>WBMV01005060.1:266971-780488 GCA_013396655.1 Campylorhamphus procurvoides
GGGGGCAGCCCCGGCCCCGGGCGGCCCGGCGGTCCCCGCGGGGCGCGGGCGGAGGATGCCGGCGCGCCCCGCCGCTGCCCTCCTTATATCGGGCCGCTCGCAGCCCCTGCCGGCTGCCGCACATGGCCCATCCACCGGTTGCTATAGCGATGCCTCCCCTCCACATGTTGCTGGCAGCAATTGGCTAAGGAGGTCTGGGTTGTGCAGAAACCCTTCGCCGGAGTGCGGCGATGAATGGACACGGGCTGTGTCACTCATTTGGAAAAGCTGTTTGGGGTTTCTGTTGTGGATGTGCGGGTTTTTTTTTTTCTTCCTTTTGGTTGATTTTTTTACGCGCACCCTCCCCCACCTTTTTCTTCTTATTTTCCTTTTTTTTTCCCATTTTTTTTCCTGGTTTCTCTTGCAAGATGGAAGTGAAGGGTAGAACAATGATGGAAAGTCAAAAATAAAATCAAACAAGGATAGCAAGGAAAACCTACATATCATTTGCATGACAATACAGCAAAGGAGCCCGCAACGCTTCTTCCTGAAAAGACTTTCCTCCGTAAAAAAAATATGCCCACTCTGCCAAGCAAAGGAGGTCCAAACTTTCTCCCCTCTCGTCCTGGTTTTCCAAATGACACACGAAATTAGGAAGGAGGAGTGCGCTGCGACCAGCCCTGGGACAGTGGCGAAGTCCAGTTCGATACATCGCGGCAGGCACTGCTGAGAGCCGGTGCGGGCGAGCGGGGCCGGCTGTGCCCGGCCCTCGGAACCCCTGACTCCCAGTTAAGGACACGTTAACGCGCAGGTGCCCGGGGCAGCATCGACCCTTAAAACGGAACGGACCTCGCAGTCTTCCCCATCTCCCCCAAATTACAGCATGTCGGCAACAAACACCCTGTGGGGCGCTCCCAGAGCATCTGCCGGCGGAGTGCCCCGGCTGCGGGAGCGGGACAAGAGCGAGCGGGAAGCGGCAGAGGGGCTAGCGGGTGCGGGTGACAGTCCCTTCAGTTCTCCTCCCCGATGAAGCGCCCTCCTACTTCCCTCTCCCCATTGTTTCCCGTTGCTGCTGCGACTGGGGATGGCAGGCAGGGCAGAGCCGGGTCTCTGTCCGTGGAGGAGGGCAGTCCTTTCCCTTTCTCTTTCCCTTTCCCTTTCCCTTTCCCTTTCCCTTTCCCTTTCCCTTTCCCTTTCCCTTTCCCTTTCCCTTTCCGTTTTCCCCTTCTCTTTTTTCTTTCCCTTCCCTTTCTCCTCCCCAGCCGGCCCGCCCCCGCTCTGTGTCCCGGCCTCCCCCGGCGGATTCTCTGGGACAGAATTGTGCTGAGCCGGGGGAGCTGCACACACCCCACAGCCCCCGCCTCCAAAGGGCCCCCCAGCCCCGCCCGCCCGTTCCGCGGGCGCGGGGCGGCCCCGGTGGCGGCAGGACGGTGCGGAGGGGGCGGTGTGCGGGAGTGGGATGGGACGGGACGGGACGGGACGGGACGGGACGGGATGGGAAGGTCGGCCAGCCCCCTCCCCACAACTCCGCTGACCCGGCAGTCGTCGGGGGCACGGCCGCTGACTGTCTCCTGCCCGGCCCCGGCGGGCTTTGCTTTCCCGACGGGAGCGGGTGGTCCGGGCTCCCCGTGTCCGGCCCGGGGACACTACAGCAGCGCCGTGTAGTAACTCCATTCCCCCTTCTCCCCCGGGCAGTATTCATCCTTCCAGCAGAAGAGCAAGGGCCGCCTGAGCCCCCAGAGAAAACCCCCGCCCCGCCCCGGAGCGGCACTTCACTTAAACCTGTAGGACAGCACCGAAATGTCATCACCATCGCCTCTACAGGGTCGTTCTGCCATGTTCAGCGCAGTGGTTGTGCCATGGGCTCACCCCAACTAACCTCGCACCCACACCCAGCCTTCCCATCCCAGGGTTAGGAAGGTGCTCTTTACATCACCACCCTTTATGACCAGGAGGTTTCCAGGCAGAAGAGGTACTCCTCACTCTCCTGCCTCCTGCCTGGCTTCTGCTCATGGAAAATCCTTCACGTTCCCACAGATTAACTAAAACTTGGTTTCTACAAACATTTCATCAGCCACGTTTGTAGTGCATGGTATCCTCGTACTCCTTTGTCAGTTTGTCAGCCTGAGAACACCCCTTTGAAATCCTCCTGCCCCCGTAAGAACTATAGCATACGTAATTTGCTCACTAACTTATATTACTTAAGTTGAAAGATAAATGAACCCGCCAAGAGATTTCATTAAAAAGGACATGTGTGTTTGCATATTGATCCTTCTAATGAACTCTCTGAAACTGATAAATACGTCCATTAGCTTTGTAGTTAGTATTTCTTGTTTACAAATATATTCATTACCATTTCCTGGGCAAATATTGCATTTTTTCCGAACTGTCAGGTACTGAATGGGTTGAACAGGAATTTGATGGGTCAAGTATCAAGAGACAGTAAAATATAACTTAAAATCTGTATTTTTTTAACAGTAAATTTTAGAGACGTTTGTACTGAAATTTGAAGTACTTTTCAGTTTCATATAGTTTTCATTACTTTTATCTAGTGCTAAATATGACCTTTGAAGTGATGGCAAATATCTGTGAGGCTTATGTCACAGGGAGCAATTATTTAAACATAGATTATTTAAATATGTTACTCATTAAAAATGCGGGATATGTTGCCAGATAAAAGTAATAATTTTTAATAATTTACTACTTTTAATTTTAAAAACTGTTTTTAATGTACTCATAGCACTGTTACTCACAGTCCTTATTGCTGATTTTTTTTTCATACGATTTAATTAATTTACAAATGGGAAAACAAAAAGCCTGATATGAGCAGCATTTCATTATAGAATTTCTAGAAAGTTTCATGTCTTTTTCCTGGAAAAGGGTTGACATTGAAAGTGCAATGACTTTGAGACAGTTTCTTTGGGTTTAGCACATCTAAAAATACCGGTATTTTGAAGATTCGCATTAACATTCATCCAAATTCAAGAGCTGTATTTGAACTATGCCTAAACTCAAAATATTCTAAATCATGCAATTTCAATGAGAATGGTGGTGAAACATATTTCCAGTTTGCACAGAACAAAACTCTTGTCTAAGAACCAGCAATGCTTGTCAAGACTCCCTAAAAATCTGTTTTTCATAACTGGGTTCTGAAAACCACACTGACCTTTTTGCCTTGGTTTCTGACTACAGACCTGTCTGCATTGCTAAGTTTAGCCACTTTTTTTCCTGCAAATGCATGTACAATGTATAGCATGAAATAGATTTTAATTCTTTTAAAGAATGTATGATAAAGCTAAAACATCACTTAATTTTATATGCTGTTTTATTTATCTAACATCTTTGGAGCCTTGCTCCTTAATTTCAAACAGATTCAAACATTTTGAAATTACCTTAACTTTAGGAATACATGTATTAAGAAAGAGGCAGAAGCCCCATGTGTCGAAAACATCACACCTTCCTTATAAATAAAACCAACACCTAGGACGATAATCTAAAGTAGACTCAGTACATTTTAACCACTAGACTTCATTGAATTTTATGTCTTATCTTCTCATGCTCATCTGTAAAGATCAACACCAGACACATTCTACTTCCAAATAAATTCTAGAGCTCTTAGCTTTATTAAGAAAATTATTTCATTCTGGCTAAGGTTTGAATCTAATTAATCTGTCTTGCAGTTTAAAAATGATAACTAAATGCAAGCTGCATACTATTCTTTAGAGACAGCTTAAAATATTAATTAAATAAAGAGTGCATTTTCCGTTTATTTTAATTACATTAATACAGTTTCAATAAATAAAATAGTTCTATGCTTCATCAAACTCAGTTGCAAATTTTTCTATTGATTAGTTCTCTGTTCACATTGGCCCTTTTGACTGTTTGCTTTTAAATATGAAAGAGACACAGAAATATTTGGGGTTCCCATTAGTGAATGAGGTCCAACAGTCTGAAAAGGTCAGCTCAGCCTTCTAGGAGGCTGATGTAGTCCTGTAAAAGTGGCACTCTGATAATGTATTGCTTATGAAGGTAATCAGTGAGATAAAACTGGATGCATTTATAGACATTTTTAAACAAATGAAGGTTTTACTTTATTATATTTTCCCTAGTAAGTTAAAGAAAAAATCCTGTTAGATCTCTCTGATCCACTTGCCTGTGATGCTTACTGATCCACAGACAAAATATTACAAGACAACTGGATTAATTGAATTTTTAATATTCAATTTAATTAACGCTGACATCTTCTAGATTTGCAGGTGCACCTCTTTCTTGAGATAAGGCACAGGACAAGACAGTGGCACTTACGTCAAAAAATAAAAAAGTGTCAATCTACCTAATTCAGTAATAATTCTATCATTCAAATATTTGAGCAGCAGCACCAGCAGAAGGAAAACTAAATATTGGAGGCAAAGTTTCAAAATACCTTAGGAATCACAGCAGGTGTTTTGAAAAATGTCCTTTATACAGAGCATGTGGAGTCACTTTGTAATGCAGTGCCCAATTCAGCCCACTGCATTCTAAGAAATTAAATATAAATTAACAGAACTAACCAGAATAGCAACTGGAGCACAGTAGTAAATGTTTTCAGGGTTGGACCTTATGTAAATTGCTATTTCACAATAAAATAATTGCAATATTGAAACTTTAATTCCAATGTGATTAGGTTTATGTTCACAGAATATAGATAAAATATTATCTTTTAACATGAGACTAAATAGTGTTATTACAAAAGCCCGATTAAGAAGTTTCTATAAAAATGCCAACTCAAAACCTGTATAGCGTTAAAACATTATGAGAAATGCATGATTTTACACAGTCATCTTGTTATGACAAAATGTGGTTATTGTTGAAATGATGGACTTCTTTTATACATCAGTACCGTGCATGCCAAAAATTCAGAGAACTGTTAGGTATCAATTTTCCCTACTGTAACCTCAGCAGGTTAGTTTGTTAAAGTGTTATTTTAATATTATAATGAAAAAGTTGTTTATTTCTTCTTTCCTGAGATGAAAACAAACTAGTACATTTTATCTATGAAAAAATATTTTCAGAATAGTAGCCAGTGCTGCAAATCTGTAGAAGATCTGAAATCAAGATGTGTTTTCTCTGCCTTTGACACAGATATTGCTCTTTCTATCTTATCTTCTAATACTGGCAGCCTCAGGACAAACATAGATTACGTTAGAAAATTGTCCTTCATTATATTGATCGAAATTCACTTCCAACCTACCTCAATCTGATGTTAGAACATTTTTATTAGCTTTAAATTGTTTTCATTATAAATTTAAAATAATAAAATGCTTTTATAAATAGTTTAAAGTTCTGAAGCAGATGGCTTACAAAGTTCTTATGTGCTTCACACAGTCCCACTGAGTTTTCCCTTTCATTTCTGACTGCAGAGAAAGACCATCTTTGTGGAATATTCAGCAACCCCTTCTATGAAAACATGTGAAGACAGTATTTGGTGTACAAGGTTTTAAGGAAAGTCAGAACTGTAGAGCACTGCCTGACCAAATAAAGTTCATGTACCTTTAGTGCTCCACTTTATTTAAGATTTCTAGTCGCTGCTACCATTTCTTTAGTGTCCTTGATAAGGGTCTTGCTTTTATGTGGTGACACAGTGGAAGTCTGAGCAGCATTAGTGATACCACCAGTAATCCCAGTCCTGGGGCTGGGCTTTAACAAATAATTTGGCAAAAATGGCAGGCACCCAGTAAAATTCTTCTGCTTTCATCGTATCTAATAAAGATACCATCCCCACTCCCACCCCAATTCCCTATTTTAGAATGGAATTTACCAGGGTTTTCCTCTTTTTCTACTCCTACTGAAGAAATGACAAATGTCCCACCACTGGAAGCAGGCCCTTGGCAAGTAAAGCAAGTGGGCACTATGTATGTGGCATTTGTAATATAACTAGAATCCTGACAGTATTAACACTTACCAAAAAGAGAAAGAAGACTCTTACACTTAAAGGAAGGAGGATAGAGACCAGATAACTTTCACAAAGTCCCTTTCTTCTCTGAGTCATACAAGCATTTGAGAACACTGAAAAATTTTGCCTTTTCTGGCTATAGAAACAGGAGGGTGACTGCATTGGTTTATGCAACCACAAGGAGTAAAACCTAGATAAATAATCATGTGTGATAGCATGCTAAAATGAATGTATCACACAGTCATTTTAAAAATACATGCTTTAAATTCATAGCTTCACATTACATATAAAATCAGAAAGGTTGTTGAAAAAGCACTTATCCTATGTTTTCCATGTAATGAGTCACATGCACACACACACACAGAGTAGGTTTTTTCAATTAATTTCAGAAGAGTTCCATAGATTTAAGATTCCATTTCAACCAGTGAGATTTTAGAGTCACTGCTTTACTGAAGCATGCATTACAGTGAATGTAGGTATGGTCCCTGAGCCTTTTCCTGTTCTCAGACACTTGGTGCTTGAAGCAATTATCACTGAAGTCTCAATTTTTTAAATGGAAGAAGAAGATCAATGGTGCTGGTTTATATGGACAGAAGCTTTCACCTTTAACAGTGGTCTTACAAGTGACACCGAAAGCTACGTCTGCATGTCAATCACTCTATTCCCATAACTTTGGCAGAGTTTTGGAAGGGCAAAGAGTGGTTGGGTCATACCAGATAAAATGCGCACTGAGAAGCCTCTCATGCAAAGCTAATTGCAGAAGGAAAGTCAGAGCTTCTGAAAAGATCTTCTGTTTATAAGGTTTTTTTTTGTGATTTGCTCAGTCTTTTGAAAGAAAGACCTTCTTGCCTTTTCCTTCCTTTTAATCACTCACTCTGTGTATGATATCTTTGTAGAAAAAGTTTTCTGATAAATCTCCAAGATTTCTCTTAAGATCAAATTTTAAATTGTCAGTAATGCTAACAATTCAGCCCTTTCAAACAGAGCTCAGGAAAATTAAGGGGTTTACCATCTAAAACTACCTGTGGAATTTACTTTTCCACAATGAATTAGATAGTCTCCAGCATAGCTGTTCCTGAGGTTTACATGTTACATTTCCTTGTGAATTCAAGGAAATTAATGAGAAACAGTACTTATGGAAAAACTTCCTCTGGAAGTCCTTCCAGCTTCCCTCTGGTCCTGGCCTCAGAGCTCCTGAAGGTACCGTGGACATGTCAGGATGGATTTTTAACATACCCAGGGAAGAGCTACAGGTTTAGTGCCTGGATCAATTGTTTTGTGCATGAAACTGTAACTCCCCCACAAGCACCTCAGAGGCCAGGAAATGTGTGTCAGGACCAAAGCTTACATCTTTTCCTACTACATAGCCTTGCTTGTAAGAAAAAAGCACACTAGGGCCTGACTTCACAGGTAAAAGGAAACTATGCCTGAAAATATTGCATTGTTTTAAAACATATATGTACCAGATGCTTTTAGAGTTATAACTATGATTAATAGAAGCATCAGCTGTTCAGCTCTCTGAGGGAGTTGAGAAGATGCTATTGAGAAAAGAATGTGCAAAGACATTCTTTAAGGTCTTCATTTTTCTATGTCATTATCATTAATTCACTAATTTTAATAGTTTTGTTTCTTTGGCTAAGTAAAGCTTTAGCTTGATTATCATGTCCTCTGCTTCACTAAGCCAAACATTTGATCTGGCACTACTGGGGACCACTTTGCTGTAACCCCACCGTGTATGTTCCCTGACCCATGGTGTGTCTTTCACCTGCTTCCTTGCTTCCAAAACCCCAAGTCAAGGCCATGACCCACAGAAAGTCCTTTAGGCCCCCAGTTATGGGCTAAGTAAAGTGCAATCAGTACCTTGGGTTCCTGCTGCTCTGAAAGGACTCATAACATATAATTTCTTTTCTTTTACGCTCAGTATTTTAGTTACTCTACTGTTGATCACAATTAAAAATCAACTGAAAAAATATCATCCCTTTAGAAAAGTTACCATAGAAACAACACCAGAGAATTCCCTTTAAAAATGTCAAGATTTCCCTCACATTTAAATACAGACTCCCAGGCATTACTCATGCACCATTAAAAACTGCAACATATCCAGTGAGTCATTAGTATAAAAATATATCTATAAACATACACTCTTTTAGGATAAAGATGTTTTTGTCTCAATAAATGTATATCATGACATGACCAACTTTTGATTTTATCTTGTTCCCCCTTACATCCCCAGAGAAAACTTGAACACTGTCGTCTCTTGTTCAAACACCTGATTGAGGAAGGAGAGAACAAAAATGAAGAGTGACAAAACACACAGAATGTGAGAAATGCCAGCAAAAGCTACTCGAAAAGGAAGAATAACTTTGAAAACGTATTTACATGGTAGTAGACAAGATGAATGGAAAGAAAAATGTATGAAATGAGACAGTGCAGACATTCTCCACACACACAGAGAATTTTAATGTTGTATCTTTAAGAAAATTTTGAATTGAGAAATTTCCTAGGATAAACTAATTGAGGCTATAGTACTCTGCTATATCAGTTAATTTTCATTCCTTTGTACCAATTGGTAGCATAACATTGATCTCACATACTATTCTCCTCCATCCTCCTCCTGGGGCATAGCTAGAAAACTCTGACAGATTTTGGCAGAGAAGAAGAAGGTCC
Organism: Campylorhamphus procurvoides; assembly: GCA_013396655.1. Taxonomy (NCBI): domain Eukaryota; kingdom Metazoa; phylum Chordata; class Aves; order Passeriformes; family Dendrocolaptidae; genus Campylorhamphus; species Campylorhamphus procurvoides. Next base: position 275,550 of record WBMV01005060.1, read on the forward strand.
TTCTGCATTAGACACTTTGATCATATGAGAGTAGAAGAAAATATGCTGGAGTCAAAGTGAAAGGTTCTCTGCAAGTAATAATAATGTAAATTTGAAGAAAATTCAGAACTGGTCATAAAGAAAGCTGATAAATAGTTTATTCACAAACTCTTGCATATTTAGAGGAGATAATATTATAAAGGCATTGTGCCTTCCCTTTGCATTACTGGCTCTGCTGTAGATAAACAGCATGGCTGAATGGAACCAGATTAATGATAATAATGACAGTTTTCTCATTTTCTTTGTAGTAGAGCCAACCTGAAAATGAGGAAAAACAACAAAATTGAACTATTTTTTTGTTCTTCAGGCTCTTATAAAAATCTTTCATTTCTTTCATTTTCTTAATGTAGGGAATCAGAAATTCACTTATGATTTTTTAGTGGTAGAAGTAATTCTCTTTTTGCTTAGTCCTCTTTCCTCCTTTTTTTTTTTTTTACTTTGTTTTCCATTTTTCTCTCCCTTACTCAGGGAAAAAAGCCCCAAAACCATTGAAGGACAGCTAGAAGGAAAGAACAGATACAGTTAAGAAAAAGTACCAAACAAAATTATTTCGTTTCTGCTGAGCATTTATATTTGTCAAAAATGCTTCAAATATATTTTTTTTCTTTACACAGAATTACAAGATGGGGAAGGTTGGAAGGGACCAAGGGAGTTAGGCAGGTTATACTGCAGTATATTACTCAGGATTGTGTCCACACAGCTTTTGAATGTCTCCATAGAAGGAGACTCCACAGCCTCTCTGGGCAACCTGTTCCAGTGCTCAGTCACCTGCACAGTAAAGTTCTTCCTCATATTCAGGTGGAACTTGCCACTACCCACTTAGTAATTTATATCATCATCATAGTCTGATAATTAAAATATGTTTTTAGGGGTTTTTCTTTTTTTTTTACTGTTAGAATTGTGTTTTCTGTTCCCACTTCAGCTGTATGACATGGCAAAAGAGAATAAACCCAAGGAATGAACAGAGATTATGTGAAGGTGTGGAGCAGTACAGCATCATGACAGATGTATGTAGAAGACACCATCAGAGAAACATATTCTGGAAGTGATCCCACATTTTAAATCAACTTAGAGATTTTGATTATAAATTTCCTGCCAATCAGAAAGATAAACAGTAGTAGTATCTTCATCCTAAAACCAGGAAGGTCATTGCATAATACAGCTGTGACTGAAGTATCTTTAGTATCTTGCTCCTAGTTTACTTTATTACTACTTCTAAAATGAAAGGACAGGGTTTGGAAATATTTAGATATCATTTACCTTTAGATGCTATTTTTGACCAGCACTGATTTCATCAGGAGTCACATTCTCACATTTACCCCAAACTGTACCCCAGCCACACTGTGATAAAAGGTTTCTAGCACCTCAATAAGCATCTATCAAGAGGCAGAAGATACCATTGCCAGCACGACTGCAGGGAAAGGTTTAGTTATGAAACACAAGCATATTGTGTTTTCAGCTGGAAGTTGATTTTAAATCTTTGGTAATTATGTTTCTGTTCAGTGCCACAGAAGGAGTTTCAAATAGCAGTAGATCTGTTTGTTTCAAAACCAAGTTGTTCAACATTGTCTGGATCAGCAAAACACATTTACTCGTTTATAGACTCAGTGCCATAACATTCTGGAGTGCCCATGAGAGTTGGGCTTTGCATCTGGAGATCAAAAGTAGGTGATTAATGTGCTGAAGCTGCCCTGGCAGAGACCTCCCCATTGACCACACGTCTGATTGTGGGCTATTTCTGTGTGAAGCAAGAAATTTGCTGAAGGGAAGTGCTAGTTTCTTCAGTAGCCCTCCTCACCTTGTTTCTTCAGCAGAATGTATTTACTTTCTCTGTTGTGAGAATTTCTCTGTATTCACTTCATCATTAATCTGCCTTTAGATAAGAACAAATATGAAGTGGAACCAACACAAAGGCCTGAGGGACAGTCCTGAAGCCCCTTTTGCCACATATGCAAAAGATGCCTTGCCCTAAAATCTGTATGCCACTTCTCTGGTCCTCTCTCTGAAACACAAGTCGTTGGAGCTGTAACAATTTACACTGGGGAAGGTCTGTCCTAATCTATTTTTATTCACATGTATGAATCACACTTCCATGCACCACTGTTGGAAATAAAATAGTAGTCCACCTCAAAGGTTTAAATTACTTAGGGTTTAATTAAGAGTATGATAGAGCAGATATGAAATTTAAGATGCAGTCAGTGGGTAAATTAATGTAGACACAAGCTCATGTGTCTGCTGTATACCTCAATGTGGTAGTTTCATGCAGAATAAATTTCCTACTCCTTTTTTCCCCTGGACATAATATAAAGTAGTATAACAACCATGATTACCATTATATGACAATTAAGCAATTTTGAAAATACAGGGTTTGTACAACAAAAATAAATGGTATCTTTCTGCATCACTTTATCTCACACAAGAACGAGTGTTGGAGCTTGGCCCACTCCAGTTGCTTTGTGACACTCTGCACTTTTCCATCAGCCTCAGGGCTGGGGTAGACAGGCCCTTGAGCATTCTGCATCAAAGAGGCAGAAGAGTGGCTGTGTATTGATTCCTCCCTACCCGTATAGAATCAACACTCCTTCAGCATAGGAATACCACATGAGTGCATTAAAGTAAGAACATCAAGCTTCTTTGCAGAGAGCCCCCTTCCACTTTTAATCAGGGCTATGCTGAGTGCGTAGTCCCTCAAAATGAGAAATGTTTCAGGAAGAAGACCAATGGTCTCCTGTCTTATCCATGTGGGAAAGCCTTTGAATCCTGCACACTATTCCCAAGTTTGAGCACTCATCTACATGGAAAAAAGAGATGAAATAATGTTGTAAATGACTTCTCATCCCAGCCATTTGATCTGGCACTTTTTTCAACAGGACTCCTGGTTACAACTGGGCTCTTTTACAAGAAATTTCCTGGTTGCACTTGGTTACTTGCAATAAATGCAGAGCTGAGCTAAAATACAGTATATTATCCAGTTTCCCTGGTAGCACTTTGGTTCTGTCAAAGTGCTTACTCCAAAGCCCAGGTTACTTCAGCTGATGGAGCAGTACAGGAGAGATGCTTAGGGACAAGCTCTGTCTCTTTGCCCTTACAGACAGTTTCTAATAGAATATCAGACCAGTTTCTAATTTCTCTTTGCATTCTTTCTCACCACTTAATATCTTTGAAACAACCTCTCCACACCACTTTAGATTTTAAAAGGCAATTCATCTGCCTGAAGGATAATGAGCAGAAAACCAAACAAACAGATCATCAAGATCATTATTTATTTTCAAGCTGCTGTCTTTCTGTGGGTTTCCTACAGAGCCCTAACTGTGCAGAACAGAGTTTAAGGAGAAGACTAGGGATCTGAGACTATGAAAGACTGTTGCTTTACACTCTACTACAACACTAATGAAGAGATCCAAAAGCTAGGCTTTAGTCCTGTTTGTGTGTTGCTGATGACTTGTGCTAAGGAGGGGAAGAGAATTTCTGAAAAGTGTATTAACAAAATACAGTTTTGATTGCAATTTGTTAACACATTTACTGAAATGCATGTTAAACAAAATAAACTCTACATCTGGCCAGAGAGCTGGACCTCATTGTAATCAATGAAACAAGAGTGTTGTTATAAACTGCATCCCAGTGGCTAAGAAAGGGAATAAATCCAAGGTGCTTCTTATGGGAGGTCAGCCGTCTGTACTATTTCACAGTTACAGTGCATGGTTTAGGGCTAGAATTACAATTCATAATTTTCGAGGGGTGAACTCCCCGTTTGGAGAAAACAGGCTGAATGACTGCGTCCCTCAGGTGAGTGCTAAGGGAACAGAGTCGGCACTCCGGCTGCTGCCCGGCACCAGCGGGTCACTGCTAATGGCAGGGCTGCGGAGCGATGATGCTGCTGCTCCCCCCTGCCTGCTCAGAGCCGCGGGGCACTCCTGCCTGCCCGCTCCCTTGCGGTGTTTTGCTGGGACAGGGCTCCTTAGGAACTGGAGCGGTGCCTTTCTTCAGGAGCGAGAGAAGGTTGCTGGAAGCAGACGTGATGCTGCTCGCAGGGAGGGGAGTCACGACTTCCAGGAACTCGCACATCCAAGATTAACACGGCGCTGAAGATGGGAGAGAGCAGGGCTGAAGGCAGAGCCTGCAGCCTCCAGCCCGCTCCTTCTCCCTGCTCAGCGAGGCACTTAGAGCAGAGAAGCAAAGCATCACCTCGGCGCCCTCCTCTGCGTCTATAAAAGCTGCTCTCAGCCCATGCCCAGACCCTGAACTGACTTTTTGTCACATGCTGAGACTCGTGCACTGTAAAACTGTGTCAAGGTGGAGTGGGGAGAGTTTGTGCCTTAGCACATCTGTGAGCTCTCACACACAGAACTGGCTGTGCCCGAGTGCCGGAGCCCATCGCCACCTCCTTGCAGAGACATTGCATGACCATCACAAGGCAAAACGGCAGGGAGACCAGATGAGGATGACACCAATAATTGCAGCTGGTGGAGTTATGGAAGTTGATCTTTTCTTATAAAAGCCCAGACAGAGGGTGGGTGCTGTGCTCTGGAGTGCCGCAGACAAACCTTCCCAAAGCACGGTGTGTGCCGGGCAAAGCCCAGGGCCCCGGCACGGTCTGCATGTGACCTCTGAAGACACCAAACGCCAATGCTACAAGACCTTCATGATCCTATAGAGATACGTGTAATGAGAGGGAGAAACTGGAGGAGAGGGAAACGAGGGCAGCCGGACTGCAGTTTTGGATATGGAAAATTCTCACTGCAGACTCCCAAACCCTGCACTGAATTCAGCCCCAGGTTTCAGAGCAGCACCTGCATTATGCATTTTCCTCAGAGTGTCAGCTCTCAAGCTACTTAGAGTAGGGACATTCATCATCTACAGAACTGCTGGATTATTTATCATTGAGGAAAATCAAGCACTCATACGTTAATTTAAAATATTAATATCAATCTATTTGTCAGCAAAACTCTAAATGGTTATGGAATATGTGTGGTGCAGCAAATTTTACTTACAGGAACACCAAACCATACCTTAGCATCTCCTTTATTGGAATTCAGTTATAAACCCTCTGACTAAGATATGCTTTGACTTTAACACCTCTCCAGTGGCTTGCTGCTTTTCTTTATTAAAAAGGATCCCAGCAGAGTATTTTTTCTTGTTATAGATCACTTTTGCCCCTCACAGTAGAAAATGTGTGCTCACACTAATTTCTATATAGCAGATTATTTTTTTTTTGTGTTGATCAGATCTGAACAACTTGTCCTAGCAGAATGATTTATGCATCTCATTTCAATAAGAACAGGCCTCCATTTGATTTTTTTTCTTTTTAAACAACTGAATTTAAGAAGGATTACCAAGACCTCTGGAAAAAAATGAAAGATGCAAACATTTTATTTACATTTGCCTAATAATATCATCAGCACAACAACCACAGGCTTATTTTAAAGCCTAGAGGTTTTCAGTATAGTTGGTATCATAGTTTTTTGATGGTAGGCATAGGCTAGAGCTGCTAGCTGGGCCGATTTAGACAGGGAGGAGGGAAAATTTGGATTTTATCAGCTGGTTGGGACACTAGAAGGAGAAATCAAGATGACTGCCTAGGGTCAGGTCAAGACACCTTCATGGAAAGCCCTATTCATCCTCTTACAGCCTGGCCACACAGGAAAAATCACATTGGCATAAAACCATCTCATAAGTTGGAATAATAAATCCATGAATGGGTTGGTACCAGTGCATTTACTCCAGGAGATTGGGAACAACCCCTACCTCCCTTAACTACAGGGTTTATCAGCTCTCTCTGAAAACTCTGTGGTGCTCATTTCCAAATTAAAATATTTATTTTCATATATTACCATCTCCTTTTTAAACTAAAGTATTTTGTTGGCACACATCAGGTCAGATGGAGATGAAAGGATGAATGGGAAGAGGACAGGGTGATTTCCATCTTCAGAATCAAGCCAGATCTCATCAGAGCAGCATAAAAAGCCCCCCAGAGCTAACAATGACAGCCAAGCATTTTGTTCTACAGATTTCCATATGTTTTTGGACCTTTGGAAGGTGAACTGATAAGTGGGCACAAAGTTTCTAGTTTTTTTCCCATGTCTGCCCATGACACTTCTTATAATCCTTCTCAAGTTATTGCATTTATCCGTTTCTGAGTTTTTGTGTTTGTAAAATGGACATAGCAGAACTTCAATCCCTCACAAGGCTGTTGTAGAGCTCAATTCATTAAAATTTATAAGATGCATTCAAGTTTTTAGCCAAAAGTTACTGTATAAATTGCAAAGATTGTAACATCTGTTTCCCTACACAGCTGAATACAAACCAGAAAAAAATAAATCACGTATACAGGTTTTATTGTGCTACCATAGCCCTTTTTTTACATTTTCTTTTTTTATGGCCCAAGTTGAGAAGTTATAGGTGGATGTTCACAGGTGGCAATGCTTTTTGAAGAATGTGTGGCTCCCCTTTGGGACCACCAAAAGAGACCTAAGTCCAGACTCCATGGATTTCCAGCTAACAGAAGTAACATGAACTCACTGACTGTGGGTCAGATCTCCAAGCTCACTGCAAGACTTCAATACAATACTGCTAAGAGGAATTTGAAAATTAGACCAGGCACAGAAAAAATAAAATTCAATTAAGCAAGGTGTCCAAGTATTTTTTCGAGTATTTTTACCCTGGATGAACAGTAAGCAAGAGGGACATGATGCAGTTAATTTCAATATCACAGCTGATAGACAGATGTTCAGACAGATTCCTGTAACAAGTGCCATAAAGCAGGAATAAACAAAGGTGGCATTGTGAAATATGCCAAAACCAGAATGATAAGAGACAAAAAACATTTTTTCCTTGGGAGGGTTTTGTATGTGAGGATTCTAACTGGTCTTTAGGATGTCTCAAAGATTATTTGTATCATTGTAGTGCCCACACTGCAATTTTGTGGTCTTTCTAGGATCTTATATGCCATGGATATGCAAAGTGAGACACTTAATCCCAGCTCCACCCATAAAATCAAAAATCTAGAGTTTAATGAGATGGCTGCTAAGGGATAGTTAGCTTCATTAAAAAGTGACAAGAACAACCTCCTGTTTCAATGTAGTCTTGGGGAGAAAAAGAAGGAATTAAGACATAATAATTGGTTGGAAAACCTCAAATATATGAATACCTGAACAACGAATTTATCATTTGCAGGCTGATCAGAGGGATGAACTGCTTGGTCTAGTTAGGAAAGCCTGGTATCTAATGACTTTTACATTCCAGTATTGTGGAAAAAAAATACCCAGCCCCAAAACAGAGAAGACATTGCATATAACCAGTAGCAAATTTAAGTAGGCACCAGAACGTTCAGGCTCTATTACCAGCTCTTGACTTCTCCTGGGCATGCAATTTAACCTCCCTATGGAAGATTTTTCATAAGCACCTGAGGGATTAAGAAGTGCAACTCTCATTAATTTTTATTAGACTTGTGGAACCCCCACCCCTGGAGTCCTTTGAAAATCTCCCTCTCTGTGTTTTATGGTTGACTCCCCTGATAAATAGGGATAATAATTACAACTGATCAACCTGTTTAAATAATACAGTTATAATATCACTATTATTTTCATAGATTATATTCAGCACCAAAATAAATGCATCATAATAAATAATGCAGAACTTTAACATCTGTTCTGGTTAGTAAATAATTCACAAGTCAATAATTAATTTTCTAGCTGTTCATTTATAATTCATAAATATTTGCCAAATATTCAGAATCTGAAAATTTTTATCTGAACTATTATGTGAACTTTTCCTTTTAATTATTACATACTTGCTACTTGTGTCATTTAGTTGGGCATTTAATTAACGCAGTATTATGTTCCCTATCCTGACTGAATGAGTGAGATTTTTCAAATGTTGGAAGGAAAGTCACTGTCAACACTGAACCATGAATATTCACTCAGTATGACTTTTCAGTGCCCACAAAATCTCACAATGCTTTGAGGACTCACCAGCACTTTTATGAACAGAATGATTTATGGAGTCAATCTCACTGTAGTTGCTCATATTACTTATACTTGTACTACTAAACTTCATCTGTCAACTCGCCTCCTTCCCAGTTGTTCCATTAGGCAGTTCTCCATTTTACTCCCAGTGCTTACCTACTTTGACTAATTAATATCTACATGATAATTCAGAGTTTGATTATCAAAATTTGGGTAGGAATATTTTATTAAATACTAACAGTTTCTACAGAAAAAATACACCTTTAAAATATTCATTCAATAAGTCCCCTAGAACTTAAATGCCTTTTATACCCCTATCACATTAGGAAATGTGACAAAAGCATCTTTGGCACATCAGACTGTGCCTGCTTTACCAAAAACCCCAAAGATCCCAATGCTCAATCACTGCTTTTTATTCTGAAAATCATGCAGTGCTAAATATTGCAAATAATCATTACCATCAGTGTGCATCTGTAATGGAGCCTAGCAGCAAAAGACATGAGCAATTGAGATTATCCCACCTGAGGCACCTTCCTGGCTGGTTAAATTGGGTGATTAGTTTCTGTAGGCTGTTTGGGCTACAGGAAGTAATGAGTGTGCCCTGGCTCTGGGCTGGAGTGTTTTGAGGAGACATATCTTGTTCTTTCTCCAGTGATTCCATACAGGGCCAGAGCAACTTCTCTCTTTAATCACTTCATGGAGAAATTTAGCCCTTAGCTACCGAGTGAAGATGTTCTTGTTGTTTTAGAAGCAGGACAAACAAATATTCACTTGCTACCTTCCCCTTGAAAGGGATCTCTGAGTCACCAAATGCTCCTGACTAGCCCTCTGAAATGGTCCAGAATCAAAATAGATAGTTTTAGTCTGATTCTCCAGAGGCTGCAAACTATGAAACTATTTTACATCTGGATTTAAATGCTTGTTCAGAATAACATTCTGCATGCAGCTCATGCCTGTGTGGGCACATGGGTAAAGGTACAGGGGTTAAAAATGTGTCTGGAAGAGAGGCTCAGGGCACAGCCTTCTGTCTGCAGCACCAACGGCTGCACTTCTTCCACTAATTAGACCTTGATCAGATTAATCATGTATGCAGTCCTACTGAATGCAATGGGACTACTGCTGGGGACAAAAGTAAAAAGCAAGTTTAAGTGCTGCAGGTGGTTAGATCATCAATATTGGAGCCAGAACCTTTCATACAGCAACTCAAGTAGGGAGAAGCTATCTTCTACCCAGCATTTCCATACCTATTACTTCACCAGAACCATTAGGATTGTTAAACAGTGAATATCCCTGAAACAGCAAAGTATCATTATAATGGATTTTTTGTTAAGAGTTCATAGCATCCATAAGCCTATTCACACAGCAATGCACAGCTGCAAAGCTTTGAAGAGTGGGGTTTAGAGAGTGGAAAAGTAGCACAAAGGTAATTCAATAAGATGTTGGTCTCACAAACAGTATCAAAAGACTACCTTTAACATAGATTGTGACATTTACTTTTAAAGCTAGGAAGATTTTTTTCTTGTTCATATTATTTTCATTAGGAAGCTACACTTGGAATGGATTTTTTCCCACTCAGGCACAGATAAATGAGACAAAAAGCCAGATATTTAAAACATTAATGTAATGGCCTAAGAGCCTGTAAATAAAGCTTTGTTGATTATCCATTTGCTTTAAGTGTCTCTTTTGTTAAGCCATCAGTTTTTAGGTCATCTCTGCAGTTTAATCCAAAGTAGCTGTAACAGGTACTAGCCCTTGAACATAAGCATCACCTACAGATGTAGGAAGCAGATGGCAGGTGTGTTCATTATACTCTGCCAGGAAGATTTTTGCAACTTTTAAAAGGGATTTGGTGCAACTTAGGATAGGGTCTATGTTGTCATCAATGCTAAAATAAATTAAAACTACTTTGAAACAACAAAAATACTATAAAAGTTGTAAAAGACACTGCTACAGTTTCCTTCTACCTTATACAGATCTAATCACCTGTACATTTGTTTAGCAATGGACACATACAGATCAGGGGGCTGGAGTCCCTCTCCTATGAAGAAGGACTGAGAGAGTTGATTTTTATTTATTTATTTATTTATTTATTTATTTATTTATTTTTTAAGCTGGAGAATAGAAACCTTTGGGAAGATCTTACTGTAGCTTTTCAATACTTAAAAGGGACACTTAAGAATGATGGGGAAAGCAACTAGTGATAGGACAAGGGCTAATGGTTGTAAACTAAAAGAGGGTAGATTTATACAGAATATTTGAAATAAAGTTTTTATTATGAGAGTGGTGAGACACTGGAATGAATTGCCCAGAGAAGCTGTGAATGTTCCATCCCTGGAAGTGTTCAAGGCCAGGTTGGATGGGGCTTTGAGCAACCTGGTCCAGTGGAAGGTGTCCCTGTCCATGGCAGGGAGGGTTGTAACTAGATGATCTTTAAAGGTGCCTTTCAACGCAAATCATTCCATGAATCTATGATTCTATGATGTTGGCCCCTACTAGCCCAACAAATATTTAAATATTCCATGTACAGTGCAACAACTTCAACGTAACAGTTTGAAAGAAAGCATCGGACAATGTGCTGGTGAGTTACAGCAACTTCCAGGAGACTGGATATGTCAGTGTGATTCTCAAAGCATGGAAATTGAATCTGGTTTTTCCATGTCCTTGGTGATCTACAGGATAGAAGATAAAGCATTGGCCATTGCCTCCAACTTCTACTGTTTTCTTCTTCTTTAAAACTGGTTGGTGGATAAAAAACTACTGGCAGAATAATGTTCAGGGTTTTAATTCCTATCCAGATCTTCTGATTTTCTATGTTTCCTGATAGATACGTGTCTTAATCCTCTTTGGTCTCCTTATGTGCACCTCCTTAGTTCCCTGGTCATTGGGCAAGTTTTATGGTTTATCTACTATATATGCAAACTCTCCCACACACTGAATGAGTAATCTGCATGGTGAATTTCTCAGATATTATTAAGCTATTTAGTTATTAAATTACTATTAGGTTTTTTTAATAATGAGTAGAAGAAATTTACTTTCAGAAATAGAGCTTATGAATCATGTCCCTGTTATTCTAAGCACATCAGTGAGTTAAGGCCAAAGCAGGATACACCTCATTAAATACATGGTGTATCTAAAGGAATAATCTAAGTCACAAAGAGGTAACTTACTCCACCACCTGAAGTATCAGGATTTTTGAAACCAATTCACTATAGATTCTGAAAGTATGCAAACTTTGGTAAAGTATACTTCAGGTGACAGTATAGGCAGGCTGGGAGTGAAGGAATTCATGACACTTGCTCAACCTTTTCCTCTCATTTCTTAAATAATGCATGATTTGAAATGAGAACAAGTCAACATCTCATTATCTGATGGACCCTCCTCTGAAAAGTCACATCAGCATGGCAGATTCCCAAAGTGTCAATTCCCAAGGATGCACAGACTTGTCCAAGCTGATATGAATATCAAGAAGCATTTTAAACAACATGCTATTGGAAATAACTTTACACACAATGTCAAGTTTATCTTAAGCATACTTGATGGCAAGAGTTCCTAATAAATTATAAGACTAGAGAAGCCTAAGGAAAAAGAAGTGCTGCAAGTCCTTTGCTGCAAAGGGACTAAGTTTTTAAACTTATTTTTCTGAAGTTACGACATTTTGCCTTTGGATGATTTTCCTGGCAAATACTGTAGACCAGTGTCAGAAGGGGAGGGGTAGAGTGACTGTACAAAACTTTCTATTATATGCATCACACAGTGGCTTTTGGTTCAGTAGACATAAACAGCTTTGAATTTCAAGGCTAATTCAAATTGGATTTTAGAAACACAAAGTCTTAAAACATTTGCACCAAACTAAGGGATTACACTCTTATCTTATCCTTAGAAAAGCTTTTGAGAAAAATATGGTATCTCAGATTTTAAATTGGGTCTTCAAAACCCTCTTGTCTGTAGCTGTGTCATCTGCTTGGTTGCCTATTGTCAAAAGGTAAAATGTTGTATAGAGAAAAGTATTTGCATAAATTGCTATCACCTGCTGGCCATCCAGGTTAATGAAAGTGGGGGGAAAAAAATAAAGGCAGGAAGATTTTGAACCTAATCTTTCTTGACTATTTCTGTGCCAAAACAGATGAATAAAATATTACTGTGGTTGTCTTCTTAACTTGCAGGTCATTTATAGCCTGGGCTTTAATGGTGCAGTCTTTACCTCTACCTGCAGAAAGTGTGGAGGAACCTTTTGCTTACCCAGATGTTTTTAGCCTTCTGTTCCCTGCATGCACCAGAAAAGATGTAGCACAGTAAACTGTGGGAAGAAGCTGTACCAAAAGAAAATTACCCCTTAGTGGTTTGAGCAGAGCATACACAGCAAGTGAACACTCAGACTAGAAACAACACATGAACAAAAAGTATATTAAGGAAATGTTTATACTCTTAAGTTAATTGAAAGTTTGGTAAAGAGGGGTTGAAACGGCAATCTATAGCAGCCTTCAGCTACCTAAGGGTTAGTTAAAAAGGTGGCAGAGCCAAACTCTTTGTAGTAGTGGTAGGTGACATATGAGGGCAGTGGCCATCAGCCGTGGCCTGGGAGATTAAGATAGCCCAAAAGAGGCCAAGCAGTTTCTACCCTTTGTGGTTTTCAGAACTTAGCAGGACCACACCATGACTGATGTGAGAATGTGTTGGTGATAGCTGCATTGTGAGCTGGAGATTGGCCTAGACCTGCTCACATCCCTTGCATTCACCATTTCTGTGATCCTAAATAAAGTTAACTGAAAGTTAACATGGTGAATATAACTATTTACACAAAAGATAATAAAAAGTATAGCAATTGTGAAAGCAGTAATTTTGTTCCAAGGGAAAAAGAATGGTTCTGACAAATTACTACAGCATAAGGAATTTTACCAGTCATGTTAAATGAATTGGTTTTTATAGTGCCTGTTCTTTCCTGTTTAGACAGTTCACAGGAAACAACCATTGATATTCATGGGGATCTTATATTTACAACAGAAGAGCAGATCACAAAATAATAGACAACACTCACCTACAGGTGAGACTCATTTCAAAAGGAGTCTCCGCAGTGCACTCTTATTGTCTAACGTAGTTTGCCAAGTATGACTTTCCAAAGTTTACTCGTTTTTGGGGGGGCAGCAGCATAAAGGGAAATTTGGCTTCTTGTTGAGGATTTTTAAACAGCCGGTGAGACTGACCAAAGCATTGCCTGGAAAACTAGGCACGTGTGCCAGGTTATTCTGTTTTATGTGCAATAACAAATATATTACCCCATATATTAAAACACATTGAACTATGAATTATTAAAATAGTGAAGCCCTGGATTATGGCCTGTATAATTCATCTATACAAGAAAAAGGTGTCTGAGGTCCATGTGCATTCTTGCTCATGGCAGATCAACTATGCCGGGCTGGTATTCCTGCCTGCTTTACCTCAGATGCACCCAGCCCACTGCACATGCAATGCAATGCAATACATGTATTTCTTTCAGGGAAATCTCTGATTGATCTGTAGGAGACTTATACCTGACTATTTGAACAAGTATAAAAAGCAGTCTTGTTATACATGCAGTGCAAGGGATGCCCACAGAAGGTTAATCCATTCTTAGAAGTTGCTAAGTAACAGTACCTGGAGCTCACTAATTACTTGACAGCTCATCTCCAAAGACTTTGACTTGTGTTTTATTGGCTGAAACCCACTATTTCTTGGTAGTCTATTTAGGCAGTATGAGTTGAGGGGAGAAGAGAAAGCCCTGAGTAGATTTAAATCAGTGGAGAAATGTAGGGATCAGGGAATCCTACAAGATATGGAGACGGAACAGAAGACCATCGAGGACCGAGGCGGAGGAGGAAACAGCCGTGTGAGGGAAAACCAAAATAGAAGAGACATCGTCCGGAAGAAAATGCCAGTTCAATAGTGTATCGATAGTTAGGAATTGTATTGTATTAGATTAGGCACATAATAGTCATTATTACGAATGTTCTGATTGGTTGTACCCCAGTTCTTCCCCAGTTCTCCCCTAGTGATGCTCCCCCATTGGTCAGCTGAGTTCGCGGGCTCGGGCACAGCTACCATTGGTCCCCTGGTCGCCCTTGGTAACCGCACGTAGCCCTTACCATATCGGGTAGACCACTCCTGTAGCCCCTCCTATCTCCACACCCCTGTGGGCGGAGCCTCTCCCTCCTGCCCAATTGCGTGTCGAGCCCAAGTTGTCAATCCCTCAGATCCGCCCCTTTTTCTAGAATCTTCCTTCCTCGAACCTATATAAGTCGATGCTCCCCTCAATAAACGTTCCTTTTTTGCCCCTGTTGGCTGCAGCCACAACCCGTGTTTGCCTCTTTCCTTCCCGCTATCCCCGAATCGGGTCTGCGACGCGCAGAGAAACTTATTTGTCTCACAATTGTAAAGTTTGAATTAACATCTCAGTAAAAACTCCCTCGTCTGAAGAAAACTCATTGACTTCTGGACCAGTTTATACTAATATTCACTCCACATTATTCACTCCAGCCACAATCGTACTATCTCTTTAGAATCCTAGAAGTTCACTAGAAGGCAGCTGAAGCAAATTTGATTTTGTCAAGTATCAGTTGATTGCAGTATTACAGAGAGAATGGAGCATACGTATGTTTTGCATAACCTTGGTACATTTTTTTCTGTTTGCTGGAGGTAATTTTCTGTCTGCTAGGGATTTTCCTCTCCCTTTTTTAAAGAAATAATCAATCAAGTCCCCTCCCAGCATACAGGTAAATAAATACCTACCAGCAACGGGATTAAGGTCAAAAACATAACCAATGTTCTTCTGTAAATACCCTAGATTAAAATAAATGCAATTTTGTTATTTCTGTTAGAAATGTCTCCAACATCTGAACACTGTGACATTCGAACAATAATAATATTTTGGACTCTCACTGAGATGTACATTTTTGTCAGCAAATACTGTAATACATGGCTTTCAGGTTCAAAAAGTTTGAGCAAATCTTCACATAAATTAGGAACAAGACCAAAGCCAAAGGACCTGCATTTGGTTCACAGATGCCATTCTAATATTAGTGAGTAATGATGTACAGAATATAATCTTAACTAAAGCTTACTTGGTGCAAACATAATAGCTATTTCAAAAGCATTTAAAAACAACATGAAAGACAACAATTCATGTAAAACATAATGAACATGCAATTCCTTGTAGTGAAAAACATATTTTACAGGACTTTGGCAGAGAGTGTGTCTGTAACTGAAATAAAAATCAATATAATTTGTTGTATAATTTAGACATACCTTTATCCTCTTCTACCCAAATTAATATATGGGTTAGCAATTTATATGCCAAGTCTCAGCTCTCAGGGATTAGAAACAGCTAAGATATACTGCAACATTGAGGTTTATGATGTGAAAATGCTGACAGACTCAAATAAAATGGCACTGCTGCTACATCAGGTTGGAAACTTGATCCATGAACTATTGCTGGCTGGGTGTAAATGCCTGAATCCACAGCTTCAGTCTAAAGGGTTCAAGTTTGCCCAGGGGATGTTGCCTAGCCTATATCTCTTTGTTTACAGTACTCTCCAAAGTAATATTGTACTGTAAGTGAGCTTCAAATCAGCTACTTGTAGAAATACTACACTGTAGTGGATCTCCAGCACAAGGCTTGCATGACAGCTGAGCCTGCTTAACACCCTAAGGAAGGGATTAACAGATGTATTTTCTCAAGCACAGTGTGTGAGCCTCCTTCCTTCTCCCACGCTCCCGTCTATGTTTGCAGCACTGTGGTCCCTGCCCTGCTCTGATACCCCTGTGCCCAGCATACCCTGTTATTGCAACCAGTGTTGCAATTCAAAGGCATCCCAATGATAAAGGACATTCTTCCTAAATACATTTTTTTGCTGTGGCCTTACCCTGAAGCTGAAATGCCTAGATTATGCAGAAGCTCACAGCTAGACCTCAGGCTAATCCCTCTGGATGAGGGTGTTGTGGCTTTCACCCTGTAAAGCTTGTTGTCAAAGTCATTTTACAGTGCAGGATGTTCCTCTCACTGAGGAGCCTGTTCCGTGAGTCCTGGCCATCCTGGGCAGTTAGAAGGGAAAAACCCAGCTGCAGTCACTGCATTTGATCCCCACAGAGATCATTATGTTTTACAGTTTCCTCAGGCCATGGCTAAATAGGGCTCGTGGTGCCTTGGGAATATGAAGATGAATTTTTCTTTCAAAACACATCTCTGCTTTCTACAATACTTCTCCAAAGTACAAAAACGAAGCAAAATAAAACAAACTATCAGGAAGTAGGCTCTGAATGCTGTACTAAGCATGAAATTCCCTGAGGTGTGAGGTAATTGCAGCACCTAGCTGTCATGGTAACAGGCACAACTGCAATTAATAAAACTTAAAAGTGCGCTAGCTGTATGTTAGGTACAAGCTCCATGAGCCTGTTTGTTTAAGGCCACTCCAGCCTTCCCACTTATCCCATCTGAATATTTGCCTGCTGCATCTCGGCCAGGCATCAGATTTCCTTCAGGGATTGCAAACCTTCGCGCAAAGCCACTGTCAGCTGTTCATAAATAGAACGATACTAAATTTCTCTGCCCCAAGGAATAATACCAAACACTTATAACTCGGAGAACAGAGCCTTCAGTTTGCCATAATGTGTGCCTTTGAATACCAGGCATTAATGAAATACTGGGCAAGCCTCCTTTCAGCAGCCATCACATCAGCAGGGTTCTCGAGCCAATGTCACGCTGCCCTGGAACCGCGAAAATCAATGAAGGTTAAAATCACACACACGAAGGCATTGTGTTGATCTGCACCGCCATTAATTTAAACCATTAGGGGAGGCTAAAAAGCAACGTAATTATTTTCTATTTGCAATTCTAGAGTAGGGTTAATACACAGAGCAATACCTAGTATATAAGGAAATGTAAACCTGTCAGTTTGCTGCTAAGTGACCCAGCTTATACAGATGTAATTAGAAAGTTATTAAACCAGAGTCCCTTTAGCCATGGCTTTAGCTGAACAGCTCTGCTACTAATACTATCCACTAAATTGCATCCATTTATAGTTGAAGCACTATCACTTTTTAATAGCATTACTCCTAACAATCAACCAGCATATGCTGCTTTGAGCATTAATCCTTGCCTGCCATTGACTACTTACAAACACAATATACATTGAAATTAAAAAAAGTGTAGGAGCACTATCTTCGCAGGTTATGATTAGGAGACATCCCCTCTGTGTGAGGTGTGCAGGTGCCAAGGACCAGACCTGATCTCTCCTGGCCAGAGCATAGGAGGCCAGAGGGACTACATCGTGTCCCTGGCTGTGGTAGCTCACCCAGGGTGATGTTCTACCTATGCAAAGGGCTGTGCCATGTTGTCTGCAGATGAGCTGGAGAGCACCTTGCCAGCTTTGTGGTAACAGTGATGTCTTCCTTTCATGCCTTCACACCTCCTTTTAAGAGTCTGTGACTAAGAGAGGGCAAGGTTTAGCACAAATTAGCCAGGTAACCCTTACATCAAAGTGTAGCATTTTTTTTTTTCTGGGAGAATTTTTGTGCCATACTCATCCTTTCTGAGAACAGCCATGAGATCACAGAGGGGACCTGATTCAAAGTGCAAGGCAGGCATGGGGATTTGTGTCATGTAATCAGATACCAGGTCTCCTCTGTTTAATCCTTGAGAAAGGTTGAATCCTGTCCCTGGAAAAGATATTCTCATTCCACTGACCCCTTTGGACATTTTTGAAATTCACACCTCTACACAGCCCATACAAGAGTTCATTAGATACACACAAAAACCCCTTCAAAAAAGGTTCAACTGGAATTCAAATGAAGGCCTGTAGCAAGAAGACAAATTCCTTCTTTTTGAGCTGACCTTTTTTATTTCCATTCACATTGACTGATCTGTATTAGCAGGAGAAATGGTATAATTTCAGTTGCAGCACTTTTTAAAACCAGGTGTTTTCCAAACTCCCTGCTCTATCTGTGGGAAAGTACATTTACTAGAGATCAAATCTAAAAGTATCCAAGCTTCTGAGGTTGTACTGCATAAAATAGCCCAATTAGGTAATGGTACATCAGTATTTTTAGGAGAACCTTCATTTATTACATGGAAATGATCATAAAAGTTGAATGAGTTCCGGAAATAACTTGTTCTTTTCTGAGACTATTCAAAACCTCATCTTTATTTTTAGATTCAAAAATCTGTCTTAATTTTAAACTGTATAGATACAGTGTACTTAGAACATATATAATTAGAAAGGAGAAGTCTAGATTGCTCTAGATCAGGAACGGTAAAATTTTCCTTAAGCCTGATAGTGCCATTGAGTGCGGTTTATCATCAGAGACAAAATATTTCTTTATAATAAAACCACTTGCTTCTCAAATTCTTTCAGATACAATCATCCATCAGCTGGATCTGGTGGCTCTAACCTCAATTCTGTAGATAGAGACAAACAGAAATGGAGAATTTCTCCTCCTTTAATAGTCTCTATCTAGTCTTTTCTCTGCACTTTCCTTCCTGCATAGGATATAGCATTGAACTATAAGCCCAAAGGTTACATGAAGTACTTGTGACTGTACCCACAGGTCCAATACACTGACAGTCTTGCACCCATCCATCTGTGGAATTTCTTTCACTTCTCCAGATACTGTAGAAACTGTGTTTGTGGTCATGTAGCTTTCTGTATTGATTCTACCTGAAAGCCTGCTTGTTTTGAACTAGACATTTTTAAAATGAAAGCATTCAGCTCCTAGACCCCAAAAGTCTGAAACACTAAGGTGAGAGCCTGGGTTTCCTAAAGCATTCCTAAGAAAAGACTGTGAGTTCCAGCAGGCTCCCTGGTATTATGCAGTGGAAGATCTTAGAAGCAACAAATCAAAGAAGTTATGCAGTGCTAAAATACTAATAACTGCACCAGAACCATGGGTTTTGGAGCACTAAGAAGTATATGTGCACTTCATCAGAAACATTCAAGTGTGTACTGAAAATGTTAATGTGGAAAGAATCAGTATAGACAAACTTCAGCGTATGGATGTTAAAGACTTTACTGTCTTTAGCAGAGGAGAGAAACAATCTTTTAACATAGGCGAGCAATCTTAATTGTCCTGATCTTTGAAATAACAGAAAGCTACAGTATAGAACACAATATGATGTAATTTTAGATAAGCTGCATAAAACTCTTGCACTGTTGGCTCACCAGTACATGCTCTAGATGAGGCATGTATCAGAAAAGAAAATTTTCGTAGGAGAAAAGTCTCTTTTTCAATTTCTATTTGTTAAATAGTGATTGTATCAGCACTGAAAATGCTAAGTTTCCTGTTGAATTAGATATTTTATGGTTCCACATTATGGCAGTTGACTATATATATCTAAATGTTTTATAAGTAAAGGACACAAAGGGTCCTATCCAAAGAGAACTCCTGAGCCTGCATATTACCCCGTTATAATCCATATAACCAGGTCTGACCCAGTGCAGCATCTTGCTGATATGTTGCTGTAACAACTACGTATACACATTGTAATACAGTTCAGGCTATTACCAATAAAAATCAGTTATTTGGCCTCTGACATTTATACATGCCATAAATATCTAGAAATAAGAAAGCTAGATCCTGCTTTCCTATTTCTTGTCTTCCTAATGATGCAGGTTTTTTTCAAACTTGTTAACAACCCTGGGTCCAAGAGCTGTTCAGCTTTATGCAGTCATCGTGCACATTTCCATTTGCCTAAATAAACGCAAAACTTTCACAGAAGCTCTTTAACAACAATTTCTCCCTCTGTGCTTTTGACACCTCAGTTATATTCTCTCTGGGTTGTAAAATGAAAATTCTTAGATGGTTTGACTTAAATAGTCCAGTTTTGATGTTTTTATTGCAACGTGCCTCCCTCCCAGGAATCATTTACAGTATAAAGCCAAACCTGGTAGAGCAGACCGAAATTCTTTTTTTATATACATGCTGCAGCTAAAACATTGCAAAATAAAAAATAAATTTACAATAAAAATACATTTTCTTAAATTTTACAAAGTAGAAACACAAGACTTTTAAAAAAAACCCCAAATGTCCTCTGTACTGGGCATACTGACATGTTCTGTTTTACATCAACTTCAGCCACTGTAACTGTCTTCTACCAGGCATCCACGAAAATTTAATTTTCTTCAAAAAGTTTTAAATACTTTCACTCAGCCTTGGCACAGCAGCCCATAATGTCCTTGGATGGTTTAATACATTTACTAAAACATTTTAAGTCACTTTGTTCAGATAAAACCTGTGTAAACAGAGACAAGGCGTGTGCCACACTCAAACTGTCCAACTCAGCAGTCTGATCTCAGCACCAAAACTCACTCAAATGTGCCTGACTGCCCTGATTTAAAGAGCTGGTGGGACCGTGCAACTCCTCTAACGTGAGACATGGGGTAATGAGCACCTGGAGAATTATACCCATCTATCTATCTTGCTGGTACCTGAACTCCTTACCTCATACCAGACCCCTGCTTTGCCCCAGAGCTTTACTCTTTCATGACTTGTCCAGTTCTTGGTCTTGTTTGTCTTTTACTCTGATTCAACTGAGTTTAACCAACAGGCAGGACCAACTATGTTCCAGTTAGCAACTAAATCAGACTACAGCTTTATTTCTGCCAAGTTTGAGAGTCCTGACTACTGTAAAGATAAAATAAAAGAAACCTGTTGAGTCTTGGAGACTCTACACTCTGCTCAGTGGCATTTTTTAATTTTTTTTTAAAAAATTGAATATAACATGAATTTTGGGAAGGCACATCTGTTCGCCTATACAAGTTCATGTGGAATGTTGAAGGTGAGTTGAAGGAAGAAAAATCTATCAAAGGCTATTAAACACAAAGATACCATCTGTGGTCCAGGAAGTCCCTGGACTGCAAATCACTGAAAGATGGGGAAATACAGCAGCAAAGCATCACTGGCCCTACTCATCCTGCTGTTGACTGCAGTTGGACATAGACTTCCCCGGTCCAAGAAAGACATTTTTATGTTCTCAGGTAGCCAGGGGGGAAATCATCATAAAAATTTATAATCAAGTGCATTTTCGGCTCATGCTGGGGGGGAGGAGGAGTGGAGGAAGAAATCAGGAAAACTGAAGGTTGAAGTCTTACTATCTGCTTAGTAGAGCCATTGCTTCAAGTGCCCCTGAAATTGCCTGAATGCCAAAGAACTGGTTGATAGCACCAGTGGGCATCTTCCCTTAAAGTTTAAGGCAGTGCCTTTCCAAATGACCTGCTTCCTAGTCAGAGAGAAGGTGATGGCGGTGGGAAGAGGGAGTAAGTCCAGGCACTCTGTGAGAGGGAAGGCAACAGAGGACCTTCAGAGTCCATTGGATTAAATGAAGAGGAGAAAAAAGGGGACAAAGGGAAACAACCCCCGCACCCTGCACCAACAGAATATGTGTCTCTGATGTGGATTAGAGGCATCACAGAGCAAGCAGTGGCCCGGGCACAGAGGGAAATCTGAACTTTAAGGCTTCTATAAGCAGAGAAGACCTGGTAGAACAGTCCCTGAGCTGGGCCATGAGCTTGGATGGCAGATGCCCCAACAGAGATGAGCCTTCTGATAGAGGATATATCCAGAGTATATATCTCTAGTGTCAGGAGATGTCACTCCTTCATGTCTCCCCAACAGGAGGTGCAGAATTAAATAATATGTTGTGGAAACTTGCTAAAAGGCTAAAGATCACTCAATTTCTGAACACCCTGCAAGATACAGGGCTGGGCTGCGCATTGATGAAGAGGTGGAGCCTGTTTCAGCTTGTCACAAAGAAGGACAAGATCAGTCAACATCTGAGCTGGGATAGCACAAATCCTGAGCCCCCAGTACTGTTGCTTCTGAAGCAGATGTGTTTCTTTTATACCCTGAACGTGCTTTCTCCTCAGTTCAGACCCCAAGTACCGAGGAAGGGAAGGTGCCACCAGACCCACACACGTGGGCAGGAGGTGCCTGGTGGCAGGTGCAGACACACCACAGCATGGGCGCCTGACACGTGCCCGAGCCCGGAGCTGTCTGGGGATACCCTGAGCATCTGGCAAGTCTATCTGCTGCAATGTTCTACACCATTTTTCCCAGATAATCTCTCCTCTCCCTCCATGTGACTCCATGCAGTGACATAGCGGACCCCTAGGAAGAGTCCAGCTCCAATGCAATTAGCACAAACATCAGAAAACGTCTCCCTGTCACACAACTCCATACAGCCTTGAACATGTTTAGTCTGTGCAAAGCTTGTGAAGAATTTGCATTAGAAAACAGAGACAAATGGAAATTTTGGCTTTCACTGCTGTTTTTTAAAGCAAATGCCACCCAAAGTGCTATTTACCTATTATCCAAATTCTGTTGTTGAAAGCACTAGCTTTGCAATATGAATTTTTAAAATTTATTTTAAAGCAATATTAGGAAATGCATTTTACACCATGTAATTATATTAATAAAGAAATTTGTTTGATGTTCAATGTTTATTCTTCTCTCCCTGTAATCATACTTTTGATGCAGCATGCATTTACAATATAGAAATGCATTTTCAAATGTCTTCAACCTGGCTTTATGATTATTTGTTAATCACAATCCATTAAAACCTTAAGGTTTTGAGTGCAGGGTTTGCATTTTGGTGTTTTTGTTTCTTGACGGGTTTGAGTTTGTTTGTGTTTTTTGTTTTTGAATGGTCTGTTTTGCTTTGGTTGGCACAGTGAAAAAGAGTAATTTGGGTTTAGCATGTAGAATTTAACTAAGCTTTATTTATTTTATTGTCAAAAGTAATAATAGGGAGTAATTTAAGTACTTTGAAGATGTGCATTTAGTGGTCTTTGAAGCATAATCCCATTAAGATTAATAATGAATTACATCTGAGAAAGACTATGTCCTTTAATGCTAATGTCTTTTGCGAGGTGGATAAATCATTCAATTTAACAGCAAAGACAAATATGCAGAGGAGCTGTAGTTGCACTGGTTTATTTGATGCTGGGAGGTTCTAAATTTTTTTGTTTGTTTTGTTTTGTTTCTGTCTAGAAGACTCGGCAACTCACGGTCATTGAAAACAATGTGGTGCATCAGGCAAAGCGGCGAGGGCCAGGCAAGGGACGGGATTGTCCTGCTCTGCTCTGTACTGGGGTGGCCTCACCTTGAATATTGTGTGCGGTTTCAGGTACCACAATATAAGATAGACAAAAAGGTATTAGACATCACCCAAAGGAGAGCTACAAAGATGCTGAAGGGTCTAAAGGGGAAGTCATGTGAGGAGTGGCTGAGGGCACTTGGTCTGTTCAGCTGGAGAAGAGGAGACTGAGGGGAGGCCTCATTGCAGTTCCTCATGAGGGGAAAAGGAGGGGCAGGCACTGATCCTTTCTCTGTGAGGACCAGTGACAGGACCCGAGGGAATGGCCTGAAGTTGTGTCAGGAGAGGTTTAGGTTGGATATTAGAAAAAGGTTCCTCACCTAGAGGGTGGATGGGCACTGAACAGGCTCCCCAGGGCAGTGGTCACAGCACCAAGACTGACAGAAGTCAAGAAGCATTTGGACAATGCTCTTGGGCACATGGTGGATTTTTGGGGTTGTCCTGTGTAGGGCTAGGAGTTGGACTTAGTCACGGTGTTCACAGGAAGCCTGAAGCAGCCAAGACGGGCTGAAGAGCTATGCAATGAAGAGAATGTATCTGCCCTAGTTCTAATTTGGCTCAAAAAGTTGTGCTCATAAGCATCCTGTGTGGGCTTTCACAGGTACCAACTTCAAACTTCACTCAGTGGTGCTGCAGTGTCCTCGAGGGGACAGATTCTGCTTCTTTGCCAGGAATGGCAGAATTTTTGTGACATGCGTAGCTATGAAAGGTAGACAGATGTAAAGCACAGTTTGGCTCTTTCAAGAGCAAGAAGAATGCACCCAAGGACTGAAACAGAGTCTGCAAAGGAAAGCCCTGAGTTATGGCTCATTGTAGCCTGACCATGCTGAGGAAGAAGCCATTTCTCTCTGGCATCCTTTCAGGTCCTTGTAGCAGGGACCTGGTGGGACAGCTCTCCGTTCCCACTCAGGTAGGATAAACATCCCTGGCAGGACATGAGGCAGAATCTCCTCCTGTCCCCTGCTGTTACATGTGTGTCAGCCAGCTAAATCTTCATCCTGCTTAATTTATAAGAGCTAAAGAGATCATATTACACAGTGGTAGAACCACAAAATCAGTGCTGCTTTGCACAGCAAAGAAGGGTATATGTCGCTTCTGATTACAATTAGTTCAAGGCACAACAAACCTCACAGTATGTGCAGCCTTCAAAGCACCTATTAAAAATACATTTTTATGTTGTAATTGCTTACTAAGAAAGATGCATTGATTTCTTTCCCTCACATCTGAGAAGCAATTGCACAGACGTATTCAGAAGAATGCACATAATATACTTGAAAAACTAAGCGTGAAAAATCAGTTTGGATTTCACCGAGTGTGAATTTGGGGAGAAAAATTACCCCTCCACCTTCTCACTACTAATGCAGTAGGGTTTATTTTTGAATGAAGGCAATATGAGCTTAAATTAAATGTCAAATATAATTTAACATTAAAGCATGAAGTGGCTGAGCATGTGCGTGTCAAAGCTAGCAGCTCTTCTGAGTGGTTAATTGCTATCTACAAAATAATAACCTATAAAAAGATCTCTCATTTTCAGTAGTGAAGCTTAAATTTACTGCACTGGAATAATTTTAACAAAAAAGAGCTTAGAAGCATTTTTAGTCACCCATGCCACATGAAGACACACAATGCCAAATAAAAACATCTGCAATCTGGCTGCCTACTTCTCTAGGAGACGTCTAGACTCCTTTTATAATCAGCAAAGAGAAGTAGACACTTTTAGGCTGTAGTTCATCTTGTCCTAAACTAGATATCTAAAATAGGCCAGAAGAATCACATCTGAAAACTGCCCATTTCTCTCCACTGACTGTAAAGGGAGCCAGCAGTGATTAATTCAGAGGTAGAAAGCTACCAGGCAATGTGTAGTTTTGATCATTTTCTGCCAAAAAGATCAACTGACCAGTGCAGCAATTATATATATATTATTATTTTTTTCACTGACACCTGCTAGGTAACTATTATTAGTATTAGAAAGAGGTTATTTTATGCAACTTGCTGCCCATGTCAGAAAGTAGTGAAATCCTTGCCAAAAGAAACTCCAAGTCTGGGACTTTAGCTCTGGGGCTGAACTCCAGAAAGACATTACAACAGACAGAACAGCTAAAACTGAACAGAACAGTCCCAAGGTACCTAATCTTCCATGCATTGGCTTAATTCTAGCCACACAGATAGTCCCATAGGGCAGATATAGACAACTTCTTAAATAATTTGTTGGCTACCCATGGGCAGAGGTCTGTCTGCTGTAGTACAACAAACTGGCTGGAAAGCACCAATAAACCAGCTGAGCTCTACTTGAATGAAGCAGTGGTTGCAATAGGGGAAAGCAAAATAGAAAGAACACACATGCTTTTTATATTGGGAGACTCCCTTCTTAAGGCTATGACTTAATTTCCCTCTTTTTTTTTAATGGTAATCCTAAATATGTAACAGCATAAATAATACAAAAAATCTGACTCAAATGCATTAAGAACAGCTAGACAAAACCCTGATATGTGTGAAGTTAACCGCAAAGCTATCACTGACTTAAATTGATTCGCTACTTCAATCCTTCAGCATTTAGAACAACAAATATCAAATATCTAATAAGGTTTCCATAATATGAAATAACAATATGTTATTGTAATGTCTCTATACAACTATTTCTGAGAGAAGAAGGAGGAAGAAGTTTGAGACAGAAAACAAGAAATGAGTTTTTTAAAGGCATTATCATTGGGTCCAATGGATCTAAAAGCAATAAACTATAATTTTCATCATGATTTATTGTTCAAAGTGACATATCCACTGACACAAGTTTCGATATATGAATTGACAAGGGTCATGCAAGTTACATGATGAAGAGTGTTGGAAAGTTAACACAGTAATCTGAACACTAAATATAACTTATATAATCATAAAAGCACTGAGTTAGATTTCTAAGTGCTAGATATAATATTGAGTGAGTGATATGGATGAAAGAAATGGAGGCTAAACACAGGAGAAGAAGTAAATAATTCCTGTCAAAACCTTTCTACCAAAACATGCCACTAAGCCCTACAGATCTGACTTTTTATTTTATGGTTAAAAACTTCGAAACCTGAGCAAGGCTTAAGTTTCATTGAAAATCACTGTTTTGTTTGTTCTCCAGTGTCCAAAGGCAGCACAGACAGTGGGCAAGCAGCCCAACACGGGACAAGGCCAGAGGCGGCTCGTGGCTCTGGTGCCACAGCCACACTCTGCACAGCCAAACGTGCAGATCTGCGGGACACTTTTACACAGTGGAATGAGCCTCGGGCACGGCGCTGACATCCTTGGCTGCTGCCAGCTTGGCCATTCTGGCAGTCGGGTGCCAGCCATGAGCTGTTCTGAGCAGCTCCCAGCACCTCCTGCCCGCTGTGTGTGAACTGAAGGGCTGCCACCTTGGCCATGGCACCGTGGCACTGTCACAGCAGCCCTGAGCTACCCCAGCTGCAGCAGTGGGAGCACAGCTCTTCCTTTGCCAAAGCCACAGTCGCTGCTCGTAGATGGAGAGGTCACAGCAGCCACAGGGGTGGCTCCTCACCCCTGTGATCTCTGGCTGAGAAAGACAGTGAGGACTAGGGAACCATTTCAAGCCCCAGCAGAGTGTGCACAGGACATACCTCCTCTGCTGCCAGCCTTCCCCTTGGCACACCATGAAGAGGTACAGAGGGGCTCAGGTCTTTTTCATGCTCTCAGGTAAGGTCCAAGTTGGTGTATTCATAATTCCCAGTTTGGCAACTGGAAGGAGCTTGCTGAGGCGGCTTCTGCTCCACATTTTTAGCTTGTGTGAAGCTGTTTACAACCTCAGTGCCTTTCCTGCACCATGACTTCTGCCAACCCTCCACTGTGTGGACTCATGAAAGGACATAAGGACTAACTATCCTGGCAATAGGCACAGTTCCACACCACAGAAAGTAGAAGCAGAAGGCCAATATAATCATATCTTCCTCATTTCAGAGGTATCCCACATGCTGGTACCTCTTGCCAGCCTGAGACAGAAAAAGCCAAAGAGAGACTGGTGCTTTGCTGTACTGGGTGGAAAAAACATGTACTCAGATTCCTGGAAAAGTATAACATCCAGGGGATGTTGTAGCACTGTGTGGAGTGACTTGCACTGAACTTGCATTTCAAGAGAGTCAAGAACACCCCTGTGCAGTGACTCCAGGGACTGCATCGTAAGAGCAGAAAGTGACTCAGAAGAAGGAAATAGTGGCAGTAAAACTGGCACTGCAAATGTCGCTTAATCTGGCACAAGGTCAGCTGACATCAGACCAGCCAGGAATATTATCTATTTAATTGTCAGTGATTCTGAACTGGTGCAGTGTGATGTAGAGTAATCACTGATTTGTGTCATCTTGCTGCTCCTTTTTCAGCAAAACTTTGGTTCTCAGACTACTGTAGACTTAGGGATCTCTACACCTGCTACCTGAAGTCTGGCAAACTGCCCCCATCAGTGCTTCATTAATATAAACCATTCACCGGTGTCTCTGTCTTCTGTATATTTGAGGTCATAATGAATGTTTTAGAACAAGAAATAATTACTTTGCCCCTCAAGAGAGGATCTGAATACCTTGTCATATTGGTCATCTTATTAAAAATCTACCTGCAGTATTTGTTGTGTGGTCAATCCCCTATTTTTCTGCAAATTAAATTCCATCACAAATCATTAAGAACTTTGAAACCTCAAAGTTTGCTGATTTAACAGAAAAGATGGGTTGTAGCAGATGAACTCCAGCAAATTTTGCTGAGGTGGTGGATGTTACTGGTCTCAGTTATTTTTCCCATCCTTCTGCCAAAGTTACTGCCCCTGGACAGAATGGCAAACTAAAGCCTGGGCCTGTATCTCACACAGCTCCTTCAAACTACTGAGATATAAGTCTGCAAAAGGACACTCTTGAAGTACAGGTGTCCACCCTTTTTTTGTTGACCCTGATTCAGTGCAGAGTTGAAATAAATATCTCCATCAAAAGCCTTAAAAACAAACTATAGGAAAACAAAAACATATCAAAACTATCTCAGTTTTCTCTCCCACTTGTTCCCTCAATGAATTCAAGTCAGAGCATTGCATCTCTACAACTGTGCTGTCTCTCCTAGCTGCTAATTTTAGTCAGGGGTCTCCATGATAGGGCAAGATGAAAAGGAAGTTATGAAAGAATGTGAGCCATAGCTTTCCTAAACCTTTTATATTTTCTAACTTACTCAGTCAGCTCCAAATACCTTTTCTGGTCCTCTCACAATTCCAGCATACAGAATGGAAACACAAAGTGCCAAACAGATGCAGCTATTTGTAAGAAAGAACCAAAACCTTCTGTCCTCTCTCAATGATCTCTGACTTTTTGAATCTTGCCTGAACACTCATCAAATATTCCCTTTGTCTGTTGTCATTCCTCTTAAATACATAAAGAACTCATTCATGAATGTATAAAGTTTAGTCAATCTCTAAAGTAAATGGATTTTTCTTTTAAAATGCTTTAAATCAAACTCAGTGCATGGTGCTCTGTTCTGTTATACTCCTTTCTTCAGAGACTGTCTCTGCTTTTGATCCTTTATTCCTAAATTCTCCCCAGCACTGATTTCTCTGTCAATTTGGGAGCTGTGCCTTGTGTTAATGTTTAGACAGAGCATTTTGATGTTTTTCCTGTCTCACTTTTTGAAAATATGTCTCTTAAAATTGGTGCTGATGAAGGTTAAAGATGCTCAAGTGTAATGTAATTGAGGCTTTTGTTCTCCTCACTCTACACCCCATTATATGAGGAAATAGTCTGGTAACTGTTGATGGATCAGAAATTCCATTTGTGTTGCATCAAGCTCTGCACCTGCAGAGGTAACAAACTTTGGTTCATCCTACTACCTGATAAGGACCCAAACTCACTAAGGACCAAAGACCATAGTCCAGGAAAAAGTTCCTCTTCAGCAAGCAGTACTCAATTTCTGCATTTCCTACTTGAACTTATTGCAAGCTGAGGGAAACATGCTCTTGCTATTTCTGTCGAGCTGTGCAAGGAGACCACCACTTTGGTTTCAGGAGTCACGACGTCTTTCCCCAAACAACATTAAATATTCTTTGGACAGTGCTTTGCATAATACCTGTCTCTAGTGGCTAAATCACCTTTATTCTTCTACTGAGAAGACTGGCAACAAAGCAGAAGAGACTGAGTCAACCCTAAGACAGAATGTAGCCAAAAGAGCAAAGAAATCTTTCTTTGGTGTATGTGCGTATATATACATAAGAATGCATATATATTTTTTATAAACTTTTGCATTACACTCACTTCCAGAGATGGAGATATCTCTGTTAAGAAGCAACGGAGAACTCTGAGATAGAGTAATTGGAAATGTGTCCTTCTGCAGCTCCTATTCACCACTAGTGTTCAGCAATAAAAAGAGAATTGCAACCATGAATCACAAACACTACTGTGCTGTCTTAATACTGCCTTTCAAGAACTGAAAAGACAAACACCACTTAGTCAAGGAGAAACCCTCATATATCTGATACACCTCCAAATGCTCTGTGATTAATCTTTTTTCTTAAAAACAAACAAACCAAAACAAACAGTGGTTGAACATAAAAATCTTGCATCCAAGAATCCAGATTTCTAAAGCTTTGATGGAATGAGGCCATTGGTGAGCAACAGTAGAACTTTACAAAGAAAGAACACCAAACACTCTCCTAAAGCTATCAAAAGAGCCATTCTTTTAGGTAGTTTTGGAGTAAATAAAACAACACTTACTCCTTTAAGTGATTTGTTTGCATTAAATGATTCATTTGCATTTATTTGTCTAATCCCAGAGAGGTTATTGTGCTGCAGCATACTCACACATTCAATCGGGCTATTCTTTGAAGCCAAGTGTTGTGGCTTCTAAAGTGGGAGTGTGGATGCTGGATAGCGGCAGAGTTGGAATCCACTACATAAACTGAAAGAGTTTCCTATTCTGTATTGTCCACATCACGCTTCCTTGTTGAAACAACATCAACCTTTCAGCAGTGGGAAGCAAGTGGCCTGGGGAGCAGGAGACATTCCTGACACACTGCGTGGCCCTTTGGGAATCACTGTGAGATGTGTTTGCAAAGGCTCTGCCACTGCTCTTGTTGTGAGCACTTTTTGAACAGCTTCTCTAAGCCTCTTCAGGATTATGGTCTCAAAGCGCTTAACCAGAAGGCAGTGAGAGTTTCAAGTGCAGATCCCTCCCCAAAGTTATGCAGCTCTCATGCTTCAAGGTGGGACTTGAAGGTTTTTGGTTAACCTGGGCATCACTGCCATTTTTGCCTTCATGCTCTTGCTGCTTCTCTTGCCCTATCACTGGCCCTCATCTGGACTGGGGAGCTGAACGGGTAACAGACTGTAAAGAATATAAAGTCAAAAGCTTTTTGTCCATTTAGCACCCTGAACTGCTTCAACATGACCGATCTTGGGCTTAATGCAAGAAAGAAAATGGACACAGATAGCTGGGGCAGGTCAGAAGAAAGTTTTTATATAGGTTTAACCATATTTTTAAACCACACCCTCAGTCTATCTATCTATCTATCTATCTAATCTATCTATCCTTCTGTCTTTGCCAGGATTTAGGAGCTGTGGTTGAAAAAGACACTTACGTAAGTGCTAATGCAGTCTGAATAAATGGTGGCATTTAGGCAGGGGCAATGGGGGGGTTGAGACAGCCATTACATAATGCAACTGGAGATTTATCCACCAGAGCTTTATCCTTGGAGTGGGACAAACTGGATGTCCCAGAAACCAGCAGTTAAACAAACACTGAATTTGTAAAGCCATCCAGAATTTGTAAAAAGTATTGTTGTTTTATTACTGTTATTTATCTTGATCGTGTTTGTTCTGCTTAGAAGAAATAAAACACAGGCGCTCTTTGCCTTAATTGCTGGGCCTATTCTTTAGTAAACAATGAAAAGTGATTAGAGATGTTTTTTTGGCACTCACAGTCCAAAACCACCTAGTGAGAGTTCAAAGAACAAAGTAAATGCTTATTGGAAGAAATTACTCAGCTAACTAAACTTGTACATCTTTGAGTCAGACATTTTTGCAGCATCTTTACCCCATTTATCAATGCACAATTACTGTCACTATTGTGTTGTGTCATTAGGCGTAAGGTTACAAGTGCCAGTCGGAATAAAAAAATTGCAGTAATGTTGGCATAATTTTTCATTATCGTCTTCATTAACCACAGCTAGTGGGAGTAAGAGTTTATCCTTGCTGTTGTCATCGTCATGACAACGCTTCCAAAGCTTGTCTGCTGAGAGTTCACCAGATACAAAAAACTGAATGTCCTCATTATTCCGCTTCTCACACTCTCACCCATGCCAAGGGTGATCCGAGATGCACAGGGCCCTTGATTTATCCCCTGTGATTTCTCTTGACAGCCTGGTATGGTGTCTCAGCTTAAGGCAATCGGTCTGATTTCACAGTTTAATTACTGCTAATCTGAAGGAGCGTGGCCAATGCTAATGAGCCAGCAGCAATCAAAGCAATAATGGCTAAACTCACCCTCTTTCATTCTTCTTTTTTTATTAAAACACCCCTGCCCTGAAATACGGAAGTAATTTCTCCTCTGCACAACTGCACTGAAAGAACAGATGAGCTTCATGTACAATTTGGTGTTCTTTCAGAAGCAGACCATAAGATTCCTTTTTTTTTTCCACTTAAACCTCTGCTTAATGTTAGTTTTCAAACAGCTTTCATACAAGAAAAGAACTAATAATTAGAAAAAACTCATTAGCAGATCACTAGCTCGACCACAGAACATCCACACTGGCACTCTGGGGCCAAATTCTGGGTGGAGGCCTCCTTGATATTTGCAGCTGGGCATCACCAAACTATGCAGCAAATGAAAATATCTATACTGGCACTCTGACTGAGAAGCTAGAATTCAGCAAGGCCTTTATTGTAACAGGAATTAATTACAAAACTGGTTGACAATCTACCCTGCAAAATGACCAGTGTCCTCAGTTTACACCATCCAAAACCAACAACTTGCATGTTCTCCCTTTGCTTGAGCTTCTCTGCTGTTGTTGAAATAGATTAAAAAAAGCATAGAAAAAAGAAATCTTCAGATCTGATTTCTGTCAATCATACCAGTCAAATACCTGGAGTGACTACAGAAAAATAAAAACAATTGGTCCCTGTATTTTCCTTTCCATGCATCCATCAGCTGCATTTTAAGCTCCTCAATTTAAATTTTGCCTGGTCTTTTTCTTGCTCAGAGCGGAAACCCTATTTAAAATATTTACCAAACTCTACTGTGATGATTTGATTAACATACAGAATCTTTCATACTTCAATGATTCCCTGAACAGAAAGTAACTTATCAGAAGCAATAGCCCCAACAGCAGTGTAAATCCTGGCTACTTCAGCCACCTTCATGCAGCTATTCCATATTTACTCTAGTGAGCCTAAAGTAGACACTGACTCATTTTGAATTAAGCAGAAAATGTGTGTTTCAGTGCTACTGTGTGTGATTTATGATATATAAATAGAAGGTTAG
The DNA here is from genome assembly GCA_013396655.1 of Campylorhamphus procurvoides. Taxonomy (NCBI): domain Eukaryota; kingdom Metazoa; phylum Chordata; class Aves; order Passeriformes; family Dendrocolaptidae; genus Campylorhamphus; species Campylorhamphus procurvoides. Next base: position 308,160 of record WBMV01005060.1, read on the forward strand.
GCAATATTTTGCTTGTTAAATGACATGGGAGGAAGAAAGAGAAATCAGCTATAAATAAAAAGGTTTAGAGCAGATTCTGAAGAATGTGAACTGCTTGAGTTGTGCATGTCTCATGCTTGTCTCAAGCTTGTTTGTCATTACTTCAAATTCAGTGCTGCTCAGTTAATCTGAAGGAAAATAGTTCTTTTGACAATTTTGTGGCACATGGATACCTGACCAGTGTGGAAAATCACATCTTCTTTGCAGAAAAAGGTGTTCAATAGAAGAGTAAGTATTAGGATGTATGATTAACTTTTCACAGCAGCATCATTTAAATGTGTAATATAGCAAGACAGTGACCCTTTATAGGATTAAGTCTCTTTTAAATCATTTTGTCTCATCCATTCATTGAAGAATTGTTCTATCAATGATTGTTTCACATTCACAATGTTGTATATAAAAATAGAAAAGTCCAGACTGCAATGCTACAGAGATCTTTTTGGTTTAGTTTTTGTTTGGTTGGTTTTGTTTGGGGTTTTTTTTGTTTGTTTTGGTGGTTTTGTTTTCAGGGTTTTTTGGTATTTTTGTTTGGGGTTTTTCGACTGTCTTAGTACAAGGAAAATAATGCTCTGGGTAATCACAAAATATGGCTATTTCCATAAGATATATCAGACAAAGAGTGTGTCACAAGAAGGGAACATCATTCTAATAATATTTTGTACTTCATCACAGCACTGTCAGAAGATGCCAATGGAGACTCTAAGTCATTTTAAAGAACCACTTCATTTACAGGGAAGGAGTTCACTCCTAATTAAGTTGGAAAGCCTCCAGGGCTTTTACCAGCCTTTGCAATTCTGATTTCCTTGGAGAACTCCTGGTAAATCTAAGAGATTCAGAGATTTCAGTGTGATTAAGATCCTATTGACACAGACATTAAAATGGTGCTAGTCAAACTATGCTATAAACCCTACACAAAAAAACCCCTGTCCACAACAGCTCAGGTAAACCACACTAGAAGTCTGTTGGAATGACAGTAATACAGCATAACTATGGGGCACAAGTGGTAACAAGGAAGAGAAAAAAAAAGAATCTAGGTTCAAATCACTTATCTCCATTAGTACACCTCAATATTCATCTACCTTAGCTGGCTGCGGAAGTCAGAAATCTTGGTGTAAGGTTAAAAAAAAAATCAAAAAATTAAAGCTAGGAGTTGTGAAATTCAAACTGTATATGAAAGAGTCACAATTATCTTCTCACTTAGAATGAATCTATGTGGCAAGAATTTAATCTGGTGCCACCGAACTGATGTGATATAGTTACATGAAAGACCTGAAGCCCTGCAAACAAAATTGATATTTCCACATAGGGGGAAATTCTCTGGTTTGGGTCACTGAAAAACTCCCCAGACTCTATCAGTACAGAAGGCAGAAGAGAAGGAAGGTGGCACACTACTACTACTATTACTTATTATTATTAAAATTATTAATGATAATAATGAACACATATATACACACACCACCCTTATGAGAATCAGGTCACCTAATTTCCACTTACATCCCTATTATCATCTTGTTCTGAACCAAACTGATTATTTCTTACATAGCAGTGGGCTGTCTATACATATGCATCCCAAAACAGAAGGCAAGGAAATCAGCACTCTTTATTTGTAGTTTCTCCTCTTCTATTGAATATCCATCAGAAGGTCTAGGTTGATAAGAAGTTGTCACTCAAGAGTAAGTAGCAAACACAGGGACTTTGGCAAAATTGAGGCTTTGTAAATTTGGGTCAAAGAGAGCAAGCTGATGTGAGAATAACTAATTTTATGTCATTCTGAATAATGGAAAGTACCACAGCCATGGAATTATCCTTCTCTTGCCATAAATGGGAATTACTAACAGATGTGTAAAGCCTTTTTAGTTCAAAAGTGTTAGAGGCATCAAGTTAGAGATGTCATAACAAATGTTGGGTATTTTAATGAAGTGTGGTGTGCTAGCCCCTGTGACAAAAGAAACACAATGATGAAAAAATACTTCCAAAATATGATGCAGGGACACATTAGTCACATGAAGGCAACAAAATCCAAAGAACAGACTGTCAAGAAATCTCAGTAGATTTCCTTCTGGATGTTGTGAATTTGGAGGTTGCCGATTTTGGCTAGCTGTGGATCTGGCATCCTGGTGTTCTCCCGCAAAAGAGGAATTGCTCAGATAATTATCCACCAAAGAGGGCAGACCCAGAGCTGCTGAGACTGCATTTCAGGCACAGTTAGACCTGGCTCCATTTTTAAGTTACAATAAAGCAACTGCTTTCTATTATTCTAAAATAGTGTTGCAGCTGAGGGTTTTTTCTGCAAGACAGGAGTAAGACAGCAGTATCAGGTCACAGCTGTGGAAAAGAAGGGATCTGAAGAATCACACAGAAGAATGGGAAGAGAGGGCATTTGAAGTGAACACTAAGAGAGAAAACCAAAATGAATAAAATTGGAGTGATGTTCAAACAGAAACAAATGTCAGAGGCAAAGGAAAATAGAAGAAAGCAAACTTGGTTTGTTTAGCCACCAAGACTAATTCCCCTTCTTGTTAGAAAAGACTTTCATAGATCAAAGTATTAGAGCACTCTGAGTTTCACTCGGGCTATCAGTGATATCCTGATTAGATTTGTATTTAAACAGAATTCCCATACATTTCAATTACCAGAATCATTGGAGCCAAGTGCTCTTTCAACTTAGATGTAAATAATCCATTCTCTAACAGAAAGTGAAAAGGCATACAATATTGAAACCCAACAATGTTCTGTAGAGCCACATATACTTTTAGTGGTCATGAGCATAAATGGAAGCATTCTGTACTCTTACAGTTCCACTGCTAAACTGAAAACTTGCTACAGCGCACAAGGGCAAGAATATTCTCGGCTTTTGACTGCTTTAATATCCATAGGATAGTCTTTCATCTGAGTCTTCACAAGTGTTCATCAGAATAATTCTACGCACCCAAAAAGATAAAATAAATAATTAAAATGTACTATGAAAGGTACTAAATTTCATATGTCAGGCTAAGCACTTTCTAAAAACAAGTGTCCTTGATGGCATGCCATTTGAGTGTGCAAAGCCAGCTGTACCCCAAAACATAGGCCTCTTTAAACACTGATGCCCAATCTAGTGGTTTGCACATTACAATATTCCTGAAGTGAACAGGAATCTAAATATCTATTGATACATCCCTGAAAGATAAACATATTCACTGCTACTGAGAAACAGTGTAATGGGTAATATCACCCAAACACAACCACGAGGAATGAAAAGTATTTCTATAACAGGGCTGGGCATCAATGGGAATTGTAGCTGTTACTTAAATGCACAAGAACATATTCAATACATTCATTATTCACTTAAAACTCTTCAGACTATGACTTATGTAAATACATGGTACTCTGACTTAACACCTACATTTTGAATCTAGGATTTAAAAGTTACAAAGGGTACTAGGTGTTTTTTTTTTAATTTTGTGGGGTTTTTTTTTTNAGTGCTTCCATATTGTCTCAACTTTTACTTGCTACTACTCAGTAGACCCTAGAGGTCATACTGTTACTATGTCTTACGTTGTCTATAAAATTATGACCTGCATGCAGGATAGTAGGGAAAATTCATCAACAAAGGTTTTCACTGAATAATCTTCTGGATCCAGAGAGCCACAATCCTCCCACTTTACAGAATTTTACTGCTGAAAGATGACTCTGAATCACAACACAGCAAAACAAATTTCAGCAGTGTCTGTTGCCATCGGGGACCTTCGTGACTGCTCCCATCCTCCATCCTCCCTACTCTGCCGCAGAGAGCAGTGTCTTTGCCCTCGCTGTGTTTTTTCACAAATTCCTTCCACAGTATCTGCACAACATCCAACTTCTACCCCCAGACACTTTCCTTATTATTGCAATTTTCTCTAAAGGATGATGCTGTCTAGCTCATCTGCAAGAAAGTGTAGACAGCAAAGATGCTTAAAAATGTCACGGTCATCTGGACATATCCTTCTCATGTATCTTCACCTCAATGTTGTCCATGAATCCCAGTTTCTGGGTAGCACTACAGGCAAGAGATTGGCTATTTCCAAAGATATGCATCTTACAATATACATCTTTGAAAACCTAATAATAATAATAACAACACACTATAACAATAAATACCAAAGACTACTTGTAACTTTTCCCTTATCCTGATGAACTCATAAGTGAAACAAATCTACTAGATATCTCTAACATTACACCAACAACATATCTGAATTATGTTTTTTTTCTTGATAGTTTAAATAATTTTAGAAAAATGCTAGGTGAAATGTTAGGTGCACACCTGCTGCTTTCACTGAATACTTTCTCTAGAAGGTAGGCTAGCCCTACTCATGTTTGCAGCTCTCCTGCACAGAAAAATAACAAGAATTGTAATGTGAATTTACCAGTCAGGTTCAGGTCTTATTTCAAGAAAGAAAAACATCTGGGCTGGAAAATTTAGATGTAACTCATATGTGTCCTTTTGGGATCCTATAGGGTGTAATTGTCTGTTACCCAGTTCTACCTCACCAGGTGAAATTTCAGACTCAGAACCTCATTTCGCTCCTCATCAATGAGAAGGTGAAACATCAAAGGACTTTCCATTACTAGACAGAAACAAGGTCATCATCATTATCAGCAATAACAGCTCTAAATGGATAAACAAAACTTTTGCAGAGTTGGAAATGTGGCACAGACAAGCCCAGATGCAAACAGTTTGGGGTTATCCAAAGTCTTTGTGCATAGTACTTTTCCCTTTTAACCCTTCTGTACCAAACAACACCTCTCTAAATGGATGCCAGTAGTTTTCCTGCCATCCCTGTGGCAATATTTAGTATTCACAGAGTCATGTTTCGAGGTGTCAGGAGCTGCAGCTGTCCTTATTTGTGTGGTCCAAAAATCAGGTTTGAGTAAGACTTCTACTTCTTATATGCACTGGGAAGTCTGTCAGCCTGCAGCCCCCAAATTCAGCAGATGGCCAAGTTTAGCCAGTGAGCTATGGGAATGACAAAGAGCAGGAACCCTCTCTCCTCACATCATTAACAAAGCACAGTTCAGGACAGGGGCTCCAGGGTATTAATATAGATATATAATGGGAAAATGGAAAACAGACAAAACCAACCAACCAAGCAAAAAACAACTGGCAAAACAAAACCAAAAAACAAACCACCAAAACATCTCTAATTCTAAACTCTCTAATCACTTTTAAACAGTTGAAATGATGGGCTAAGTCAAGCCATTCTACCTGCCCCTACTATTTAGTTCTCTCACATGACAGCTACTGTGTCATCCTCTGCAATAGTCTCTGTAGGACAGGAAGAAAACCAAACACCCACCGTCCCTTTCAAATTATTTTTAGTAAGTTACATGAATCATCTTTGTCAATATAACACAGAGGATAATGAAAGCCTTTAGAAAGCTAACCCAGGTTACTCTTTCCATCACACCATTAAGTATGTCTGGAATTCTTGAAATCATGCTCTGTCAATTATTTTTTCAAATGTTGTTAAGATTTGTAACTATGTTCCTTAAATAAGAAGAGACCTGATTTTTCTTACATATGTTATTTGCAGACAAGAAAAATATGCATAAGCAATCTTTAGGCTCCCTGTTTGGTATCTTCATTTGATTTAGTACCCAGAAAGATGTTTAAAAACATTTGTTTTAAAATAGCTTTAGTGCTACCAAAGAATTACCTTTGTGTTATGTATGTATTACCTTATATTTGCTCTTTCCCAGCTATGCTATAACAACAGCAGTGGATGGTAGCAGGCAGTATTTTAAACATTTTATATTGTATATTAAAAAAATCTATTAGCATTTACTTCTGCTCTTGTTTTAAATCTTCTTTAGCAGTAAAACAGGTAATATCATCCTAGCTGGACATCAAGTAGCTCATCACTGTGGTGAAGGCAGATTGCTTCTGTCTTGTTTTAGATCATCTTCTGACTCAGACATTCTCATCTTTTTGTTTTACACTTAATTTGCCTCCTCATTATCTTTTCAACTGTAAAAAGATGTTAACTTCTTTGCTGCTTAAATAGAAACTCTGGACATAACCAAACACTCGCTGCAGACAAAAAAAATAATAATCTACATGTTAAGATGTTTTTAGTCTGTCTTTGCCCACAGAAACCACAAAAGAAGCCAGACCACCCTGTAAGGATATTTCTCATTTCTTCTCATTTCTCCTTTGCCTTAAGCCAAAGGCACCTGTGCTACAAGTAAATTTTCCCCCACAGATGATGAACTCCAGAGTTGTAGCCTGTTCTTGTTTGCTACTTGAGTCAGTTTAGCTGCTTTTTAGCTCTTGCCTGAGGATGTGCCTGTTCCTGCCTCGAGTCCTATTCCAAAAATCCTCAGCTCAACCTGAAGAGACTGAGGGAGTGTGACAAAAAAATCTAAAACAGGTATGTGAGAAGCTGGAAAGATGAGGAGAGGAAAAACAAGTTTGTGTTTCTTGAAGTTTACCAGCAGAGCAGGGTGTGATAGGAATCTCTTCCCTTCAGAAAAAAGGAAGTATTAAAAATAATAAAATAGCTTTCTTTGAGTCTCAATAGCCCATTCTCACAAACGAAAGCATGTAATACAACCAGGGAACTGAAGAAAGATGAAAAAGGATCTTTTTACTAATCCATCCCCATTTAGCCCAAAGCTGCTCTATGGTATTTCCCTAACATAAATGTCTAGTTTCTGTCAGTTTTCCTGAACTGGAAATTGTATCCAGGCCACTGCATTTAACAAACTTTGATGCATTTTTCTGTCTTGAATTTTTCTAATCCTTTCTTAAACCTCTTCAAACATGTGGTGGTATCCAAACCATCTTGTATCAATGAAATCCTCAATTTATTTTGCATTATGAAGAAAAACTATTTTCCTGCTGTCTCACAGTTTCATGGTACCCCTGCTTCTTATTCTGTGGTAGCAAGGGATGATCAATTCCTTTCTGCATCCTCTAGATCATTTGTCAATTTGTACATCCCTTTCCATCCTTGCTGCTCATGTCATTATGCACACCATAAGACTGCTTTTTCCCTAGGGTGAAGTGATTTGGTGCATTCAGTCTCTGCTGGTACAGAAACTTCTCAATTCCTCTGCTCAGGCTGTCATCTTCTCTGCAGCTCTTCCAGTTCCATCACATCCAGCTGGAGGCAGGGCAACAAAAGCTGCACAGAGCTTACGAAGCACAGGAACATCAGAACTTAGAGCTGGAAGGTATTTTCTTTTGTGTTCCGTTCCTTTTCCGGTAACTCCTTTTTGTTTGATGAAGTTGCATTTTTACAAGCTCCTGGGCTGTGTGCCAGCATGATGTGAGATGACTTGATGCTTTTAGTGTTATTCTTCTAAACTCTGCCTTCTCATCAGCTGCCTGTCCTGTGGGATAGCTTCCCAGGAAAGGAGCGAATTGGCCATGACCGAAGTGTCACCGCTACCTATGTACAATCACCTCTGCTATAGATTTCATCTCAAAGCAAGTGTTGCTCTTCTGGAAAGGTCCCTCTGGGAGAAGGCAGGTCCACAGCATGGCTGAGCAGCTGCATTAGACACCACAGTATTCTAATGTAATTAGAAAACAGCTGTGAAGGAACAGTCAATTGTTTTTTGGCAGTCACGGCCAATTTTGCACCAATGCAAATGATGAATCAAATCCTGCAAGTTTACAATATCTGCTGAGAGCATGATGGCAGAAGCCATGCTAATGATTTTAAATCTTGTTTATGCCATTTTTGGCTGATGGAGTAGTCCCCTGTCCCCCAGACGCCTCCAGTGCAAAGGGATTCCCATACACTGCACTATAACACCTACTGAGTAGGGGAGAGGAGAGCCAATGGGTTGGGTATGGAAATCAGGCAGCTACCTTTCAGCCAAAGACTAAACATAGTACATTCTTCCTTTCTAGAGAAGAAACTGTGCTGTTGAGCCATACATTACTCAGCCTCAGCAAACAAACATAAAACTGTCAAGAGAGAATAACAAAGTACCCAGTTACTACCAGGCTGCTCCTCCCTGACTATCAAGCCCAGTCCGCCCACTGCGTAGTACTGCATCAGAAATACTCATCCAGGAGAACAATGTTATTTCTTTAAATATGTTCCTCATACCAGTTCTTTTAACAAATATCTAGCTCTGTCAGGACTATCAAATACAGCCTGTAAATGATCATCTGCTCCTAAATATGTGTGCAACTTTACTGTCTGAATGATGATGATAATCTCTAGGGCCTCATTGTCTTGCTGAGGCCCCCCACATGATCTTTCAAAATTATTGCATGTGTCAGCTGGGATTGGAAATGCTTCATAGGAGGATAACTGCTAAAAACATTTTTGCATTTGTAGCAGTTCCTGTTAGCATGAACAAATGGAATCCACTTGGCAATATGTCTGCATAAGTGCAAACTTTGAGATAAAGATGTTAGAAACAACATTTGAAAATGGCCCTTTGCCCTTCTTTTTCTGGCCCAAAAATAGCTGCATGTAAGTCTTCAGAAGGCAGTACTTTCAGCCAGATAGTCAATAATTTTAATAGAATTAGCATGGGACAGAAATGCCGTCCAAAAATGGATTCATGTTTAATCTGGTAATCTGATCCCATATGGCACTTTAAAGAGTGGGAGGAATTAGTGGTTGCTGCTTAAAGAAATTACCCAGAAAATGACTGCTGAAGACAGACCAAATAGTACCTCATCAGCATTCAGCGTGAAAAAGACAGGAACACAGGAACAAGAGAAGTTAAAAGGTGAGCCAGCAAAGAAAGCCAAAATTTGTTCCTGCATGGCTGGGAAAGGGATAGCAATCAGATGATAAAGGCAATCTCAAAAAGTACTGGATATAAATAAAGAGGAATTAGAATTTATTGCACAGGAGGGTAGAAGGCAATTTAAAAGGCAAATGTAACAATAAACCAAACTCCATCCTTAAATGCCCATTCACCTTCTCCACAGTTCTGAGAAGGTGTTAAGAATGCACAGTTTTGTCCCATAGTTATCTCTAATCATCCTAATAAGGGAAACAAAAGTCTCAGGCATGAGGATCATGATGACTGTCTTGGTCCTGACACTTCACTGTGCATCAGGTCACCATTTCAGGACACATTTCTGGGAGGCAAAACAGATCACTCTTTCTGCCTTTGTCCCTCAGCCCAACAGATCTATTTGTCTGCATGACCTCGTGGTGAACTAGATTGAGAAAGTCAACTTACAACTAATCCTGTTTAAGAATTAAAAAAAGGACCAAGCATAGTTTTAATTCAGCTGAGGTCAACCAGTTCATCTGTAGCCCTGCAAAAAGTGGCAATGACACAACTGAGGAGCCACCCCTGGAGTGAACAGTTGGAGTTAAATGGAATAAACAGATGGAATTGAAGAGGAGAAGAGCAGAAACAGCTCACACCGCCTTTGATGCCAAGAGCGATGTCCACAAAAACGCAGCCTCAGAGCTCCCAGTTTGTGCTGTCTCTGGAAGTGCGTTAATATCTGCATAAACACAGTAAATATGGCCTTCGTGCTAAAAAGGAATTATAATGGCCAGAGAGAATAAATAGAGCTGAGGGATACAATGTGACAAACATCCAAAGCACTTCAGATTTGGGCAGGCAGCATAATAATTAAATGATGCCTTTTCAGTTCTTCGTCAATCAGGAGGTTCAGCTACTCTGACCTGCCCCATGTTGGCAAACCTCCTTTCAGGACATTGACCTTTCACTTGGCCCATCTCCAAAAACCCTACAAGGTATGAGAAGCCCTTCTCTTTCACTGAAGTTCTTGAAACCAAAGGGCATCAAAACAATGGCTAGTGAAGTTGTAGCTAAACCAAAGCAGGGTTTGAGGGTTGCAAATATATTTAGTATTTCTATAACTTGACATAGACATGTAGCACAGGTTAAAAACTAAAGAAAAGCTATTTTCACCCTTCACACCTCTCTGGAAAGGAAAGCATTTAGCAGAACAAAACTGGTGTTGTAAAATGAAATAAGATGTGACTGTTCCCAAATGGGGATTACACAAAATACACCCCTAAAGAATTATTCTGTTGCTTACTTCTGGGGTAAGAATACAGGATTTATCTGTAAAAGCAGCTCAGACCAGGGCAGTGCAGTGGCTAATGAAACCCATGCCAATATATGTCCAAATCCTTTCCTTTGTGTCACCAGTTCAAGCACACCAATTTGTGACAGAGCTACGAAATGAAAAATCACAGCCCAGTGCACAGAGATAATATAGACAATAACTAAGCTTTTGCTGCATGCTTATGCACACACGCAACACCCAGCATTCAGCTCAGGCAGAGCTGGGCTGGCTCACCAAAGCCAATAGCCCCGAGATAAAGAGTCCAAATTGAGGGGAGCGGGGGGGGAAAAAATCTTAGGTGCAGTCTACAGGCACAACAAACCCCACAATACTTTTTAAACTCTTATTCTTTGGTTCTGAACAGGCACAGGCTCTGGGTTCTGCACCAATGTCCAACGGCAGGATTAGTGTTACGGCATTAGTTCCTTAATGTATATATCCTTTTCTCTTAATTCTCCCTTTATTGCCACCCATCTCATTTCCTTCCTTTTAAACTACCTAAGGCTGTTCAAAACATTCAGAAAATGTACTTCAAGAAACAAAATTAATTGCATTTATAAAGTCACTTTTTTGCAGAGTAAAACATTTTTTGTTTTGTTTAGGTGGCAATGGAGGCAAAGAGAGGACAATACCCATTTTTGTCTAAAAAAATTGCAAAATCTTGTGAGATGCCCCAAAACTAAATATAACGTAAGTGTCCATCTTAACTTTCATGTCTTCACTTAACCAGCCAGGTTTCCACAGCCAGTGGCTGTGGTCTGGGTATCAGAGCAACATTCAGGTTTAGTGTCTTATGTGGATACAGATTAAGATCGGAAAGATTACAATTTGCTGGGCTGGAAAAAGCCAGGCTAGAGGTCTTCCTCAATTAATAGCAATGCCGTTGTTGTCACCAGTGACCCCTTCCAGGCTGTACTTGATTTCCCTTCTTCCATTTCCTCTTTCCCTCCTCTAAAGGTCTTGTCTAACTCTTTGCAGAAAAATAACAAATAGGTGAACTGAAGTGACATAAAAGCAATTTCCCTATGCTCACCTCCCTTGTGCTCAGGTCAGCCAAGATTTCCTTATTTCACCGAAGAGAAATGTTCCTAAAACCAGCATTTGATTTGCCCAGCAGTCTGGCAGGTTGTGCCACTATTACAACATCCAGCTCGCTAACAGCACAGCGGTTGCTTCCCATCAGCTTTTTCAACAAAGTATTTATTGACAGGTCAGAAAGCAAAAATGGCAGATTGAATAAACCAGAGCAACTGTAACAGGAATCCTTTGCTAAACCTATCCCAGAAATGTCCTTCAGATTCTGCAATGTGATAAAGGTGAGTATGCCAGTAAAGAATGGGTTTTATTTCAGGATTTGGCTAAAATAAGGAAGATACCCCTGCCTTTTCAACTGCTATATTATTTTCTTTGTGGTCTTTTCATTGTGCCCATTGTTTGTGTTCCTTCCAGTTCAGGAGTGACCAGACTTTCATTGGGCACACACTACAGCACATCCTGCAGCAGGTACAACAAAAGGACTTTCATTTCAGTAATTTATAACATAACTGAGCTGAGGTTTGAGGGTAGATGCCTGAGACAAGTTTAGATGAGAAATAACAATGCTAAACTCAATAGTATTAACCAGGTGCAAAACAGGACAGGAATCAAGTCACAGATTACCGGAGGCTTAATCTAGCAAGGCAATGAGGACCCTGTGCTCAGCCCCTCAAAGGGGTCATGCGCTGCCCTAAATTTAGGCTAAGTTCCAGTGAATTTCTGTGTGCAAAATAGAAATATCATCACTTTGCACACCTGAAAGTAATCACATTTAAAAATCAAGAGGTTAAACTACATTATCTGGAAAGACCAAGTTTCTCCGATATCTCTGCTTTTACACAAATTCAGACTATTACTTAATATGAAAAGCATAGGCTGGAGATGGGACAGGAGATGTGCAAGACATGCCATGAATTAAAGTTGGAATTAATGGATGGGTCTCATCAATCTCAGGTTGTATTTGTGATGAAGACAGTGCAAAGTGAATATACACCTTCAGTAAGAAAGGAAATGTCAAGAAAAAAGACAGTTATAAATCCAAGGTCAGCTGTAGCCTTCAAAGAGTTTTCTTAACCAGTTGTGATGGATTCCCAATTCGCTGAAAGTCTTACGTAAGACAATTTGACACTGTATTGCCACAAGTTTCACATCATAAGAATTTCAAGGCTTTCAGCTAACAGCACAAACCCCTGAAGGAGATCGCAGAACCTTCGCCTCATTTTTGGTACCAATGTTAAGCCAAGAAGGGCCTCCCAAGTCAAACAGGATTGCTAAATATTGCCAAGCAATGGAAATAATTTCCTACTTTTGACTATTTAGAAAAAACAGCTTAGTCTAAGCCAAAGCCCCCAAAACTTTTGACAATATTACCCTTGATTTTCAGATAAAACCCATAATGTTCTTTTCATTCGGGAGGCTACACAAGCGTTCCCCACCTTCATTCACTGGTTCAGCATCTTTCAGACTGATATAGAGCAATTATTTAACAATTTAGAGAACACAATTCTTTGGAAGAAAATGTGACATCTACTTTAAAACAGCATTCCCAGGGTTATTTTAGGTAGGTACAACATAATAACCTTAGTTTAGCAGCATATATTTTGCCTTGAATCTCTGTATAGTCCCTCTGAAAACGTAACCTTACAAGACTTTTTTATTGTTATTATTTTAAAACTAATCTCTGTAAAATCTTTACCTTCTCCCACAGTGAAACCCAAAGATTCTAAACTCCACATAAAGTCTCCAGCCTTCAGGGACTGACACAGCAGTTCAGAATAGGTTTAGCAGACAAGACAGCACCTTCAGGCTGCTGGCACAAAGCAGCTTTCTTTGCTTCAGTTCCTGTAGTCTTCCCAGTTTCATCTTCCTCCCCAAATCTGCCATCATTATCTCTACATCGTTAACATTGCAGCTCATTAGTTGCAGTAGTGGGCAACCTAACTCTGTAATTTTCTCCTTCCATTGGAGAAATGGTCTGTTAGGTACCAGAGCAAATAGACACACAGATGTACTTATAGATGGGATTACCCCGATCTCCTTTATGTCTTCATCAAAATGAAAAATTAATATCCCTTTCAGCATATATTGGGAATTGAATTAGGAAAGCAAAAATACAAATAGTAATTCTGCAGAATTACCAAAACAGTACATCCAAGAACACGTGTCATGATCTCATTTCTCACCATAAATACTAAATTTTAAATGCAATCTGAGAGACAATTATCATGAGCACCCCTACCTCCTCCTACTTGAAGGACAACTTTCGGTGCAGTCTGTTTTCCTGGATAACTTCCAGGGGACTGGATCCTTCATTGCCTTGCCTAGATATCGATACTTTTGCACAAAAAGTATAATGTGCTACAGTTCCTGCTGGAGCCCTCACTCCACTCTCCTCTCCTGCTGAGCAGGTGAAAATGAACAAAGAAGCTGCAAGGCTGCAGAGCATAAATCCTTACACTTGCCTTTCCAAATGTTTTCTATCAGAAACACAACATTTCAGTTTTGGCAGAGAAGAGGTTATTTTTCATAAAATAATGGTGAAATAAAAGTCTTCTGTAGAAGTTGCAAGAATACAAAGAATCCTTATATTTTGAATATTATTTTGTGTTTGATGAAATTCTGAAAATAAATAACTACTCCTTTGAAAGAAGACAATATTATTAGTTTTAATAATGAATGTCAAACGTTTCCTTTTTTAGAAACATATTTTAGAGTTATGGTTGGAGGAAAAAAGTTCCCCTTCTTATTTTGACTTCTCTCCTCAATGAATTTGATCCTTATCCAACCACTATGTCCCCTCTGCTTCTCCTTGAAGCTCCTAAATAAGCTCTGGAGTGATCTTGGGAAGAGACTTGCCAGGTAATGGCAGCCAGAGGCAGCAGGGGGGGCTCACACATAGGGTTAGTTTGCTGGCCTTGCATATTTTCATCTTCATTTTCACTCTTTACTGATGGTAATGGCAGAAGAGAATCTCAACAGCAGTTTTAAACTTTGGGACCTAAATTTTCTGATAATTTTCTTTGGAATTTCTGTACATGAATGCTTTTGATGGTAATTTATATCTATTTCTTGCATCAAGACATTCATCAGTAAATCTCAAAGCACTTTAGAAAGGAGATCAATGTCATTATCATCATTTTGAAATTAGCTTACCAAGAGATTATTATTCCTGGTACAACGTGATTGCTATGTAAAAGCAGTATGAGTGCAGTGGCATTTGCCTTTATGCCATCTTAACACCACTATCTAAAGATTTCTTCAGCCAAATCAGAATAAGACAGCCTTAATCTTTTCTGCTGCCTTGAAAAAGAAAAAAAACCCCACAACAACACAAAAACACCAAAGGAAGAAATGAAAGAAATATGAGTCTTTTTGACTAAACAAAGAAATCCAAGTTAACATCACTATATATTTTACTTAAGTCTGGACATAAAATTCTAGAAAGACATTTTAAAAAAAAAGGAACATCTGCACTAGAGGAAAGCCTCGCTGCTTTGAAGGCTTGCTGAGTATAATTTGCCCTGTCCTTCACAGAAAGGGCTTCACTGATATTTTGTGGAAACACTGGCCCAATCTTGAAGAATACTGTGCTTTTTGACTCTTAACAGAGAAATTCAGAGGACTGCATGCTAAAATGCCATATTGAAAATTGTTTACTGTTAGCCACTCTGCTGCAAAGCATCCATGGCAGGGCTTAAATGCTACCCACACAATGCAGTACGAAATTCAGGTGAGCCCCAAGAACGTGAAAGAGAGTGTAGATGGAGGGAAAACATTATAAATAAATAACAGAAGCCAAAGTATTTCTGAGTCGTATGTTCTTACATGAACACCTTTATTACAGCACAGGTCTACATTGACATTTTGCATATCTTTTTGCAGTAAGTGCTTCAGAAAAAAAAACATTAGTTAGTTTGAGAAACAAAAACCTATAATGGTTAGCCAGAAATAATAATTTTTGCACTGCCAAAAGAAAAAACATGGACAAATGTGTGTTTTGAAATGAAGACATAGGTATTGTAAATAGAACTGAAAGATGTGGGATTTAACTTGACTGTTTCTACCATTCAAGAATCAACCTCAAAACAAAAAGCACAGAGAGCAAGAGAAAGTTCTGTAACCTTTTCAATATTCTTCATTAGACTTCACCATTCACAGCCCCCAGAGTGAACTGCATCATCAAATCAATTGCACCAAAGCTGCCTCTGATTTATGAAAGGCCTCACCACGGAGTTTTCATATACCAGTTATTTAAGTACTGAAAAGTCTTACCTATAGATCCTCAAGTAATTACACACTGAGAAAGCTCATGCAGAGCAGATTTGCAGCAAAGGGAGGCCACTGTAGGAACAAAAGCCTTTTTACAGCTGAAATCAGGCATGTATTACAGGTTTGTGTTTTTATGGGGCTGCATTAAGAGCTGAGCCCCAAGACTAGCACAAAACGAGAGCAGAGGACTTTTCCAGTGATAAATCTGAAGAGATATGAAGGCATTTCCAGGACCACAACTATATAAAAGCCAGGTACAGGTTTTTCCTTTTCAGCTCTCTGTTTAAATAATCATTTGGTGACCTGTGATGGCACATATGCATTCAGTAAGTGCTACAAACATCACCTTTCTGCAGTACAGTTTGGATTTTGATTTTTTACTGTTCTCATCACCTTTGATGTCTCATGCCCCACCAGCACAGTAAAAAAAGAACAGCCAAGTTTCTGCTTAGAGGAGCGGCATCTGCTGCACTCCAGCTTCTGGGATTTGGGAGGTGGGTTTGCACTTGAAGTTCCCAGTCACAAAAGTTGTGGACCACTGTGTCATAATGGTCTGGATAAAAAGAATGCACATCCCTTTTCTCTGAAACCTGTCTTTCAAACACAGCAGAAATGGAGCTTTTCCCCAAGAAAGCAAAGACAGCATCAACATCCTCCTCTTAACCAGTGGAGAGTATTTCCCCCCTTTTCATTCTCCCTGTACAAAGTCTCTTTAAAAAAATGAAATGGACAAGTGAATCAGCTCTCAGTCCTTCAGAAAATGGAAAAAGACCACCCTATATGCTTTATCCACTTTTAAAAGATTTATACACATTGTTTAAATATTTATACACATTGTATAAATATTTATACATGTTTATGCTCTTTTAGAAGGATGAACAAACAAATTTGCAGGATCTTTGCCCCAAACTCAAACTTAACCTCTCTGCTCAGCTTCAATCAGTTCATTTGGTAGCTGCATATTCACTGATATTTTGGGAAAATCAACACATATTGTGGCTCCCAAAGAAATCTAGATCTTCTCAGCAGCAATAGCCAAATTGATCTACTCTGCTTCAGAGTTAGCTGCTCATTATTGACAAACAGTTACACACCATTGAGTTATATAAAAATATATTCTATACATGTTGAATCCTTACCAAAATGCAAAGACAATTTGAATACAGAAGACTGAGCTACTGCATCTCTGTGATGCACTTCATGAAGGCATGGCCACAAGACCTTATGAAGGCATTGATTTTTTTCTTACCTGTGATGTTTACACACAGCAACATATTAAGTTACTATTTCACTGGTATCATAGGAGCTACAGCTACTTTTGCTAGGTTTCCTATAGTATACAATTTTTTCCCAAGTCATTAAATATCACAGATTGTGTTGTGTTGGATTTTAAAACATCCCTTTCACAAAGTCCCTTAGCTGCTGCATCCTAACCATTATCAAATAAAATGCTAACCTGGGTCCTGTTAATTTAGGAAGCACACAGTAGTGTGTAATGGGGGATTAGGAGGAAGACGAGGTGCTTAAAAGAAAAAAAAGCTAAAAGATCTAAAACTACCTGCAGGTGGATTTAATAAGCCATCCTTGAGTTACGGCCTGCCCCAAGGACAAGAACTAGCACACAGCCACCTTCAGTGTAGCTAGCAGAATTTACTTTTTGAACCTAATAAAGGAATTTTAATTAGACTATTTAGTCAAAACTTTGAGAAAGCCAAAATGAATATTGTTATCCTGAACACAAATTCTTCCTACAAACTGAAAAGGGCAGGTGTTTTAAAATGGTAAAACACATGAATTTGCACCCTACTTGCATTAATACAGACCACTGTCTTCTCCTGGGTCACTTAGCAGGTGCTCTGAAAGCTTATGATCATATCATTCTTTGGAAGCTGAAACCTCATGTAGTCTTAGGAGAGGATTTTCAAAGGATTGAATCCCTAACTCCATTTAGGATCTTCCCCTTAAACCCTAATCCTAATTGCTTGATGGGACTTTTCACTGGATCCTGTATCTTCACTATTTTTAAAATACAGAGGCAGCAGAGCTGAGGTTTGGGCTCATATAACAGAACTCAGAATAAATATATGGCACCTGGTCACAAAGATTTTGCTCTCATAAGTGACTGATGCTTCTGATTTGTCATTGATCGAAATGCAATTTATCTTCCTTGGGGAAATAAGAATGACACAGTATTTTCCAACAGGTGTGACTCACCAACTGCTTTCTTCCGATGAACTTTCAGAAGCAAAATCATCATCAGGTTTGGCACTGGGTGCACTGGCTTTCCTACAACTGCTATTCTTACAGTGTTAATGACTTGCACTCGTATTGGATCACACTGAATGGCTCTGCCATGAGGCTCCCTGTATCCCAAGGGATGCTGCAGCTCTTTGGCAGCACATATATTACCTGATGTCAGACAGCACTGTCTCCAACAGCAGCGGCATCCATCAGCTGCCACGAGCTAGGAAAAAAAGCAGCTGTTTCCAAATCTTTTTGATATGATGTGCAATACACTCAAGTGAACCTCCCTTCCTCTCCCCTGGGATGTATTATAAATATTATGAATTTGTATTATTAATACTGTATGAGTGTTAGAATATTTATTCTAAGTGTGGGGCCTTAACATTTGTAGAACTCAAGTGTGTCTAGGGAGTCTCTCACTAAGTGGTGATATGCAACTGCTTCTAGATAAGTGTAAATATCACAGGACAAGATTGCACACCAGTTTAAGAGAGAAAGTAAAAAAGTGTCATATTACCCTACAGGGCTGATGCTGGAAAGTATGCAGCTGCATGCCAGGCATTCGAGTGTGAATTCTGACAGGGTATTAGGCAGCCGGTCTAGCAAAAGTGTAATAAGATCGTTAACGAACAAGAGATCAATAGCCTTTTAATTTCTCCACCTGAAATACTGTAAAATGCTCCCTTTAACATGAGGTTTTTCAGGGAAGAATGTCAACTACTCACTAATCAAAGCTGCTTTCTGCAGCAGTGCTGTGCCTCACAAACCACCCTTTAAGAAACTGTTCCTGATTTACTTGCAAACCAAATTGCTCTTGCAGTCCGGTGTGGAATCGCTGTAATAGGAGAAAGCAACAAGGGAGGACACCTACTGATACATTACTTTTCTATTTTATTAGCAGGAACCGTGTTAAAGCCAATTAAATTTCATAGAACTGAGATCAGTTGTGCTCTTCTGGAGATTCCTGTGAAGGTTTAAAGCTAAAATGGAGAGTCTCCCACAGAAACTGTTAATTATAATTGTTCTTAATAAAGAGGGAGCACAAACGCAGCCAGAATTTGAAACTACTGTTGCTGATTTAGGAGGTCTTCCAATAAAGTCTTGTTTATAAAAACTGTTCTCATAGCTCACTCTAATATTCCAGTGTTACCAAAGCTGCTCATTTCAAGCAAGTTTATTTTTTTTATTTTCAGTACACAAAACCACACAATTTTATTTAACCACAAGTTTTCTGTCAAAACTCAGTATTTCATATTTCCAGCTATCAGGGTCAGGAAATGGTCATTGAAATGTATTTTTGTCTTTTTGATGAAAAAATTCAATTGCATTTGAAGCAAAGACCATTCTGCTGGGCCTCTCAAAATTATTTCTGAAACATGTCCACTTTCAATTGCTTGCAGTATTAAGGGTTCAAGAAACTGATCTAAGAGACAAAGTTTAATCTAAATTCCTAAATATATAGCTCACTCTTTTGAAAATAGCAACCTTTTTGGTTTTATTTTTAATTAAAATAAACCCCAAACACCCTTATTTTAAATTCCTCTTGCCCTCCCCCTGCTCCCAACAATGAAAAATTGCATTTTCCATTTTTTGAGTCACATTCTTGAGAAAACATGATCAGGTGTTGCTCCAGGAAAGAGTCATCCTGGTCAAGCTGCAAGCGTTTCATGGCTGACCCCAAATAATGCACAGAAAAAGGAAAAGCCAGAATACACCCACTATATAATCACCAAATTGCCTGCAGTCTCAACAGCTGCAACATTCTTTCTGACCTCAGTGAGCTCCAGCTTTTGGGAGCTGCCACCCACCTTCTCACATGCCATGTCATCACTTCAAACAAACTTTCCTAGTTTTCCAAGTTTCAAGAGCCAGTCCAAAAAAACCTCTCACTCTAAAAATTCTGCAGAAATTTGCATCTACCACCATCACAGTCTCCCTCTCTCCCTGATAATTTTTGATCACCAGGAATCTTCCTGCTCTGTGACACAAGTTCTGTAGCCTTACATTGGAGCCTTTCAACCCAAACCTAAGAGCCGCATCAGCATCCTCTCTGGATTTTGGCCACGTAGACCTATCTGGCTCTATTTTGTCTTAGCTTTTCACATCTTCCCTCTGCAGAGGCTTTTTGCTTTCTTCATTTATTTTTATATATATACACATAGAAAATAAACATAGAGATATCTTAAAAATTTGGGGTTTTTTTTGGTGTTTTTTTTTTTCTGGTGGAAAAAGATGTTCATACCATTAAAAATGTTCAAGACAACATTCTGATGCAACTCCCAGTTCAAATATAATGGTGGTGTGTAGAGGTGAACTTTCCCCTTTCTGCTCTGTCATAATCTTACTTCCCCTACTCAAAGGGTTCACACTGTAGTAGTCTGAATGTACTGCCTAACAGTATGAGCTCCCCAGCTGCCACCTTCTGGAAGAACAAGTGTAAAAAACTGTTCCAAAATTGGTCTCTACTTATTCATGCATTTGGCACTTTAAAGCCATGATATATAATTTAATACAAAAATATAAAATCAATACTGATTTAGTTCCAACCATAAAGCAAGTGGAGCACAGATCAATTTTCATAACATGCTTATAACCATTTAAACACCAACTGATGCCTGATAAAAAAATCAGAGAAACATTTTGCTGGTTTCTGACTTAGGGAAATAGATGAATTCTGCAAGATAAAGATTCTGCACTCAGTAAAATAGAGCCTTCAATCCATAGTCCTCTTCCTCCCCCAACACTGCTCCATTATGGCCATCCTATAAGAAGCACTGGATTAGGACTTCACAAAAAACTCATACTACAGCACATCATGCAGGATTAGCAATTTTCAGTCCCAGAAGATACATAATTTCAAAAAGGCCAGAATAGGTGGACCACACAAACCTTACCACTTAGGACTGCTGATGCCATGGCAGTGACAGTGTGGGTCAGCCTTCACAAGCACTGCCAAGACTTGGTGACCATAGCCCTTACACTGAGTATGGGTCAATAAAATGGAGAAAACTGGGCTAGTGGGACCTGTCCTCATGGGTTTTTCACATGGGTACATGTGATGGGATGCCTGGGCAGCCAGAGCCTTGTCAGGAAAGGGACCACCTTTTCAGCAACACAGGCAGAGGCAGCAAAAGGTTCCAATTCTTCAAGGCTGATTTCTATGACAGCACAAAATACTAAACCTCAATGCAGTAATTACCTATCATGGAGTGAAAACTCAGCAATGATGAAATAATTTTTGGAAAGGGCAACTTTCAATGCCTGATGGGGTCAAACCAGCCCTGACACTCAGCTCTGCACACATGGGAAAGTCTCTCCAGGCCGAGAGTCCCTGCAGCAGCCAGGTCTCCAACTCTTCCCAAGCATCTCTCCTTCCCCATCCTTGCAGCATAGGCTCCTCTTTGCAGTCCCTGACCCCTGCATGCCTCACGCAAAGGCTCTCTGAGATCTGGTGTTCTTAGTTCTGCCAAGAGGAAGGAAGACCTTCAGCTTGCAATTCATATCTTTTCAGTAAAGCATACAACACAACACACATAGGCTGCAAACAAGTAAACCAGCTAATTACACCTTTGCTAGAGTGAGACAAATCTCAGATCCTTTCTTTATCAATGTTTCATTTTGAACTAATATAACAAAGGATTAGTTGCCAGAAGACTGGCTATTCAGTTTTGGATAAACTTGGATAAGTGACAGCTTACTGAAGTCTGCAGCTGCACCAGACATTATGACATACAATTAATCAGACATTCTGATAAAAAGTCTTCCCTTTCAGACCAAACTGACAAGCTCAGATCAGGGAAAAGCAAGCTTTTGCATAAGCAAAGTGTTTGCTGGAAACCAGCATTCCTCCATGAAGAAGTGTAAGCTGCATGAAATGGAGCAGCCCACGTTCCTTTTCTCCCACTGTTCCCTGAAGCTTTAAGTGTGACTCCCAATACTTTAATTAAAAAATTGGCAAAGCTCCCAATACCCTCAAATCCACGATATTCATCTTTCCCTAGTAAACTCTGTTTTGATTTACTCCAGGGACAGAAACACGATCAAGAGTAATAATCATTTCCCTATTGCATTTTTTTATTTTGATCCTATTTAAGATTAAAAACTGGAATGCCTTTTTAAACCAAGAATTTCAATAAAGAGATGTCACTGCTGCAGCGATATCTAGTGACATAGATGTTTCTTTACATAGACTTGTATTTATGGAGCAAAAATGGTTATCTCAGTAATACATAGCTGTCCTAAAGAGGCAGCTCAGCAAATTACTTTGTTAGTGCTGACTATTTACAAGTTCATCATATTAACACATGAAATTGCACGGGATTGTGTGAAAGCATCTTTAGGATCTATTCTGCTTATCTGCATAATAAAACTCACTTTTATATATTTCCTGTTATCTAAAAGATCTCAAAGTCCCTCCCAACTTCAACTAATATACAAGCTGGAGAGACAAAGACTAATTCCCCACTGAAAGTCAGCACTGGTTTAACAACACACAACACTAAATAGGAAATCATCTTGTACTCTCATACCTGCTTCTGCAAAGCATAATAAGCCACTAATGAATAGAAAAATATGAGTTTGTTAGAGCACAAGGGAAGCATTTAAGACAGCCTGTTGAAAATATGAAATAAATTGAGACATCCATACCAGTGAAAATAAAATAATCCAGTCACAGATGCCTTACCAGAACCTACATCCCCTTGTAAGAGTCATATTTTTCTGACTTTGATGGAAAATAGATGAAACATATCTTTTGTAGAACATATTCTCCAACTGGCATAGCCCAATATAAGCCTGTAAGGAGCAGGCTTATATACAGGAAGGAGGGTGGCAGCCCTGCACTGCAGACCTTTCCAAAGTGAAGACACCTGGGGCCAGGGGGAGTGAATTGAAGCAAAGCCTGGGCTGGTACAGAGATATGTACTTATACTTATTTTGCCCTTCCAAAGATCAAAATGGGGATTGAACTTCCTGGGCTTTACTAACAATGGACAATCCAGGACCTAGATTTGTACCTGTAACCCTGTTCCTCGTGGTCTGCAGGCTCCATGTTCCCAGACCCAGAGTTTCTGGTTCATGTTTTCCTTGTTCCACCCTTTTGGAAGTATTTCTGAACTACATAATTATTTTCTCTAAATATGAACAGATTTGAAATCTTTACTGTGGCTGCATCTAGAGTGCCATGTTTTGTTTGTTTTGTTTTTTGAGTAAAAGCATCAATTTCGCAGAGGGTGAGTATTTGCTACAGAAAGCTAGATAATTCTTAGTAACACTTGCATATTTTAAGCATTTTCATCCTGAAAAAATTATTTAGAAATAAGTTTTGTTCTTTATTGACTTTGTTCTTTTCAACTATTTTCAACAGTATTGGAATAAGAGGTTTTTCAATGTTTCTTGCCCTTTTGCAAAAGTAAAATTTTGGAAAAGGGAAAAAAAAAAAGGAAACTCTCAAAACTCTGTTTTGAATGTATTAAATCAATACCAGTCATATCGAGGGCATTTGATTAATGCCATAATCATTCTCAGAATGTCTGTGTTTCACTTAAAGTATGCCTGGCAGAATTTAAACATTTAAATGCAGAGCAAATATTGTCATATAATTTCATTTCCTAAGCACCACTGTGACATTTTTCACCTCTAAATAATACAAATGAATCCAGGAACAATCTGCTTATAAATAAGCATGAACCTCTGGAAGCACTAAATGATGAGCTACCACTATAGGCAGTGGATGTGTTTTCATTCACAACACTAGGGGCCTGACCCAGACCCTTGATGAGTATTGTAATTCCCTGTGTACACAAAACAAAACAGAAGAAGAGTTAGTGACTGGAATCAAGTTTTGTGTCAGAGGTTGTCTTAGGAAGTATTTTCAGTTCTTTCTCTTTCTGGATGTTCAAGCCATACCTCTCTTTCCTTGTTCCTTTTAACTCCCTGCTGAATTTTATTTCAGAATCAGAAATGTTTTGCTCAGTCTATTCAAAAAAGAGTTGTCTCTTACAGCTACAGTTTTCTCCCACAGCTACAAATCCACATTTGACCTTCACACTGCATTTCAGTACAGCATTGCTTCATTTTTCACACATAATCTGATTTCATTATACAGGTCAGAATTACTCATAATGAAAAGTTGAACTAATAACAAGGGGCACCATTGATGCCTCTTGTCTCCTCATTAAAGCTGAAGACTTCAGTTTATTATAAACGGAACAATGACCAAATACACATGCATAGGAATCAAAGTAGATTTAAGCTTTCTGTAATTTTTTTTCTTCTTTTCTCTATTCTTATGGTCTGAATAGAAGGTAATCAAGTTGGTTTATTTAGTTTTATTTAGATTGGAAAGACTTTCATTTATCTGTTTTGGTAAAATGTTCCGCTCACAATACAACAGCAGCAGCACATTTTTTAATGCACAGCTCTGCATGAAAACAGAACACAAATCCCCAGCTCTCCACCCACTATGCAGTGGAATCTGTGGGTGACAAAGTGCAGTCAGAAAAGCACATTTGCAGCCTGTAACAAAACAAATGTTATGATGGAGAAGAGAGGAAAAAAGGAAGTAATTTTTAGAAAGGGTTTAAACCATCACTTACTCTAGCGGGAAGATGTGACTGACTTGCCACTTTAAGGCTTTATTGATTAATAAGATTTGAGGATACAGCATAGTAAGAAAAGTTTTCTTCTTTTTTCTTTTTTTTTTTTAAATAAAAATAACTTCAAAAGATGGTACACAGCTATTCAAAGTTGCTCATATTTACTTTGGGATTGAAATGAAGCCTTTGAGCATCAGGAATCCATTCCAGAGGGAATGAATGATGTATTTTGATTTTAGACTTGCTATTGTACTCTTAACTCATCTTTTGGCAACAATTCAAGTTCTTATTAGTTTAAAGTTGGAATGACTTGCTTATCTGTGGTTGAACAGACCAAAGCTGAGGAGCCAGTGTTCCTATATGCTACTGTGGAAAATGGGCTGCTTACTGTTTTGAAAATACAAAACAAGGCTCCAGATCTGCAGTTGACTCCAAGCCTGGAGCCAGCATACATTGTAAAGTCAGTATCCTGATCAGAGGTTTTGTATCATTTAAAATATATGTTTTTTTAATTACTCTGAAAAAAAATAATTGTAAATGTGTCTAAATTGTATTTTCACATGACCCTCTGATCTTTAGTGGGTCCAGACATTGTATATCTGTGTCTGAGAGAAGGTTTGACTGGCAAATGTAGGACTTCAATCTCTAACAAATAGCTCTAGAAGAAAACAAATGAATAGGTGTAGAAGAAAATTGTGTAGTTTAATTCTGTACCAGTTGAAGTAACAAGTGTATTCACACATGGATTTAGGACAAGTAAATTCTAATGTGACTGCCATTGCCCAGGCTAGGCTAGAGACTTGCCCTGATGGAAAACTGAAGCCAGAGAAATCTAAGATTGAAAGAGTTCATTTCTTCCAGCTATTTTCTGTTTCACTTATTATTTCTTTTATGTCATATACTAGAAAGGACTCCCTTTTTCTCCTCCACAACACTTTCATTAAAACAGAAATAAAAAACCCCAACCCAACAAACACTAATTCAAAGCTCAGAAAAAAATAAAGGATGCCAGATATCAAAAATGAAAGAATTTTTTCCTTCTTTCCTTCTTAAAATATCCTGGTTAAGAGTTCAAAGCCATCTTTTTTCCTTATAGACTAGGCTGGAATAAAATGCCATGCCCAAGATTTGAAGTATAATTTTTAAAGTACATGTAGAATTCAAACTGGCAACAGTAGGAGAAACTGCATAAGTAAAATAAATATCAATTTTTTTTTTCAGAGTTTCTAACCTTTGCAATTTTTATTTTTTTAAAAATATAATTCAGAATTAAAAGCATAATAACTAAGCTGCATTTCCCACACACTTAAAGACGCTGACCTAGACATACTGTTTTCACCATGGATGCAGCCACATGCACCGCCATCCTTGTCATGTGGTCACAAGCAGGCCTTTTCACCTGTAACAAAGCTGATGAGTGAAAAAACAATCCCTGTGCCCCCAAATAGAGCATTGCATTCATTAGGCAGGATAGCACTCCCACTTGTAAGCAGACCCTTTTAATGCTTCCAGTGTTGCACAAGAAATGGAGGCAACCAAGATATCTAAAACTTTTGAAGGCTCCCCTCTATTGAAAGGAAAATAAAAGAAATAACAAAAGGTGTCAAAGAATAACTACTGATGTGCAGAATTTTCTTTGAATTAAACTGAGATGACTCAAACCCATCTCTCTGCTATATCATATCACTTATAAAACCTGATCACTTTATATAGAAGTTGATATTTGGCATTTAAAAGTCTCTTTACAGCCCCTTACTAAGGGTCTACACTGCATTTTTAAACCATGTACTTTCAAGTGGCACAAGAAAGTGGTTTCTATGTGTGGGAATCTCTGAAGTGGCAAATCTGTAGTTGTTTGTTGCACTGTGGACTTTACAAGGGCCATTATTTGTAAAAGCCCCCTATGGCCAGCATTCAAATTTCAGCTATCGATCAGTATTGAGTCCTTAGGGAAACATAATAAACAGCAGAGTTAAATAGGGGTTTTTAAGAGCCTGGGATTTGGGTTATGCCCTAATTATGAAGTTTGGATTTGTTTCTGTGTCTGGCTGTGAAAACAAAGCCCCATGCAGGCTATACTATTACGATCCCCACCAGCAGCAGAATGAGCAATCTGCACATTTGCTGTGATTTTGCAAGTGTTGCATCACTTCATAAAGATGCCTGTCATTTCTCAAAAGATACAAGAACATCCTACAAGAAACCTTCACTGCTCTAATTCAGATTTCTTCTCCTCTGGAATCTACTAGAGCCTTATGTATTCCTGTATATAGACATACTTTAGGTGACAATATACATTCAAGAATGGTTACTGATTGCATCCCCCAGTGCCATCTCTGTAAACAGATGACCTACAATGTGTCTGCTTACAAATCCACAGCCTGAAGTTTTAAAAATATCAAATTTAAATTCTATCTTCATTTCCCCCCCTTATGCAGTTGTTTCTTATTCGATTAACTAAAAGCTTTAGTTTCAAGTGTATTCAGTTGTGCCTGGAAAGACGGTGTTTAGGATTGTCTTGTAAAAAACCCAAACATAAACCTCAAACAATCTTTCATCTCCCCATCCCTCCTCATGCCCTGCCAGCTTGGGGATCAGTGATTCAAAACCATTTATAGATTCAAAAAATAACTTTTTGTACTGCAAATGCTGGTGAGCAGCCCAGTATGTAGGACTGCTCTTCTTAAAGATTTTCATAACCTCTCCTGCTTGTGGGGCTCATTTTACTCCTTTGGATATTTTGGCTGTTGTGCTATTAGCTGTCAATACATTAAGTAAATTGCTGTTGTGCATTAAAGGAGCCAAATTTGGCTATTTGAATGCTAAAATGACCAGCAATTTCTGTTTATTTTATAGCTGATTAGAAATCTGCCTTTTGATCCGAGGCAGTATTTACAGGGTATTCATGTAGCAGACACACAGTGTAATCTTCTTTCTCTGCAGCTGACAGCACACAGAGATGTTCAATGTAAAACTCAATGATGTACAAAGAATTTGACTGCTATGAGATAACTGGTCCTTTTCTTAACCCTCTCCTGATGGATTGTGGGAGGCAGACAAAATGGGGATCTGCTACCAGGCTGATAAGTCGTTTCTGTTCTCTAAAATAGGGAAGCAGGGCCATATTAAAGGTGAAACCATTTATAAATACAGTCCTGTGAAGAAGGAGATGGACAAAAAGCTGTGTGTGATGTATGAGCACATATTAAAAGAAGCAGGAACACAAAAACTCAGCAGATCAAAATATGTGTTTGCATATGCCTGTTAATTCTGAGACAAACTTTTGAAGAATGCTAGCCAATATATTCCAGCATGAGTAACAGAAACTGGGCGAAGTTCACAGAGAAGCACTTAAATAAATCACTTGATTTTCAGAGGATATTTGAAACTCAAATACAAAATGTAATTGCCTACCTTTAGGCATCAAATAATGAAACTGCTGACAAAATTGCTAACTCTCAGCAGCCAAGAGTTCAAGGAAGCTCAAAGACTGAGACCAAACATTCATATGCAGGTAAGAATTTTTTTTTTCTTTTTTTTTAATGTTTCTGTATGATGTCATATGTGGTCCAAACTTTTAGAAATGCATAATGTTGTCTTAGGCACAACCATAGCAGATATTTAGTGAATCTGATGGAAAATCTCACTGTAAGTTTCATGGCTACTGCCTCTGATCATAATCCCTCTTTAGGTGGAGATGGTTACAATACTACAAATTCTCTCCTTCAGATAAATTTATAGCACTAGCATGTGTTCATCTCTGTAGGATTTAAGAGTGTTAGCAAGATCATGTCTTCCTAGAAAGCTTTATATGTGTATGTACACTCATGCACACACACTCAAAAGCACATGCATATGGGTACGCTCTCATATATTTTTCAAGATGTCACCTGGAAATAGTCCTTGCTTACAAGCATTTAATCCTCTGAACAAAGCCCTTGCAATGTTTATTTTATTTATAAATATTTGAAATATTTATTTATTTCAATGCAACAAACTAACGATATAAGACAAACTTGATTGTGGGTGGTTTTTTGAAGATCCCCCTCCAGCAATTATTGACAATTTTTCATGAACCTCTTTTCTATAGCCTTATAGAGGGATGGAGATACTGAAAGTGCCATAACAATCCCAGAAACTAGAACAGGCCCTGTTTCTAAGTAAAATGTCATAAAACTATTTAATAAGAAAATATTTTCATAAGAACACTGTAAAAAATAATTTTGGGGGTATAAATTGCGATTCTGCATTTCTCTTATCTTCAGCTAAACAGTTGATTTTTTATTTAGTCAAATCTTAACCATCTTGGTATCCTGGCTCCTTAGTGCTCTGTCCAGGTTGGTAGCACTGAGAGAGATCACAGAAAACTTGTCTTGCCCTGTGAATCTTATTAGAAAAAAATGCAGACACATTTCTCTGGCTTGGATTCTTATAAAAGCCTGTTCTGACAAAACCTTTATATTTTAGATCTAACACTTTTTCTTAGGTGCTCTGATTAAAAAGGACAAACTTCTTCGACACATTTTCTTCTCCACAGGAGCCAGGGTTTGTTTCAGTTTCAAACTTCACTTGAAGCATCAGACATCAAACCTTTGCCCTAGAAATTACAGGCTGCACAGACACTTTCTGAAGGACAGGCAGGGATTACATTTGCATGTTTTCTGTTTCTAGTAGCTTGCCTTTACCACAACTGAAATAACCATTGTGCAGAGAATATGCAAACCTGAATAAAGGGAGCTGGAGTGATTAAGATCTGAGATGGTCTTTATTGGCTATTCAAAGCCATTCATTTTATTAATTAAAATAAATCTGGTGACATCCATCCCACATATGCTTCTTGAGTAGTCCTTTTTCAATTCTAATTTCTGAATTCTAAACATCACCTATATCTGTAACATAATTTTCATGTTATGTGCGAAGAGACCCAACTCTTTCTGTGAATTGGATACCAGGGTAAAGGACCCCCAAAACTCTTCACTCTGCCTTCCTCATGGACTGACTTCTCTGTTGGAGAGACAAAAAGGCACTTTTGGCTGTTACTTGGTGCCCAAAACCCAGGTAAGCTCTTAGAAGCAGCAGGTTTGAGAGCCACTTGTGCCTTCTGTTGCCCAAATTGACTGACATGCTACACATGCAGAACAAATCTTTTAAATATTAAGATACAAGTGCTCAAAAATTAGGAAACGCCAAAATCTATCTAGCTCATGAATATGTATTTTGCTCCTGTCATTGATTACATGATCACAAGCCCCTTTTTCACAAAGTCCTCAGCTGGTGCTCTCTGAATGAGCCACTGCCGAATGTTTTATCTTCACCATTTAGTTTTTGCATTAAGCCTTGGGGATTAAGTGAGAGAAAGTAACCTGCATTATCCACAAAGTCACAATACTTACAGAAATGACTGCTGTAAAGAAACTGAATATGGTTTTGGTGTTCCCAGTTTTGGTAACTGTTCTGTAAACCTACCCTGTTAACCTCATTCTTGGAAAGTACCAGCCTGTTCCAAAAGAGGTGCCTCAGGGATCGATCTGGGACGCTTTGCTGTTCAACATCTCCATAAGTGAACTGGATGACACAATTGAAAGCACACTCACCAAGTTTGCTGGGGACACAGAACCAGGTGGTGAGATAAACACATCTGAAGAGTGAGCCAGCTTACAGACAGGCCTGGACAGGCTGCAAGGGTGGGCAAGAAAGAACAAAATGAAGTTTAACAAAGACAAGTGCAAAGTGTTGCTCTTGAGGTGAAAGAGCCAATGAACCCAGCACAGGCTCGGATTTGTGTGGCTGAAGAGCAGCCTTGCTGAAGGAGGCTGGAGATCCTGGTGGACCACACACTGACTGTGAGTCAGGAGAGCACCTCTGCAGCAAGAAAGGCAAAGCAGATCCTGAACTGCATCCGCAGGGCAATCCTAACAGAGGTAGAAAGTGGATGTAATCCCTCTCTTCACAAGGGGCCACATGGAGAAGACAAAGGGCAATTGGGTACAAGTTGCAGGGGGAAAGGTCATGTCAATATAAGAAAAAAAAAATTTATATCATCCACTGGATCAGCCTCCCCAGGGATATGGTGGAATCTCCATCACTGGAGGTTTTCAATATGCAGTTGGACAGAGTGCCAGATAACCTCACCTAGGCCCCCTTCCCCATGGAAGGATAGAGCACATGATCTTTCGAGGTCTCTTCCAGTCTGGGCTGGTCTATGATTCTATGATTACCCAAATAGATTCAATAATCACTGATGAAATTTAGTCTGAAAAATTCTTTGCAAGGAATTTCAGTTTAAAAAGTTAAGGATTTTTTGTTTCTAGAAAAAAATGCAAAGATTATGTTATTCAGGGAGTTTTAGGCAATTCAAGGGCAGACAGTGCTGCCATTTCTCCCTATGCATTCAATGTCTTGAGCATGTTGTTTTTATTTATTACCCAGAATTAAACCCAAGTGATACAATTCTGACAGAGACCTATATAGAGGCAGGTAAATTAAGTTATTTTTGGTGAAAAAAAGTAATTAATGGACCTATTTAAATCTGAAAGGCTAAGAATTTTCAAATGGAAACATATTGCTTTTCAATTTCTAATGAACACAGAAAAGAGTTTTCATGGGGAGAAATAATTGTATAAAAGTAATTCAACAGTAAATTATAAAATTGAAATAGCTGCAAACTAGTAAATACAGATTGCCAGATTTTAAAGACTTAGAGCTGTTTTTATGAATACAAAAGAGTTATTTATATATAATTGAGATTATTATTGCTGAACTAAGTATAAGCTGGTGACTATGCCAACACATCACTGGCCTGGTTAGTTAGGGTAAAATACTGCTCCCATTAAAGTTGTTAGAAAGATAGAGGTTTCACTTCAGCATTACTGAACTTCTAAAGAATATTTAGGAGTGGGGTGACTCACATGGTGTTCAGGCTTGATTTGCAGTGGAGATACCCTTTGTAGGAAAGAGCCCTAAATTGCTTTAACTCTTTTCAGTACTTAATTCTTTGCTGTACAACACACAGAACAGCAGGACTGAGCTGGAAACAGTTTTTCTTGCTTTGTGAAAAATCCTTGTGAAAAATTGTATTCCTTGGTTCAAACACAATAATAATCTGAATTTTGCCCTATAGCAAATTTTAATAAATTATTTGAATCACTGTAAACACTTTTTTTAAAATAAGGTACAATGATTCATTGCTGTGTAGGCAATTTTTAAGTTCTAAAATATGCTGCTTTTAAAAATTCAGAAAAAAAAATGGTTGTGCAGTTATGAAAACATGCCCAAGAGTGCACCTCAACATTCCACAGCTGATTTTTTAAAAAAACAAACTTGAACTCAAATAATTTCTTGAAACTATCTTCCATTATAAATCCTTTGTAACTAGCTTTTGAAACAACTTAAAAGGCAAATTTTTCACTTGTCCCATAAAGTGTACCACATGTGGTGCATAAACCTAAGCATTAATTCTAGGCATTTTTACTGAGCTTGGAAAGTAAAATTCTGACTGGTTTATAACTGCATTTATTTTCATTTTATTATTATTTGATTTGGGTACAGCATCCAGGAGAGCCTGGCTGGGACCACAACTCACTCCCCAACATGCCAGGCTGCCATGCCCCTCTTCTACAGTGATTAGATAAGTGAGGCAAATTTGGCTGAAGGGATGAAGTCATTAACTCTTGCCAGGGGTCTCTTCTGTCCTACTCAGATTACTTGTCTGTGACAGAAGTGGCAGAAAAGAAATGTGTCCACACCTCAGCTGCTTCAGTGCTCAATCCAAAGCTCAGGAGTAGTGGTTCATAGCAACCCTCTGGCCCTGCACTGGAGATAAATGGATGCACTCCCTGATATCACAAGGGGTAATAACTTTAAACTGAAATGGATAAGGTTCAGAATAAATTCTTTACCATGAGGGTGGTGAGGCACTGGCCCAGGTTGCCCAGAGAAGTTGTGGCTGCCTCATTGCTCAAGGCTGGGTCAGATGGGGCTTTGAGCAACCTAGTCTAGTGGAAGGTGTCTATCCTCCTGGCAGGGAGGTTGGAATTAGGTGATGCTTAAGATCCCTTCCAACTCAAACCATTCTATGATTCTTTGATCTTCTGTCACTTTCTCCATGTGGGTCAATCCCTGTGATACAAGGAGATAAGGAGGATCTGATGGTTTCCTAATCTACCCTGGGCATGCCTTCCCAGTGCTCAATTCTTGGCTTCCCAGTGCTTTTTTCTCAGGACTTGTGGTACAATCGACCAAACAGATCTTAAAGAATAGCTTCTGTTGTTCCCATCAATGAAGTGGTGAGATCTTCATTCTCCATGTGGCTCTGCTATAGTCCAACTGAAGTACAAAGAAATATATCCAATTTGGGAAAATTACTGAAATTCAGAGAAATTGTTCTCTCAGCATGAATGAAGGTTAGCAGATTTTGGCTAATCTGAGTTTTCATTAATAAGAGTTAGCAGACTTAGGATGTACTATAACTCACAATTTTAGACATTGCACTGTTTATCGCTACTGTCTTCTTATTTTTAATTGCAAGGCTAGAGTTAAGGTAATGAACAAGAGCATTAGCATACCAACTACCATGACCAGGAGACTTCCTTTGCTGCTGTGCCCCTGCAGCCTCAAGCTAATCTCCTGCCAGCACCAACCATCCAGACAATGCCAGCTCCCTCTCTCACACACAAACACTTCACAACTTGTTGATATTCAACATAGGAATTAGGACAGACCATTTTAATTTGTGGGTGCATATCAATGCTTGGGAAACAATTAGGAGTGCCCTAAAGTCTGATTTAGTTAAGACCATAGGAACACCCAAGAGGCAAAAAAATGATCTCGATTAGCTCGGATCTGTTCCAACAGAGCCCTCGAGCAAGTGTGGATTCATCGCTGCCTTCAGCAAGAGGACTTGCAAAACCAGTGTGGACTGTCATACACAGATGATTGCTTTTGTTTGCAAATAATACTCTGTGTAAGATCTGAACCATGCTAGCCCAGCACACACACCCCCCCCAAAATCCAACAGAAATAACATTGTACTATAGCACTGCAGCTTTGGATGCACTCTCAGCGTAATTAATAATCAACCCTTACACTTTTGTGGGTCATTTCTCAGTTCTGTCACACTTCTCCTTCAGTACGCTTGCTTGCTTTTGGAGAAACAGCCACAAGATTGACAAGTGCATGAAACAAAATTACCCCCCTCAAAACAGAAAGAAGGTGTCCTCTCAAGGTCATGTTCAGACAAATGGCATGAGCTGTGTGCTAAATCTCCAGCAATTTACCTGGGCTCTGGGTAAACAGAATCCTTCAGTACCCTGTGAAGCTCTAATGCCAACTCCTCCTCCTTTTCCTCCTCCACCTCCCATATCAAATTCATTGTGAAGTTTCAAGGGGGAAAAGTACTCTCACAAAGGTTATTCTAAAGCTCAAAACTAAATGCATTTTTAAGCACTGTTGAACTCGCTGCAGATGTCGCACACTAGACAAAGCACTGCAGAAGGCCCACAATAATACACTAATTCCACTGCTAGAAGAAAGGCAGAAGACTTCAATCAATCTTGAAATTAACTTTGCATTTAAAAATGTAACAGCCTCTGCACTGTGTAGAGTGTCAATTCTTTTATCGTGATTACTTGTTATGTGTCAAACCATTTAGTCTCACCTCCTATTGTGCTGTGATTGAGTTCATGGCAGCAAACATACTGGTCATAAAAACAATGGAAGCTTCAATGCTGCCTGAAATATTTGTTTCATCGAAGCTGAATAATCAAATGCACATTATGATTTTTTGTCAACAACTTTAATTTAGTTCTGTTTAATTGATTGCCTATGCCTTACCCATTTTTTTGCTCCATAAAGGAGGTCTGTAGGACAAACAAGAAGTAAAGTTGCTAGCTAAAGCTCATATTCCTGTAAATAAAGAAATGGCTGAGAGCATTTTTACACATTTGTTTTACAGATACTCTTCTACTAGTATCCCCTTAGTCCATTTTAAGCTTCTAGATCCAACTGTTGGCTTCAAACTTTTTGACCTGGATGGTTAAAACATTTTTGGTGAAGTACAAACCCCTTGAAGTTTCAGAGACTTGGATTGCATATAACACGTATGAACTTTCTCCTATTACACATGTTTTGGTTGTCCAAAGCCTGGAAACGTCTGGACTTGCTGGAGCTTACTACTCACTGAGGATGTGTAGGATGGGCAAATGTTCCCCTCAGAGGGACTGGAGTAAAACGGGAGGGAAACCTCTACATTTTTGCTGTACTAATGAGCACTGACAACTGCACTGGCAGAGATGTCAAAGCCCACCATGAGGGTCACTGTGTGCCTGGGGACAAAGAGCTCAGGGCTTCTGAGATGTGCTGCAGGGCTGTCCCTGTCCCCTCCTGCATCTTCGTGCATGCAGAAGGTGCAAGAGCACAGAACATACAAGTGAAGTGGTCAAGGAGGCAAATACAACATCTTCTAGCATGCCCGACCACATCGTTACTGATAATTAGTATTGGCCACAGCAGCTGTAGTCATGGGATCACAGGAACTAAAGTTATCTTGGTCTTATTTATTCATTCTACTTTCTTAAAATACATCTTTTTCAGATGCGAAAAGCTCTGAAATTCATATTGCAATATTTTCCTTTACTTGAAATCTTGAGTGAAAATCATAAAAATTTTGATTTCTCTAACAACTAAAGAAATGCCATGTCCTGTAACATATTTTCTACTAAATTCCAGTTTGATATGAAATTTTTAATCCTTCTATGAAGTGCAAATTGTACCTTTCCTGTTTATTACAGAGACATTTTCACTCAGAAAATGAAAATAACATTTTAGCCTTATGGTTCCAGTATGAATATTTGAATAATATCCCACAAATACATGAAGAAATGCACCAAGGTGCATACGTATAGATTAAAACCAAATGGAGAACGGGATGTTTTGGCTGTGGTTAAGAGCGTAAAACAGGGGGGAAACACAGTGATGGGAGATATGCATTGTTATTCACTGTGAATTTTGCAGATCATTTTCTCTGCTTCACAGCCTTTACGTGCTGGTCCACTTTTTACCCTGCTCCACAGATCTGAGAGCACTACAGATCTGCCCACAATACCACTTTATTAACTGCACATAATGAAGTATGCAACACTTCAGATAACAATACATCCCTCACCAGAACAGGAAGCCAAAATGCATGGCTTGGTTTGGCTTGCTGTTTACCTTCGCTCCAGTAATTAAAATGGCTTGAGGCTGAGACTGGAAAAATAACAGAGATGGTATCGTTTATCTCCTCTTTTGTTCAAAGGAAATATTTGTAAGAAAGAAAGGTAATGTTATTTTAAAGTCGAATTTATGTTTTATTTTTATATTTTTATGTGAGTACACACTTTTATTATACTTAAATGCAAAGCCAGCAAAGTCAGCCACTGCTAGAGGGAATACTTTGGTTATTCTGCCCGTTTCAACCATGGCAAAGCCCTGACCATCCAAGCTGGTTGCCATCACAGCTGTTCGGGGGAGGGAATTTAGGATGTGACTCCTACTGGGGTGAAGGTTGGAATACACTATTTCCACCATCTGTTCCTCACATCTCAGCAGCAAGGGCTTCATCCTCTCTCTCCATCTCTCTGCCATGACTTGCCTGTCCCCTGGACTCTAGACTAGCAAAATTAAATCATTTACTTCTAAAAAAAAACTTAAAAATTTTGACTAAATTATGGTTCTGTGGGTTTTTTTCTGTATTAACCTCTGAAGCATAGAATGGAAGGGCCTGACCATCTAATTTTCACAGAACTAGACATTTGTTTTATGTGCACGTGTTGAAGGGTGAAAATGGTTCCAAGACTGGGACAACCTGAGGATAAGCTAGACATGCTCATTACATCAAGGGACTAGTTACAGAACAGAGAGGTGCTTCCCCCCAGGGAAGATGTTAAAGACAAGCTGTGATCATGTTCTTCCACAGAGGGGCTGGAAAGGGGCAGTGGATTACTGTAGGTGATGTGGGATGCTGGTGTCATCCTCACATAACAAGACCAATGCCTGAGTCACTGTTCCCCTTTATGCCTACAGGACAGGTCTTTCAACTTCCTGCACACAAAATCCCGCAACCAGAAAGGCAGAACTTCCCTCCTAAGCCTCTCAACTATTCATTCTGCAAAACTATTCTCAGAGGTCAGACATGCACCATGTAGTTACAGTCCAGTGCAAGAGTGCTGGGATTTCCTCTTTACAGCAGCCAAGGTAAAAACCATACCAGTTACAAGTAATTATGGTCCAGAAGTAGAAGCCCAACGTGATGTGCCAAGCTACCAGTACGTCTACAAGCAGGACATGTTAGAAGCCAGTCTCAGAGGTAAGGGCATGTCTGAGAGCTGCCTGTTTGCCACCATCTTCATATTACTCTAATACTTACCCAGTGGCCGCTAGCTGAAACTGATAGTTTTGTGACAGAGATGTAGCAGTTTTAGTTTCCAAACCAATTTAAATTGCAACCACAGTAAGACTGTCTGGCAAGAACGTAAGGAATGGTTTGTAGCAGCAAGGTTTGAGATTAAAAAAAGTTACTTTTTGCCTATATTGAAATGGAAAAATCCCATTGTATTGATATGGAAAACTCGTCTTGAGCACCTAAAAGCAGCTAGGGATTGAACAATAACCACAGATTGCAAACACCAGGACCAATGACAAATGAAGTGCATGGTAAAAAGGGACAGTTACAGTCTTTTCTTGAAATACACTGAGCTTGGTCTAATTTCCATTGAATTGGCTACTCTGTTGTGAATTCAGACTACAGAATTGCACCTGACCTTCCCATCTCCTCTGTTTCAGTGCCACAGCCTAAGCCCAAAGCCAGGGAATGACCTTCTGGCTCATAATGGTGCTTCAGAGCAAGAAAGGAGATAGCCAGGTACCCTCCTGACACTAACAATCCTAACAATGAACTGGCAAAATAATGTTTCTTTTGCAAAAGAAAGAGGCGTGCAATGGAAATTTTGGAATTCAAATTGGTTTGTGATTAAATATGGGAGAACTAAGTTTGCATGGAGCTTCATCCCAGTTAACTCCAAGACTAAGAGACCTAAGGGCAAGGTATTTCCAAATGTATGTATAAATTTAAGCATTTAAATAACTATCTGATTTTTAGTTTCTGGATAGCTGTAAATTTCATTCACTAATTATTATTTTCTAACTATTCCCCTTACTGAAGTCTTTTAAATTAGAACAGATGAATTTGAAAATACTTGCCTAAGCACTTAGCAAAATTTGGAGTCACAAACTTATGTCCATAGGAAGGAGATTTCATTGTGAATTAATAATGACAAGAGGAAGGGCTAAGACCTGCTTTCTTCCTATAAATGCATTATTGTTCTGTGCTGTACCAAACCAGACATTGGTGACATTTCTAATAAGCTGTTGCAAAACTCAGACTAATTATGGAGACAGAAAATACTGACTGAAAAAAGGACAGATAAGAAAGAAAGAAAGCACGGAGGTAAACTCACAAAATCTGCATTTTGCAACATCAAGACCTGTCTTGACAAGCTCCATCTCTGCTCTTTATATACATTGAAAATTAGCATATCATTTGATAATGACCTATCAAAACCGATGCTTTGATTACAAGCAGCTGCTTTTGATTACAATCAATGAATCACTAATTTGTGCTCAACCACAGAACAGTTGGACTCCATCTATTATTCATTCTTGAAGTGGAGATCCTATTTAGAACTGGATTCCAAATTTCACTAGAGCTTTTACCCTCTTGGATATTAATAATTTTGTTTTGAAGTCTCTAAGGTTTCATGATGGCATCTTTTTTTATTCTTAAACTCTGAAATAATATGCTCAGCTGTTGCCCAGACCTATGTGTCTTTCTCCTTGACTACATGAGTGGAATGGGCTAATTTGAGTCTTCTAACCACCACATGATACCCTTTTGATTTTTGAAATCTCTGGCCTTTATGTCCAGTGGAAACTGAGCCATATTCACAACAGACTGATATGATATCATCTATGGTTGTGTGACATGAGATCTATAGGTCTCTGAATTTCTTTGCAACATATATATATATAAATATAAATATATGTATTTTTATATATATACCCATATGAAAATGTCAGATGGCTTCTCAATTCAAGGTATTTTGCCTGAAGACATGGCATATAATCCACCTTTGTATAATTATGTGTGCATAAATACACACATTCTTCAGATAATTCTGAATCTTTCGAGCTCCCAGGTCTCATATTCAACAGCTTTGATTATATTATCACAGTTCAAGATAAAAACCACAATGTTTTTTTCTTAAATTACCAATGAGGTTGTTTTGTTCATAAGAGTGTGTGAATGACTTCTGCTGTGGAAAAAACCTCTCTCTGCTTCCAGAGTAAGATTGGCTCACTGAC
The DNA here is from genome assembly GCA_013396655.1 of Campylorhamphus procurvoides. Lineage (NCBI taxonomy): Eukaryota > Metazoa > Chordata > Aves > Passeriformes > Dendrocolaptidae > Campylorhamphus > Campylorhamphus procurvoides. The sequence goes on from WBMV01005060.1 coordinate 346,785, forward strand.
TCCATCACCCAACACAAAAGTGACAGCTCATTTGATAAACAGATGATGACTAGACTCAAAATGAAACTAATGATCAATGTGTTCTGGTTTTCTATCAACCCAAAAGTAAAAAAAAATCACCATCAAGCAAATCAATTAATTTACGAGCCCAAAAATGTCAAAAACTCGTTGTTTTTCTATTTGGGTGGCAGGTCTGATAGAGGGATGTCTGCAATTTAAAACGTTCTACTCTAAGAACTGTTAAACATGTTCAGTCTATGCAGAAACATTTTCAAAAAGCAGCTCATGCCTCAGAACCTGAGTACTGTTCTTAGTCTAAGTCTGAGCCAGCCAGCTCAGGCTTGGGGCTCAGCCTTGAAGACCATCATCAGCCCTTTGTGGGGGGGATCACAACCTTGCTTGCAGTCATGGGTTCTCTCTCTCCTCAGACCCCTTATGAAATGTGGCAGACTCTGAAATGCACCTGGAAACCAGTTCCAAGCACTCTGGGGTGATTTCCCAAACTGTAAACCAGAGGAAAAAAAAATGTCGATATCCCATCGATAGTGGGGGAGTATGGGAAAAAAATAATCAGTTTTGATAAGAGAATCTGGGGAAACAACATTCTTTCTTAAGTTTACTCTTAAATTGCATCCTATTTCTGTGAGTGAGATTTACCACCCACAAGAAAAAGCTGAGCAAAAGCAGGATACCTTGTCGGTTCAAAACTGTGGCCATGTTTAGTTGCATGTGTAAAGTGGCACTAAGAAAACCAAAGATGCAATTTAAAAATCACACCTCAAGCTCGACAAACACAGGCTCCCGGGGACCCAGGGCAGTCCATGTCTCCAATGAATGCTTCCTGCTCCTCTGGTCTCTGCCCATTGACTTTAATATGAATTGTGCCTCATGATTTTTTAAATAGTCAACAGAATGCTGTAATCTGTAACTCTTACTCATGTTAATAAGTACTTAATCATCTCAACAGGATCTAGATACACATTGGGACTGCTCCTGAGAATAAATTACTTCCTATTGAACATAAGGACTCAGGCCCATTCTTATTTACACATTGTATGTGAGATTCACAAAAAGCCTGTGAAAATTCAGCCTGAGGTCTCATTGCAAGAGATGCTGGGAGCTGAGTGCCTTCGAATAGCTGGCACACAGACCAAGCAGCTGACAATCAATCAATCCATGAGATAAATTTTGCCTTCAGATGTATGTTGCTTCCACTGAAGTCAGCAAGTTACACATACTCCACCAGGGAATTTGATCATAAAATAGCTGTTGAAGCAGACTGGCATTTTAGAGTTCATTTTTAAGTGAGGTAGTTCATTAGAAAAGTTGCCATGTAACTAAATGTTTAACTACAGCCACATAGATTTGAAATGTCAGGGAGGAATAAATGTTACCTTTGCAAGACTTTTTGCTTCCCAGGGAAAGCTGCATCACTCACTACACCCTTTACAAACAAACAAACAAACAAACAAAAAGAGGAAAAGAAATGGCTTCATGCTCTGGAAACACCTCTGGGAAACAGAATGGCTGAGCAGAGCCACACAGCAATTCAGCTATAATGGTCAGCAGCTTCAAACAACACAAAGCCTGCATAAATGTCATATTTCCATTACTGGCAGACTGAAATCTTTGCAATAGAGTTGTTTCTATTAAGACTCAACATCGCCATATGCTCTAATTGCTGTTAAAATGCAGATTATCATGTCTGAAATCTTTCAGTTTATAAACACATCCACAGCCCAGGGCACAGGTAGGAACACAGCGGCAGCAAACACTGAAACTGTTATCAGCAAAATAAATGGAGGAGGGAAAAAAATGTTCACCAAAGTGACAAACAGGTTTGGTGCTCAGTGCTCTCTATGTGTGAGACCAGACCCCTGGCAGTCACAGCCTCTGCTTTGTAAGATATCCCTTAGAAAGTAAAGTTGAAACTCTGTGGCCCATCACAGACCCTGATGGATCTTGTGAGAGACAGAATCTTTGTGCTGAACTTCCTTATACTCTTCTAAATGTTCTCTGGTGGAAACCAATCTGAGACCCTGTAAAACTGAACTCAAGGATTCTGAAATGGCTCATGCTGCTTCAAATTTAACAATATAAAATCTTGTGTGACTACAAAGCTACTTTCTTATGGAGAGAAAACCTAGAGAGAGCAAAGTTTTCATTGATGGGAGAGAATTATTATGAATTACAATTATTTGCTATATACTACATATATATATATATGCTAAATGTAATATATATACTCAATAGTACACACACACACACACATATACTCAGTTCCAGAAAATGTCTAGAAAATCAGACAGCAAGCATCAAGTGAATTCACTTGAAACCAAGTTCCTTTCCGCTTTGTGAGGGCACTGAGGACCTCTGGTAGGCTCAAGAAGTCTGGGGTTCTACTGTCCAAATGTGCTACCAAATGATGTAATACAGAAAACATAGTTGCTGGAAATTAATGTATTTCATTATTAGGATTTTGGGTCATGGCAGATCATACCATAAATTTGCAGAAACCTGGTGTTGAATAGATGTGGCTGTCTCTTCACATTTCTTTTTGTTCATTTAGGATTCAATTTTTTTCCATGAAAGGCAGACTCAGAAATATTCACACACAAGCTCCATGTGCTCTTTCATTCAATGTTTAATTTTTTTCTCCTAGTTTTCATGAGCATAAGCAAAGAACTTAAACACAGTGAAGAAATAACAAAGTCATGTAATTAAAAATTCAGTAATTGCTAAGTTTTGAGTGCTGCTTTAGAACATGAGTGGGGTGATATTTTAATGCAATTATTAATGAAAGAAGTCCTATAAGTAGGCTGAATATGATATGCAGCCGTGAAAGACAGATATTTTCCAGCAGTAGCAATTATCTGATGTGAGATTTAAAAAACACCGGTGAAACACATGTGACTTGACTTTCACATGAGAGGTAATTGCACCTTCTCTAAAGTTCACCGTGATTCCTAGTGTTCTGCTGTTTTCCTCTCAAAATCAAGTTCATCAAAGCAACGATATGAAAGACAGAATGTTTTTTCTTAACAGCTCTCCATTGACTATCATTTTGTCCTCTTAGTACAATCTTTGGTGACATATCTGACCATTTTGACATGGGAATAAGAAACTGAGAATTGGGAAAGCATAATGAGAGGAGCAAATGATTTTCAGAACCTACAAGTACCTCCATAAGAAATTTCTGAGTCTGCTGTATGCCAAGGAACTTAATTTCTTTCCCTTATATGTTTGCTTCTAGTTAGAGCTTCCTTCAAACACTGCTGGAGATCTAGGCATAAACCTAGCTGCCTGTATCATCAGATATTTCATAAGCATGAAAAAGAGGGCAGGGTAAATGTTATGTACAAAAAGTTGCATGAAAGCACAAACCAAAATGGCAGCTACCTTCAGAAAACATAATTAGTCACAGAAAAGCACTTTCCTGCACCTTAATCCACGTTAATCTTTCTGCCATCCTGCAGCCTAGTACTGGCTGGATTTCCTGATGTTGTATTTCTGGAGGCTGCCAGAAGGAGAGAGTGCTATAGTACAAATATGATGCAGTCCTGATTTTAGAAGAACAAAACTATTGTTCCCTGATAAGCAAGTGTATTAGACTCATTGTGAGTGAAAAGGATCTAAATTAAAGGTGAATTTTTAAACATTAAACTTGCAAAGATTCAAAAACCTGGGCAGCAGGTACCATCAAAATGGACAGACATAGTCTTCAGGGGTGCCATTCCCAGGGGTGACATGTTGTTCTCTCTACTGATTTGCACATCTGGAGCCCTTTAAAAACATGATTAAAAGAAACTGTCAACACTCACTGCCTACAGCCCAGGGAGCAAAGTGGGTTTAGCTGTATGGGCAAAAAACTAGTTGTGACCTTCATTCTTCAAAATTTAAATCTGCAAAGAAACACTGTCGTCGTTTTGCTCCAGCTTTGTGGAAGTGTAGATCAGAGACAGCCTTTCAAATCCAGCTATGGTAAAAGTTTAATTAAAAGAACGTCAGCATCTCCTATTGCCTTTCCTTTTGAAAATCAGATGCAGAAATGAGGAATCTTGAATAAGCTGATAGCTTTTTTTTATTTTAAATCAGCTTGTATTCTGATGCTTGAAGTGGTCTCAGAACCATTTCCCTTTGATTATAATTTTCTTTAGCCAAGGGAAAGCAAAAGCAGAAGACATGATTTTTGAGAGAAAAATGAACAGCAGAGATTAAACTCAGGTCTGTACATTCCACCTGTGATGCCAAAACAAGCTATCAGATTGCTGCATAAAGAGAACTAGAGGCATGACCTATACATTTATTTTTAGTCATGGTTTTCACTGTTCTGTTGGTTTTTTTTGCAAGGCTTAATTAAAATTAATAGCAAGTCAGGCTGGCTTTCAGATTGTTTGGAAACACTACAGAACAATTGGATTGTACCTCCACCTACTGTTAGTACTCAGCTTGAGAAGGGCATAACTACAGCATTTTAAAGCACAGACATGTATGATGCTCTGGGATACAAGCTGGGAATGTCATGAGCAGGAAAACAACAGACTGAAGTAATGGAGAAAGTTGAGTTTTGGCTAAATCCCATATTTTATTATTACGGTAAAAGAGCTGCAACTGGGAGCTTTGAGCTTCTTCTGTCTACTGTTTCCTTTCTTGTGCCAACGTCAGGTGTGCTCACGCAAAAGAGGCAAACAGACTTTCCTCTTATTCCCATATATTACTTTGGAGATTTTCTCCTCCTTTGTATCTGTAGGGAAGTTTCTTGTGAAGCCAGGGCTCACAGAAGCACCAGCATGCTTTGAAGTGCATAGTTTAAACACACTTCAGAAAAGGTTTCTCAGGAACAACCTTGTATTTTACATTAATGAAAAACTTTCCTCTGAGATTATGCAGATTTCCTTGCAGATGCTGCCTAACAACATGTGGACTGTATCTTGCCATCTCTAAATAGCCTTTTTTGCCCCTTGGGCTATAGTAGCCCAAGGGCATTTTTAATGTCACTGCAACAACTACCTTCTAGGTACTGTTCTGCTGACAGTTTTCCCCAACTCTGAATTAGGCATTTTGGGGCAAGAAAAAGGCCAGGCTGAAGGGTTCCCAGCTGCCACCTGACTGTATCTGCCCCGCCTGGCCAGTGGAAGATGTCAAGTACTTCGGTATGGCTTCAGCCCTGCCTCATTCAGGGACTCACCTGCACAGAGGCACTCAGCTGCACTTGGGGTTCACATAGCTAAGTCCATTCTTCAGATAAGCAAAGGAGGTCTGGTCTTTTCAAAAGACAAAGGCAGGATGATAGTGATCCTTTTCATCTAGCAGCTCAGTAATTAGGGCATCTGTCCATATGACGTGGGCCCCTGCCTTGATCAAACATCTCCCCCACCTAAGAGATCAGGACTAATCCCTCCCTCAGATGTCTGAAGCCACCAGAGCTGGGGTGTCCCACTGGGGTCCCTCTCAGTCCATTCTGATGGAACTCTTCCTCTGTGCATGGCTCAATTAAATATTCATTGGGCCAGAGAGTAGGGAGCATCCCACTGTAGCTTAGTAGTTGTGTTGTTTCCTTGGGAAAGAGTCCTGTCTCTGCTCGTGTGGATGTTGATGTATTTTCTGTGAAAGTATTTACGAAGACAAAGAAACTTTTAGTTCAGCACACAGCCCAGAGGGACCAAGCACGTGGGTCAAGTGCTGTAATGGGGAGGAGGGACTGGACTTTGCATCCTGTGTCTGAGGTGCAGGTTGAGTCAAACTGTATGCCCAAGGGATAAGGGGTTTTTTTTTTGTGTCTCGTGGGCTTTACCAGCCCTTCTCACTTGGCCCAGAGAGATCCTTGGAAGACTTTCTTTAATTGCTGGACCAAGTTAGAAAATCAAGCACTTCATGTCAGGAAAATCCAGGATTAAGGCTGCCTATTCTCTTGGTTTTTTACATGTATTTTGACATTGTGTTTTTCTAGAGGACTCCACTCTGCATCACCAGGATTTTTTTGTGTATATATTTGCATTAGGCCATTGGCCTTATTTACCTCACATTATACAAAGCCTTTTGTGATGACAGACATCAGCTCCAAGGATAGATTAATCATTTTCAGTATTTTCATTTCCTTCTTTGGTACTCATTTTTCCAGTATAAAAACACTACAAAATTTTAATGAATTTCATATCCTGCCTAGGACATGAGTGGGTATTGTTCCCTCTGTAAAGAGTGCATTTGAGGCACAGAGAGATTTATGTCAAAAAGTACTCATTAATTTTTGGTACAGTTTGAGCTGTCTCTGTATTTTGCAGTATTTCATATATTCACACACACTCTTCAGTTCATACATTTGTTGTGTAAGTGCTCACCAAACCCATGGGTCAAGCCCTACACAGAAGGTCTTGTATATCTAGAAAATGAGAAAAAATTGGCAAAACTGGTGTAAGAACATTGCCTACCTTCATATAAAGGCTGTCTGGTAAAAACAAAAGAAATGTTGCTGTTTTAACCAAGACACTATCCTGTCTCATTACCTCTGTGCTTTCTGGCTTACTTAACAAATGAGGTAGGGGGTTCTTAATCGTTTACTTTACTGAAATGTCCAAGTTCACTGCCAGACCCAATCCTTTTTGCATATGAATGAAGCATGATTCTGTAAGTAACCATGCCACATTAATATACACTGAAAAAGGGGACAAATTAAGAATGCACAAAAAAGAAGGGAAGCATTAAATTTTGAGGGCTAAACTTTGCAACTTTTTCAAAGAAAATATTTTTTTTCAGAATAAAAAATTATATCCACACGATTTTGATTCTGAGAAAGAAATGCTTTCCCCTCTGTAATTTAAATGTGTCTTCATAGTTATACCAATATAGCTCACCACGTGACTTTATATCCGTTATCCAGATCTCTATCATTTGTGTCAGAAATAAAGCAGAGAACAAAAAAATCATAGAATCATTTAGGTTGGAAAAACTGCTAACATCATTGAGTCCAGCACTGCCATGTGCACTACTAAACCATGTCCCTCAGTGCCACATCTACACATCTTTTAGAGACCTCCAGAGATGGTGACTCCACCACTTCCCTGGAAGACGTTCAGTGTGACCATTGGTTCCACATCTCTGTGCAGATGCAGAGGGTCTCTCAGACAAAAATCAGTGACTTCAGAACTCACTGTGAAGGAAGGTACACTACATAAAGTATCTGTCTACTACTGTCTCCTAAATTTGAACCCGTTTTTATCCCAGACCCATAGTTCTTCACCTACCCAGTCCCAGTATTAAAGTTTCTCTCCATGGTTGTCTTGGTTGTATCTTCCCAGCTACTTCTGCAGACCAAGGGGTGCGTTACCCCTGGTTGGCCTTGGTACACTACTTGCTCCAAGAAGTCATCCCTGACACGCTCCCAAAACCTTCTTGGCTGTGTCCTGTGGAATTGCTGATGCAGCAGCAACTGCCAGGAAGGTTAAAGTCCCCTCTCTTAAGCAGATCTCTGTTACAGAAACTGCCTTAATTTATTTAGTAAAGATCTCTTCTCACCCTGATCATGTAGTTTCTAACAAGCTCCACAGATCATGGTCCATGAGCTCTTAACGAGTTTTTTGTCCACCCTGTACATCCCCATCTGACCATTCCCTGGCTAAAACACCATAAGCTTCTTCAAGACATGTGTAAACCACAGATATACACAGATTTATGACTACTTTGGAAGAGATTTCCTGAATTTCCATAAAAAAAGACAAAAGATAAATCCTTGTCACATGGCTTCACCTACCCACCAGCATCAAGGGAAGGTAACAGGGATGGATCCCTGGGACTGCTGAAAGGCAAAAGGCATTTTAAATTTTTCACACTGGTTTAAGGTCAGTTTTCTGCAGTGCAGTTTCAGAAAAGACTGTTTCTTTTTCTGTAAGAGCCAGAGAGTACATGCTAGAATTTTTCAAATTATTAAAGATTGCAGCTGAAATTTCTAACAAGAAGTGCCAGGAAACTTTAATGGTTGGTACTGTTGTCCAACCTGCCTCGAGGTATAAGCTATAAACAAAACACCTAAGAAAGAAATTTCAATATGCTTAAATAGGGCATCTTTTCACCATACCCTGAATGTTGCCATGAACGGAGACAGTCTGTACCTCCATCAAAAGTGCCTTTTATCTTCCAGAGAAAACACACAGAATACAAATGTATCCTCTGTTCTGCTTCCAAAAGTAGAAAAACTTAAAAAACAGCTTAAAAAAAAAAAAGAAAAGAGCCAATACTCAATAAAAGTGCACAGGCTACAGTTTTGAGCTTATGTGCTGCACTGTTTCAGGTTGAAGTGAATTCATTTAGAAAGGGCAGTTGTTATAATTTCTTGTTAAACTCCCAGGACTGGCAGGGACAGACAGCTTAAGGGAAGACCAGAGTGTTTGTAAACATCAACCTGTACTTCTGTCAGTCCCACAATTAAAAAGAAAACTTCATCAGTTCTGTGGGGCTCTGATAGCAGCCTAGTCTTTGGTATAAACATGATAATGGATTTAGGATTTTGATTCAAAATGGGTGCAAACCTTGCTTTCTATTTATTGGTTATGCTTTCTGGGTTATCTCTTTTAAATTAAGGCTGTGATTAACTTTGATGTGTCTATCAACACTAGATCACAGACTCACTTAACCAGTACTACTGTGAAGCTGAAATATTTTAATGACAATCTAGAGAAAAACATTAAAGAAAAAAAACTTGCTAAGGTCCCAAGAAGATAGCATTACATAAAAGCCTCCTTCTGAGATGTCCATGTGCATCTCAAACATCCATTCAAAGACAGGGATGAATGTAGAACACTAGTGTTGCTACCTAGTCTGTCAGCTATTGACTACCATTTGTATCGTGGAAACAACGTGAATTGAATGACTAATAGCCAAAACTGGGATCACTGCTCCAAGATTACCAGATTACTACAGAAGGTAACTACCCAATTATCACATCACTTAAATTTCTCAGATCTTATCCAAGCAACAATCTATAAATTTAAATCATTTTTGCAAGAAAGTCGAAACAATCAAATGGATCTTCTGAAGTGTTCTGGAACATGCATTCCTGATCAACTGCAGCAAAACACAAACTATCTTCACAAGGAGTTATTTTAATAGTCCCAGGAGTCAGTTTTATCTGCGAAACACTTTAAAAGAATACTTAAAAAAGCTAATGACAGAAGGAAAATGTATTATGTATTTTGTGTCTCAAAAGTGATGCAAAGATAATGATACAATTATTATTTAAAAGTTGGGGGTGGGTTTTTTTGTTTGTTTCATTGGGGTTTGGGGGTTTTTCGTTTGTTTGTTTTGTTTTGTTTTTAAATTTGTAGTACATCTTGTAATTTGAGCAGCCTCATGGTATCTCCCCAAGTGTGAGGCAGGACTTCCTCCTCCTGTAGCCTTCTGCCCCAAAGCTGATTCAGAGGTGTGTGCAGGAGCCAAGGGCCTGTAGGAAATGCAAGTCCTTCAGAAAATTAGCCTTATTCTCAGGAAAAAAGCTCTGACTTAAAAGAGCCCCTCCCCTGACATTGTAATTGTAGTTTCAGATGTGCATGGGATCTCTCCTTTCATGTTTCCCACTGATTGTGCTGATGTTAGCACAAGATGCAGAAGAATGTCATGTTATTGCAAACAACTTTAATTTTGATGTATATAATTCATTTTTAACAAGGACATCTATTTAAATTTCCTCACATATTTCCCCTTAGAAATGTATTTAAAAGAGCCTGTAATAGACTACATCCTACAAAGCAAGGCTATTTATAGGCAAAAAAACAAAAATCCAAGTATGCTGGTTTCAAAGAAATTGCTTAAGCAGGTGCATACTAAAAAGCTGAGCTTGTTTGTGCACAAAAGCACAAACAAAGATTTTTACTGGTAATTCAGAAACTTGGTGTGCATGTAGGTGGGCTTAAAAGCAGCAAGTATGCAGTATTTCCATATCAAACAAATTTTGATATCAAAGATTGCTCCTGCAAAATATAAAAAAGCAACAACTTTCCCTAAATAGAGATTCTGTCCTCAGAAACAAGTTTTCAAGATTATTTAATTGAAAATGGGGGTAGAAGACAAAGGACCTCAAATGAGATGCCCTACTAGAGCAGCTTAGTGTGGCTTTTCAGTCCTGCCACTTTGCAAGCTGGCCCCACATTTTCCAAGTCTGAGCCCCTTAGCTTTTTTCTCCAGAGTACATGATGGAAGCATTCACAACTTTCACAGGGGATGTAGGACACAGTGCTTCGTGCCATGCAATTATGTTCTTTCTTTCTGACTGATACCATCAATAAACTATCTTTAGTTATACATGAACAATTTGGGGGTTTAGCTTTGGATGTTAACTCAGAGAAACTAAGTGTTAATGTATACCTGCCTCAGATCCTACCCATCCATGGTCCTGCTCCTCAGGAGGAGGATCTCATCCTCTGAGGAGTGTGAAAAATGGAGGAAACCCACTGGGGAAAACCAGCCCGTGAGTTTTGGCAAACCCATGCAACCTGGGCTGGGATGACTTCCTCAGTGGTTCATTCCTTTCAACAAAAGAACATTGCACAAAGAGAGAAAGGAGAATGTTGCAAGAGTAAGGATCGCAGCTAGTTTGACCCTCTCACGACTAAAGAAAGGAGAAATGTCATACTGGCATTCTAAGTCTGACAACCCCTTTTATAATAAGTGTATAATATACTCCAGGATCTCCTGCTCTTTGGCTCCTGTCATTTAATGCCTGGAGAGGGCCCACTGTGTGCCATGCTTGTATGCAATTCATTGATGGGAGATCACTACATGACACACAGCGCCAGCAAGTTCCTTGGATACTTCAAGGAAGAGAAATGGATCCACTGTGGCCTTCAGCATCCAGTTAAATTGGGCTGGTATGCAAATTAGCAGAATAATAGAAATTTAAGAGTGAATGAATGATGACTCATATGGGTTAAACTCCACTTTTAAAAATACATACTTGACATATCTGGCCTGTAGCCTGCTGTGCATTTTTACCTTGTGTTTTCAGACTTAAGAGGATTTTTTTAGGTTGATCAGAAGCAGCTGTACTTTATGAAATGGCTTATACTGTATCTGTACTTTACACTACACTAATGGACTTCTGTGACACAGCAACCCTAATCCATTTGGGCTGCTATGGATGGCTACATTTCTGTAAACTGGAGATAGTTTTGTTCCCAATTTAAACATGGATTTGACTGAACATTAGTGATGGGCAAACTGAAATTCTGGAATTGCACTTCAGTTTGAAAAGGACCCACATATTTGTTTATTTAAGCTCCCTGGGTTTACACAATGCACAGCTGCAAAGGACCTTAGGAAGAGAAAAGCCTCTCATGACACTTTCAGCACTTCATGTATTCAGTGAAAGGTAAAGCCGTAGAGGAAGGAAGTGCAAGATGATTATAAAATTTAGTTCAAATGACTATTTGAATACTATGAAACTTTTCTTAAAGTATTGGGCTACATCAGTCTGCAAGATGAAGGAATACCTGGCTTTGTTACTGGTTCATGTATTCATCCTTCTATTAAAGTGTGAAGGCTGGAGGCCATCAGAAAGTGTGTTGACATTATTTTCATGCTGATTGGCTGTGCTTTCTATTTTCAAGGGTGTGCTACATTGCTCTGAAAGCACCTTCTCTGACATACCAGTGAAACTTCTAAAACTCACAGCATTCTCTGACAGCAGCAACTCGTTTTCCCACCACTAAAGATGCTCAGTACAGTACTATTAGTATTGCCTAGCCCGTATTTCCTCCTAACACCATCCACAGAGACAGCTGGTTTAGTGAGGAACAGGTACTAGGCAACCTCTTCAAGGGCACACACTGCGTCAGTGCTGAAGACCAAGGGATTTGCTCAGAAGGTTTGTGGGTACCTGTAAACTGGGCAATGGAGTGAGCAAGGCCGAGAGGGGAGGCTGATGGGGTTGCAGTGGCTCTGAGCAGCAGCTGGACAGAGCAGACTCCTGTGCTGGCACAGCTTCCCAGCCATGCAGCACTTCTGTGTTAAATCCGAGCTGCAAACAACTTTGTTTCACACTTGGTAAGAACAGGAAATATATGGACGCAGACAGAGATCCTTCACAGGTTACAGGCCTTTGGGCAGTCCTTGATGCCCATCATCATCATCCAGCTGACACCAGTACCATGTAGAATAATTTCCTTTCCTATAATTAATCTTTCTGAAATACACTGTTGCTGTGATTGCAAAAGCACTGAGGACAATGCCTGTCTCAGAAAAGTATGTGTAATATCTTTTTCCCCCTACACAATCCAAACAGGCTATTGGTTTATTATATTAATTGCATTGATTTCTTTACTGGGGTTTGGTGGTTTTTAAACTTTATTTGGAGATGGTCCACCACAACTAGGAACATACTGCATACAGTACTCCAAATTTTTAAGAGGGATCACAACTTGATCTTGTAATATTTGATTCAAACCTTGAGATGCTATAAATAAAGTAGATCTGCTGACAACAGAACACCTTAATCTAAGAACATGACTGTTTCTCAGAGTGCCAGAAGAGAAGGAAGGAGAGCCTTTAGGCACTGTCTCTATACAGTAAAAGCATGTACATGTCATGGCGTCAGCCTTCAGAAAGATAAATGATGATTTGGACACTTGCAGAAAGAACAGAATTTTTTTAAAAAAAGTTCTAAACATCTTTTGGGAAGAATGTTGAATGTCTTTTCAAGAGCATCCTGTTTGCCTTGTTGCCAATAAAAGCTTTATACAAGAGCAAGCCATAATTATGTTTTTTTTCCCCTCTGCCTTTCTTCCAACTCTCACACAATTTTGCTTGCTTCAAAAACAGCTATACTTTACTTCTGTAGTCAAGTAATTTTTGTCAAGGATAAAGAATCAGAAAACTCTACCCTGCTAATTCTTTTTTTTTTTCAAGTTAGCTACAACATTTGGTCCTACCTCATTGCCTCCTTGTATGGATTACTTTTTATGAATGGCTGGAAGCAGAGGAATGCAATTACAAAAAAAAAAAAGCAGCTATTAGAAGGAAATATTTCTGCTTTGATTATTGAGTTCGACACAGCCTAGAAAGCAGACAGAAGTGGCATAAACACACATTCATTTTTTTGGTAATGGAAAATATTTCAAAAAATTTATATTGGTTATTAAATATAAAAGATGAGTGAAATATGCAGATTTATGCTTAGAAATACTTCTAAAGAGATCAAAGACAACTGCACCTGGTTAGTGAAATATTTAAGGTACTATCAGTTGTAACTAAGGTGATTGCAAGCTCTGGACACTTCAATTGCATCCCTGACTTTATCAAGCCAGTGACAACAACCAGTGCCTGTACTCCTTTAGTCTCCTATTTTCTTGTCTGACAGAGCTGGCTGCTGCCTTCTGTATTATTCAATACAAAGTGGGACCAAATGACATAGATTTAAATGATCTCTTAAAAATGAGAACCACAGCAGAAAAATAAAGGTTAATCAGAGACCCTGATATTTTTTTCCTATAATTTATAAAAAAAAACTGTGCAGCTTTCATAGAGCTGGAGGTGTTTTTACTTGTTGTTACAGCAACACCCTCAGTTTTGCATGTTTCTCCATGCTGACTCACTGTCCACAGGGTGCTTATAGAACAGCAATATGGTACACTGGGGACAGCTTTTCCCTACTAGAGGACCACAGTACAGCTTTGGCAAGCAAGCATTTTAAAGATCAACAGAAAAATTGGGACTTTATTTTCTATGGTGGTCCAGTTAGGTTTACCCTGCAAGTCCCAACATCTTTCTATTCTCTCACCTGCCACAGCTGTCAGGAATTTGGAAGTGTGTATTCATTTAAATCAATACCAGATTGCCTTAAAATCACAAACACAATATGCTGTAGACTGTATTATTCTCTTCCAGAATGTCTATTAGTCGGTTCCATATTTCCTTTATATAAAGGACTTTCTCAATTAATTTCTGTTTGGGCATCTTGTCTGGTGTTGATTATTAAATGTAATTGCTTTTACACTACAAAGATGATGCAGAATATGTATATGAATCTCATGCAAATATTTGATAAACCAAGGACAAAAATACATACACAAGAAGAAACACATACTGAGATACACATTTGTCCATTTACGTGCAATATGGAAAGCAAAAACTATTTTTTTGCTTCTGATGTTGTATTTCTGTGTGCAATATTCTCATCTATAAGTCTCCAAAAACACCTACATGAGCTTCACCCAATGTATATAGGCATTAGCATATTGCCATTGCAGCTGGTAGGAGTCTCATTTGCTGAAAGTCAAACGTGTATTGAAAAAGTTTAGACTTCTCAGCATCTGAAGGATGCAGGATACAAGACAATTGGGATGCAGTTATACCAGGATTTGGAAATTCAGCTCTTGTAGTCCCACTGATGAATTTTTTACCCCATGTCTTAGAGAGCCTCATGAATGTGTATCTGATTTATGATTTATGATGTATGGGATACTACTTTTAAACATATATACACAGACCAGAGAACTCTATATGAGAAATTACACTAATAGAATCGAAGACCAGCTGGCAATACATGTTGGGCAAAAAAGGAAGATGTGACAACTTCAGCTAAACCAACAGACAGAATCACTTGATTTGGTCTCTGCACATCTTTAAAATCATGCTCTGTGAACATTGTTATGACAGGGAAAAACAAGATTTTTTTCCCTGTAAAATTAAATGTCACTCTTGATAGCATAATATCTGAAACATCATCCTTCCAAGTCCATAGCAATACTTTACACAGAAAATTAAACTCTCTCTCTGTTTATTGAGTGCATAATGCTGTCTTCGAATGTGTGAGAACCCCTGCTAGGTGAGAAATTAAAAAAGAAGCACTATAAAGTCTAATGGTATGTATGAAATACAAAAAAGAGAGAAAAAGGTAACTTAATTGGTAATCAGAAGAAATCATAAAACTAATCATGCAATTAATGTCTTAAAAAGCTGGCATATGAGGTGTGTATAATTACCAGAAAACAATGCAGTGATGGTTTCAAGGATTAATGAATTAATGATTGTTGGGGGGAGAAGGATTTGATCTGCAATTTTATATGTTAGCTTTAAATCCATGCTAAACTATTCCTTGGCTTTGTTTACAGGAAATGTCCTCACCTTACACAGTGTTTATCTTTGAAATTAGTGTTTTTTTTAATATTACATTGAAAACTTTTTCCTTGAGAAAGATGCAGATGTGTTTCCTTTTCCGTCATGTAGCTCCCCATCCTCCCCTCTTGTTCATGAAAATTGAAGACTGTTGGCAAGCAAAGGAGTTTGGGCAGCACATACATCAAAATGACACAAAGTCTAGAGATATTCACCAATTGCAGGTGCCAGAATAAATTAAAATATGTTGACATTTATAAATATTTTTATTTTCTCTTTAAAATGTAAAGTGGTACACCACATATTATCAATTGTCCTTTGTTTCATGCACACATTAAAAATAAATTTGTGTTCTGGTGCTGATTGCTAATTTACTGATGATCTTATATATCAAGATGTTAATTTGTTGATAAAATGAGGTGATAGAAAATTACAAATGATTTAAGACTGCTGTACATCAAAACATAAGCATTCCTTTGATTTAGTTGCCAACTACAAAGATTTCAAACCATGGTATGGTAAACATTGGTCTTTGTTCCCTTTTTTTTTCTCCTGTTGTTCAAATGTGTGCATCTGCTGCTAGATGTGATAGCAATGCATGACGGATGGAAGGATGGATGAAAGGACTGGGAGTTTTATGACAGCAGAGTCCATAATTCAACAACCTTCCAGGCAGGGCTGAGAGAACGGCCCAGAGGTGAGGAAGCTGGCTTGGGACTGGAAAGCTCTGGGCTACCAAATGCATCCTTTGGGGCTAACAGCCTGTCCGTGACTTGATTCTTGTGATTGAAGGATACCTGTTCCCCACCTACCACCTACCTACCTGCACTGACACAACCTCACCTTGAATACCATGGGCAGTTTTGGTCACTGCAATACAAGAAAGATGTAAAGCTATTGCAGAGTGTCCAAAAAAAGGCAACAAAAATGGTGAAGGGCCTTGAGGGAAAGCTGTAAAAGGACCAGCTGAGGGCACTTGGTCTGTTCAGCCTGGAGAGGAGGATACTGAGGGGAGACCTCATTGCAGTTACAGCTTCCTTGTGAGGGGAAACAGAAGGACAGGCACTGATCCCTGTTCTCTGGTGACCAGTGACAGAACCTGAGGGAATGGCCTGAAGTTGTGTCAGAGCAGGTTTAGGATGGATATTAAAAAAAGGTTCTTCCTCCAGAGGGTGGTCGGGCACTGAACAGGGTCCCCAGGACAGTGGTCACAGCACTGAGTGACAGAGGTCAAGAAGCATTTGGACAATTCTCTCAGGCACACTGAGTGACTCTTGGGACTGGTCCAGTGCAGGGCTAAGGGTTGGACTCAATGAACCCTGTGGGTCCCCTCCAACTTGGCACATTCTGTGATTCTCTGATACCTTCACAAACTCTCAGAAAAGGAAATGCCATCAAGACTGTCAGGGAGATGGATGCTACAGGAAGAGCAGACAGGTGAGGAGCACAGGCAGAAGCGTTAAAAACTGCATGGTTAGTAAGTTGGACATTTTTAAACTGAAAAATGAATGAGTTACCCTTGTAAAATGTGCCACTGTTAGAAATGTAAGCCTTTTCTATGAGAAGTTTGGCAGAGGCTGGGAATTCCCAAAAGGAGTATGAGCCAGGGTGCTCTGGGAGTTGAGCTGCCCATGGGTAACTCAGGTCTCAGCACAACTCCTCTCTTAACCTCCAGATAATACTCTCAGTTGGGGAAAGCAGCAATGGAAGGAAAAAGAAAAAGACAACAAAAAAAAAACATACAGAAATGAGACTGAGAAGAAATGAAGCCAATTCTCAAGTCTGTTGCTGTCTTTCCATGCGGGCTTATAGACACTCACAGTTCATTTCTACGCTCCAGCTCCCAGCTGCAAGAGTGATTATAATACTTGGCTGCACCTCAGAGGGGTTCCATCACCCCTTTGTTAATGGCTGGGAGCACTCACTCCATGGCAGGGATGGTGGCTGTAAGGCAGGCAGAATAATTATCACACGTGAAAATGGTGTTTGCACATGTATGTGAAGGACTGGAGTGAGGCTGGGTAAGAATAGCCACTTTGCACCAAAGAGCCACTTAAATGTAATAAACTCTGAAATCCCTAAATCCAGACTGATTCACTCACTGGTCGATGCAGTCTCTTTCTTGAATATATCTACAGGGTGGCATCAGAGGGAATGGGATCATCACATCCAGGGGTCAAGGTCCCAGGGTTGTCAGTTGTCCCAGAGAGAACCTAAAATTTTTTTCAAAAGAAATGTGATTTTTTTTTCAGTGATTTTTTTCCTTTTGTGAGTTTGGGACTGGTTTTGGTGGAAACTAGAGTCTTGCAGTAATTCCGATATTTCTAGGTCACTCATTTTCTGTTTTGCTGTTGCTGGAGGTCTGTGATCCACTACATGAAACACTGACTGCCCTGGCATCACAGTGAAGCTGGAGGCACAAGGCTGCTGGGAGGGCTGGACAGGACTGTGTTTTGATTTCGAGACAAAAAAGACATAGTTTAAATCATTTAAATCTCCATCAGTTTTTGATTTTGCATTCTGCAAGATCAAGTGTTGTCTTTCCCTATTTTTGCACAAATGATATCAACATCTGTCTAGAATAATGTGATCTGGTCACCAAGGGAATCTATTCTTTTCTTAATAGCCAAAGAAAACTCAAGATGTGGATTTCTCAGTCTTTAAAAACATACGAGTGATCATAATGAGATAGACCAAAAGTGCACATATTTAACACTCTACTTGTGGCATCGACCTTTGGTAGGTACATGGAGAAAAGTATAAGATTAGCTGGAGAGGTGAGTCATGACACTTGCACTCAACACAGGCAGTGTGATGATTCTGTCCCAGTCTCCATTCTGTAATGTGGTCAATTTAGGTTGGAGGCTTAAGGATCTTGAGCTGCTCTGTGGATACCACCTGGACTGAAGCATGCTCTGACATTCTGTGATATGAGTGTCTATTCATGGCTCTAAGCAGGGGGGGGATGCACATTCCTGAATTTCACTCTGTGCAGGTTTCCCATTAAAATTGCCTTCATTTACTGAAGTTTGGGAATCTCTAGACTAGAGACTGGGAATCTCTAGAACCACCCTAAGTCTTTCCAAGCTAAAGATGCTAAGAAGATTTAAACCAAGTTCTAATGTATTGACCTTGATCTTACCTCATGAAATGGCCAGAAAGATTTGAATTTTTTACTGATGGTGATTTGGTTGCCATGCTTTGTCAAGGGGACCTTGAATTTAGTATTTAACTCCCAAGCATAATAATTGTGCATTCCCTTGAGATGAGAAAGTGAGGTAAGGAAAGGCTGAACCAACAAAGCAGTTCTGCACTATGTCTCCTTATCCATATCCTGCAACATGACGTAAAGGTATCCAAGAACTTTGACAGAGTTCTGCTTTGTTCTGACAATCCATAAATTCAGCCAAAATTAACTCCCTCATCTGAGTGAATTTGCCTTGACAAATATGCAACATCAAGAAAATTCTACTTCTAGACTAAAAGAAAATTTCTCAGTAGAAGACTTTTTGAGGCACCAGAGCCACTGACAACACTCAGAGAGGTTGATTAATTTTCCTTTTCAGAAAATTTATTAAAAGTTAAAAATTTCTAATTTGATATTTTATGATCAGAAAAAGTCAGCATTTCGTCTCGATGCAAGTCTTAAAAAAAATCAAATCAATTTAAGTGAACTCATTCTTAGAAGGTGGAAATGCATGGAAATGCATATTCTGGTTAATATGACTAGGTAATTCACTACTCAGAAAAATAGATTACTGGAACTTCTACCCCAAATCCACAGTTTACCATATAAAAAAATTATGTTCCAAATTTAAGTTCCAAAAATAAAGCCTCATTTTCAAAATTCCTTGACAGTTTGGATCTCATCTGATTCAAACTGTAGCTTTGAGTATTCACGAGCTTTGGAAATTAAATGACAGTGACACATGCTAAACACTGAGCCCTAATCTAAAAAATTCAAAATTAAAAAGTGCTTTTGCAACTCTAGTAGGAGCCTTGATAAGAGATGAAAACAAAGTTTTCAGCACAGCATAAAAGAATTTCTGAGGCTGCTACTCAGCCAGGTCCACCAGACTGCTCTGACCCCCAGTCATGATCCGCTTTAGTGTGTGCTAATTTCTTTCATCTGGTGTTGTTCCTTAAACCCATCTTTCCTGATTGTTTGGATTTTTCAAAGCAATTCAGCATGATTTAATCTTAAATGACACTCAGACACTGCCTTAATAATTAATATGCCAAGTAAAGCAGGTAAAGTAAATCACTTCTTAAATTAAGAAACCAGATCCTTTCTATTAGAGCATAAACATAATTTAAAACATTGGTCTTAATAACTCATGCTCTATTAGGGAAAGAGCAGGTGGCTTAGCGTTGCTAATGCTGAACTGATATTACAGAAAAATATGAGAACCTTAGGTTGGTGTATTATGTACTTCAGATGCTTTCTAGCCATACCAGCAGCATTTAATTCATGAAATTACATTCCTATTCATGAGACATACTCTTCTGAATTTTAAGATGCATATTATAATTATTTTTAGAAATTAAGGGATAATGTTTATTCCCAGTGGATACTATTTTTTTTTAAACTTTATTATTAAAATAGCGTGTTTTTAAACATTAACCACCAAACTGCAGGAAGCAGGGTAGATATCTCCCTGAGCCAGTAACCAAACACGCTCTTTCCATTAGCAGGTGAGGTGAAAACAGAGGCTGAGCTGGAGTCAGGGTACACCGAGTGCCCCGGCATCAGAAGTTCAGGAAGGGTCACTGCTGAGACTGCGGGCAATTTTGGTTAGCTCTGTTTTGCAATGGCCAATTAAAGTCTTTATTTTGATCTTTTTTTATGCTCACAGACCTGCACCATAGAGCTCTTGTGCACAGTTTACCAGCTGCTCAGCATCCCTTCCAGGGAGAGTCACAGAGATGTTTGTCTCCTGCCTGCTCCCCAGACCAGAATCCAGTCTTAGTTTCTGCAGACTATCATCATATGTCGTGAGGGAGTAGCTTCCACTCTGATAAATTCAAGGAGCTGAGAATAGGGGCACAGTGCCTTTGGCTGCCCTATGTGCCAATTTTGCACTCTTTTTTTGCACTTTGGTGGTGAAGATGTAGTATTTAAATATACACTGCAGAGCAAGGCTGAAAGTAGATGCCTAAAAGATGGTACATAGAATCCACTGTCACATCTTCATAAATTATGAAAGTAAATTTATCACAATGACCATTTACTCATAGAAGTTTCCTGATTACCCTCTTTGAACTTTTGTGTATTCATTCATTTTTCCTCCAGTCAGACAAAACCTTTATTAAAATACTGGCATCTAAACCTATTTTTCACATTTGGAATATTAGAGTGATGGATTTAGTTACACAACAACAGAATGAAACTATCAGGGAGAATAAATGCCATAGGAGGAAAAAACCTTACACTATGAACTGCAAACCAAGATTATTCATTCAGATAAGCTTAGTTTAAAATGCCTTATTGTAAGATCTGTAAGGACCCTGCAAGAAATAAACTCCAAATCTGGATGCAGACTCACTCATATTTTTACTTCAATAGGAATACCAGTTCAGGCAAATGCCTATATTTATTCCTTTAGATTAAAAATAAAGAGAAAGAAAAAGTAAAAAGTTCTACAACCAGCAATGACTTCAGTAGGAACTCTACTTGATAAATTAATGGTATGGTCTAGGGCTGTCCTCTGGCTCATCATCACTTACGCCAAGATGATGCAGTTTGAATACTGTAAGAGTTTCAATAAACATCATTGCTGATATTGAGAGTTGACAGAAATGGTTAGGAATGTAATGCTAGGATGGAGACAGTTAGTGATCTCACAGATAATTTAACTTGTGACAAGTCCTATCACAGGGAATACAATTTTCCAAAGGGAGACCACAAAGAGTTCACCAGTGAATGTGAGGTGTAGGTGTCAGAGGCAGATGCTGCCCACGCCTGCTGGACAAGCATTTGTGTCAGAGCACACGATACAGACATTGGGTAACCACTTTTTATTTAGATGTCATTTGTATCTAGGAAGGTTTTGGTTTTTTGAGGGATTTGGATATATAGCCTCTGTTCGCAAAATAATTCACTTAGGTGCTCAACATTGTAAAACAAGTGTGTAAAAGAAGGACATGAAGCCTGCTGTTACCCAATGCCAATGGATGCTGAGGCTCTCAGTTCAAAGCTTTTGTTGAGTGTGAAATGTGGCAATAAAAGAGGAACAAACATGCATTAAAATACACTTCTGGGAGCTAAAAAACCCCTTAATGCAGTCAATGTTAAATAATATACTCACATCAAATTGAAAAACAACATGAGCAGTGTCAGAAGAGCCATGTATGTAATGGTGTCACTTAAATAACAAGGCACTGTCCCTCCAGCACACAGCCCAGGGCTGTGTGTACTCTCCTAAGGATGAGAGGGAGGATCCACTCCAAATGTCATTAGTAACCCCAAATCTGCCTGCTAGGATTTGAACATCTTATCAGAAAAGAATAAACACGGATATCTGAACATGGGAATGAGGGACACGAGTCTCTGGTCTCATTCTTACTAGCCTAATTTAACAAATAATTTCCCACATCTTCATGCTGCTGCTTGAAAACTGTTTTTGATGAAACCAGAAGCAACCCACCTCGCTGTACTTTCAAGCAGGGCTCACATCGAACACAGTCAGTTAAAAAGCTAATGAGGCAGGGATGTAGCAACAGCTCCTTTCACTGGCCTGAGCAACCACTTTACAAACAGGCACAGTACTTCTTTAAGAGAGAACCAAACATGCTAGAATGGTCTTTCAGTCAATCTACATTTCCCCCTCAAAACACAGAGAAAGAGAGGAATGATTTAAAGTTGCTGTGGATCTGACTGAGAGAAAGAGAAATACAAAAAATGTTGGTTTTGTGGAGAACAGCAGCTGCCATGGCATAGCACCACTCTGTGGTCTGGGGTTGCTGTTTAATAAACGACACCACAAATCCTGCTACATTTCTGTAGAAAAACTTCTGCAAGACAAAACATCCTGTATACATGCACTGATAACCACACATTAGAGAATGCAGCATAAATGGATTGTATGGCAAAAGCCATATGTTGTACCTGCAGCTTATCTTTAATACTGTATGATAAAATATCTCCAAAGTCACATAAATCATTGTGATATTCTAATCCAACCTCTATGATCTCTATTCAGAAATCACAGCAGCTGTCTTTAAGAGTGTCTTTCCCAATAGTAACAAAGTCTGACCCTATTAATGAGATCAAAGCTTAAAATTACTAGATATTAGTAATTGTTCTATTACAATTAACAAAATTCAACCCTTGTACCCATAAAACAGTTCAAATTTTATTAAGCTATAAAAGGATTGGGTTTTAGCTAACACTAACACTAATGTGTCAATAGGAATTGGGTTTATGTGACGCATGGATATATGCAGTCCATAGAATAGGATTTACTGTAGGAGCATAAAATTTATATAAAATGTGTAATAAACTTTTTCTTAAGTTCACAGTAGAAATAAATTATTTTTACATTTATATCTTTATGAATTCTCATTAGCAGCAAGTCAAGTCCCACTAAAAATACAAACAGAACAAAGCCCTGCCTTCTCTTCCCTGTGCCTATAAGAATAACTTTCACAGGTCTGTAGGATATCAACTTGTTGAAGCTTTCACAAAGTCTTGAATCAGAAGCAAGTTAGATGAAACATGGTCTGTGCTTTTAAGACTAACAAAGTCTTTGTGGTGGATGTTTGAAACTCAGGCTCAGGTTGTATTCAAGGAGACCACATTAGAAAGATCCCAGGGGCACCACTGAAGAGACTATGGCAATGCAATGGGCAGCTCCACCATTGCCTTCAAAGGGGTCAGCTCCTCTGAGTAGCTCTGCAGCAAGCAAAGCTGTGCTCTTCCTTTTGGACTATTTGCCAAGTGGTGTTTATGACATGGAATTAGACCAGGAAAGTCAATCCAAGGGAGCGAGACTATAGAAAAGTTCCTAATTTTCCTTATCTTTTCCTTTTACACAGAACAGGTCGATGTAGTAGACTTTCTACTCTCTCTGCTTTATCTTTTATCTTGATGTTTCTAATGCATCTGTCTGAGACCTAAATCACAATTCTTCCACTGTTTTCACTGCATTTTGAATCAAAACTGTTGTAGGCACACGGTCCTGAGCTCCTTCAGAGCTGGAAGCAGGCACAGGGGAATAAGCTCTGTCAGTAACTGTGTCCAGAACATTTCCAGTCAATATTAAAAGTTTCCCTAGGGCCAAACAAGCCTGCACACTCATCCAAAGCCCCTGGTGAAACACAGGGGAAAAATAGCTACAGGGAACTTTAAATTTGTTTGTCAAGCTAGTTCACACCAGACACTCATACCACAAGGTACACGGACAGCATTCCTCACCCTGCACGGGCCTGGTAGGAAGAATCCTCGAAAGGATGCTCTGTGTAGTTATTGGTGATCGTGACCCCAAAGACATCTGTGGCTGATGCACTTATGACATGCAGAACCTCTGATGTAGGGCTTTGAGCATGGATTTTGAGCAGGTGAAGAAAGACAAAGAGAACTCATTATTATTTATCACGTGCCAGTTGGCAGGAATGCCAGGATCAGGATAGTTCTCCTAGGGATGTACCAAGATCACCAGCAGTCAGCAAAAGACTAGAACATAGAAAACAAATACTTGGAAAAGGCATGAGACCAGACTGTACAAGGAGATAGTACTAGCAGCGTCCAAAGGGTGATATTTCCCTATAGCTAAGGTAGTAATTCAACCCTTTTCCTTCTGCCTTCAAAAATTAGTCCTCATTTTCTAACACTAGAACGGGAATTACCAGTGCAGAAAGGAAATCTCCTTGATACAGTGTGGCAACCACTCTCTTTGAGCAGGTGGTGGAACAAGGTGGCTCCAGAATCTGTTCAGATAATGTTTTAATGACTTGGAGGTTCATTCTCCAGACGTTTCTAAAAGCAAACTGACTTTGAAGTATGGTAGCAATATGAGAAAACTTGGGTATAGTTCTCAGAAACAACCTTGCAGGGCAGCATGAACATTACAGTCATGGTTATGTGGTCTGTAGGAAGAATGAGCCACAGCTGACAGTTCACCTCTGTCTCTCTTTTGAGCTACAGACTTCATACAGAGCCAAACACTGCACACCTTGTGGATGGCTGGCTCACCTGGGCAGTGCAAACATCTGCCTTACCTGCTAAACTAGGGAATGGACGCTTCCAAATTCCGTAAAGAAATCACATAGAAGAGAGGAAGGGTTTGTCAGGTATTTGATGGAAAACATGCTTAATGCTAACTGATCTTTTCAAAAATAAGGACACACTGTCAAAAAAAAAAAAAGAGAGAAAATTGCATGTTTTTAGTAGAAAGTTTTAAGGTTAAAAAAAAAAAGGAAAAATAGGTAAAAAGCAGCCCTAGGAAAAGTATTATGTGAAGGGTTGGAAGGGTTGCATCAAAACACTCAAGTGGTGCTGAATGCTTGAGCTAAGTGTGTGGCAGTCAAATCCCATTTACAGCATGTTGTAAAACCTGAAACAGTGGATCAGGAATGTGACCCTGTGGTATTGCTGCTTCTGCAAGATCCTCCCTCTTGTCCAGTCCTAGTATGACATGCGAGAAGTGAACAGCCAGTTCTTCAAGCAATTCCCAGGTAAAATTTAAATTATAAAAAGTTCCAGCACAGATATCTTTTTGACACTTCATAATTTTCCCTTGGTAACGTGCTTAAGTTGTAACAATCATCTGAAAGACATAAAATATGACGGGGAAGGTGGAGGAAAGGAAGAACTTATTGGTAACTATATACTGGCAGGATAAACACCAGTCATAATCTGACCTGATATTAATTTCTGTACGAGAAGGGGTTTTCAGAAGAAATCAAATGCTAAATACTTCTGTGTGATTGTAAAGAAAGTAAGCTGTGAAGTCCTGGGCTATTACCTAATCACCATGCTTCCACTGAGGGCAGCATCCCGTTGCTAGGTAACCCTGGTAGGATGTGTGCACCGGCTGTCTGGGGAAAAGCGATTCCCTCTGCCAGCACCACCACCAGCCAAACCATCGCTGAGTCAAACTCATCACACAGGAGTTTCTGTTTTGACTGATTTTATGGGATATAAATGGTGACTGCATTGTGTTTAGATAGATGGAATCTGCACGCTAGTTGATAAAATCTAAAAAAATTGCAATCACTGAAGTGCATTTGTTGCTTTCTCAATGGGTTCATTTTCCCTTGACATCGTAACACTGCATGCTGGAACCCTGAGTTCTCCAACTGATTTATTTTTATATATTGCATTATATTTCATAAGATGTGAAGAGTCAGATGACTGGAAGCTGACTCTGAAAATCAGTGAGGAACAGATACCTACCAGCATATATGATCAGTGTTGCCCTTTAATAATTTTTTAAATTCTTTTTCCTCTGTATTTCACACTATCACAGTTATATGTTTGACAGAAACCTGAAATTCAATTTCATTTGAGCTTTTTTTTTTTTGTTCACCAAGTTAATCTTATAAAAATGAATTTTAAGTCAATTTAGTAAACAGCTTTTGAGGAAATATTATACCATCTCACTTGTTCTGAATAGAATAAAAACCAAAACAGAGGGGACATTCCCAATATCAAGAACTACATGGAAACTATTGATGGAAAAGAACAGATTTAATTTTATTACCCAGCTGCCTAGCATTTGGAATAGTATATATAATCTGCCAACTATTTTGGCAAAAAGACTTGCTGTATCTCTAAGAATGACTCATAGTGTTATTCCTTGCCCTGGAAAATCTTACGCTCTCAGGTAAATTATTTAAAAGCAATCAAGATAAATTCAAAGTTATTTCACCCTTCTGAACCTGTGGTTTCTACAGTGTGTGAGTTGTCTCCCTCTTCTGACTGATCCAGACAACCCAAGGGACCTAGATATGCTGAAGAACAAGAAGCTCCAGGTTTGGAGTGGGCACCACCCAGTCATCTGCTCCCAGGTATATGAGCTCCTATAGAGACTGCAGCTTGTCCCTACAGGTGCAGATTTACAACGGGACATTTTCTTCATGGTAAGCTCTCTGTTCTCTACCATGAGACTCCTTAACATCTCCTAGGAAGGGGTGAACAAGTGGTAGAAAGAAAGAATAAAATAAGAGTTGACAGCATTATTATCTTTTTCTTCTGAGTTAGCTTTGAGGTTCAGGGACACACCAGGGATTTCCACACTACTGGAAGAGAAACACAGTTGTTTGCATACACCCCAAGTGGCATCACTATTTTTGTATCCCCATCACGCATCTCCTCTGCTGGCACCAGCCAGGGCTCTTTCCATGGCATACATTGCTCACAGCTTGATGCAACAAACCGCTCGACAACTGTATCGGAAACAGCTTGTTTTGTTTTTCTAATTTGGAAAACAAAGGCGCACTGCAAGCTGCGCTGACTGGGAAGTCATACATCTTTAACGCAAAGTAAAAAGGAAGAGAAAAGAAGAAAATATCCTTTAGTTACAGCAAACGCCTTCCTCTTTCCTTGCAAAGTGCTCTGTTAGCATGGCCGACCTCATGCCACTCCACAACACCAGGCAAAACACAATGAAATATTTGTTGTCTTTGTGCTCAAACATTAATATTGAGGAACTTATTTTCTGTAGAGAGGGCTTCAGGCTATTAGAAGAGAGTCTTAATCAGCCATGAAACTAATGTAGACTACAGACTATTCACTGTGTAGGCCAGTGGTTCTCAGAGAGTTGCACTGGAAGGTAATTTAACCACTGGGACATTAATATATGGACTCCATGGAGTGTAGGATAGGACTAAGAGGTCTCATATGGCCTCTTAGAAATCCACAATGGCTGGGAAACCTGTTGGACTTTGATCATCTGACTGCCAAAGCTCAGTGTGCTCACACACTCCACGAGCACAGCTGCAGTGCTCTGTCAAAGATAGTCACAAATGGTTGAAGATCACTGTCAGGAATCCCTAGGACAGGCTTGTCAAACCAACACAGAGTTCAAGGAACACTATTTGCACCCTTTGCACCTTCAGCCAACACTAAAGACTGTGACATCCCTGATTTACCTAGTTATTTATATGACAGAATCATATTGACACCTCAGATGTAGTGGAGATCCAACCTGTTCAGCCTTAGATGCTAAACTGAATTCCATTTAACTATGCAGCCACAGCCCTTGGCTTTCCCTCTAATCAGCAGTGGGAAATACAAGGCAATTCCAATCATTGCAGGACTCTGCTGATTAGAGAGCTCAGCTGACTACACTCCTATCACAGATGATTCAGTTAAGTGCCTGTACAGCTAAGTTTGGGGTGAGTAATGTCAGCTATGAACAGACTTTTCTAACCAGTGGGCTCATAGCTCACTGGAGGGTAAGGGAAGCCTTGGAAACTGTGGGCCAGTCTTACAAAGCTCTGGAAAAAGCCTATGAACTGAGATCCTGGAATGTGTGTCTGTGATTGCCCACTCCTCCAGTGCCCCATGAAACAGAGCTTGTATACAGTTTCTGTAAATGAGCAGGACTGAACCGAAGAAATAACTTGCATGTATCATTTATCTTCTCAGGAAATGATTCAGCAAACTCCTGAGCATTTGTTAATCTGCCAGGTATTTGGCATGAGGGAACCCAGCCTAGTGGTTCCCTGTACCTGCAACATCATGGTAATTAATAATAAACATATTAGACGCTGGGCATGAAGCAAGGAAGGGACTTTGTTCTGAAAGTTTTACAACCTGAATGGGCTGGGTAGAAGTCCTGAATTCATACCCTGCAAACAAGTCATTTCACATTTAAGTTCTCCCTCTCCTGAGTCAGAAAAGCCACAGTTGACACAATTTTTCAGTCTGCTTCCTTGACTTGAGGTCTGATGGCAGATTTTTAAGACTATGTTTTAAATTAAGGGCATGTGCCAATACAATATATTGTTGTGACATCTATATAATAAAGATGGCTTCCTTCTTCTGTTTCTTTGAGGTTATTTGCATTCCTAATCAAAGATAGAATTTGGCTGAGAATTTGGGAGTCCCCAGGATGAAGCATAAAATTCAGCAGAAATTTAATTGCTCAAAATGTATCAAGTGGCCATATTTTGTTTATTTCCCGAGATTCAATTACAAAAATTGCCAGTCTGCGACTCCAAATTGCATGACAACTGTTGAACCTACAGTCTCACAAGGATAATCACCCCAGAGCACAACAACACACACACTGCTCCACTACCATCAATTAATATAAGCTGCCAGTAATTGGAAAGGGCAGAATGAATTCTGCACCTCCTTTATTCCCTGACTGGTATAATGAGGATGTCATTCTATTGTCTCCTGGGTGGGATCTTTTGGCACCTTGGTTGTTACAGGTTTTTTCTAGACACGTTGGGTACAAGTATGGTTTCACTTCACAAAATGTCTCGGTGCCCTCACCAGTCTGTTCATCCTTGTCAAATCAGGATTTCACACATTGTTTTCTGCACATTCCCTAATCTTAGTGAAAGTTTCATTTCCCCAGCCCATTGCCATCGGCTATTAGTCTGGCACAAAACTCAGGCTCAAAATGAAAAAGATAAAACAGAGAAAAGACAGCAGACACAGGCACTACTGCTCTGCTTTCTCTTGTTACACCTAAAAAAATATGTTTAATAGCACCACTGTTATTGGTGAGCCAGAGAGACAACCAGGTGTATCTTGTCATGGTCCGTGAACATTACCTATTCCTGAAATATTCTGTCTGCCCATTAGTGTTTCCAGAGTTCACCATGTCAATAGATGGAGGAACATTTCATTGTCTAATGGATACAAAACAGCAATAACAACATGGTATTAGCCACTGTGGATGATATTGACCAACAAGGTCACAGACAATACCTGGACCTACTCCAAGCCTCGACTGTTGAAACAAAACTATTAGTCTTAAAATGACTATTTAAAATTTCACACATTAATAATTAATTTTTTCTTACATTATGGAATCCTCATATAATCTTAGTGATCTGACAGACTTTTAGCATTTTTGCCAACTTGGTATCAGCAAAGAAACTGACTTGTTTAGAAAGGAAGCAAAATTAGTTTTATTTTATATATTTATTATATGTTTCAAAATGAAATGAAATACCGTCAGTTTGCAAAAAAAAAATATTATCAGCAGATTCTGGCTTATCTGGGTGAAAAACTCTCTTCTCTGGTTTAGAAAAGAATGATTTTCCTTTTAGCATTCAAATTTGCATGCCAATATACTTTGCATAAAATTTACATACCATACAGTATCACAACCACTTTGCCTCTTATTGTAAAATCCAAGATCAGCTTCTAGCATTTCATAGCTAGGATTATTAAAACATTTTGTTCAGTCAAGTCTGAAGTTAAGCTTCCATCCTGATGCTTCTGGAACTGCACACTAATGGGCAGGAAAGGTGAGCGTCTGGTTCTGGCACTGGACTGGACTTTGTATCAAGACACTAATTGGACTTGTTTCTAAACTGGATAATTTAATTTACTATCTCTATAACTTGGCTATTTAATTTTAAAATAAGAAAGATGATATTTTTTATTGCCTTTCTTTTCTAATCTTGTCGTCTTCAGTGATTATCTTAATCACTCAAAGACAGATTTTTCCTGTCACTTTATGAGTGGGCAGGTACCCAGTGAGATCCCAATCCTGTCTAGAAAGCATTACTATAATGCCCCTGTTAATCAAAACTACTTAGCCTCTTTTCAATTAAATGATTTATGCAAAGAAATATCAATTTGCTACAGAGGGATTTTTTTCATAGATCCACAAAAGTTTTAGGGAAACTTTGAATAGGGAATTTTTTTCATGTCAAAACCATGACTTTTCGTTAAGGTTCAGGTGACAGAAAGCTTTACCACCATCTACAGTTTAGTGTCAGATCACTCCTGTGGGAAACCAAAGTCCAAGGATTCACCCATTTGACTCAGAACAAGAATCTTGCATAAACCAGGGGCTATGTTTAACACCTACCTGTCCCAGGTTCTCATAAGATATCTGGAAGTTTAAAATATCCACATAAAATGAAACAATGCCAGGAGGCGATTGCTCAGTGTATCTGAAAAGGTTTAGCCCACATAGAAGAGCCGTGCAGAAAATCAGGGTCTCCCTTCTCTGTGGGAGGATCTACATCTCCCTCTCTTCAGGGTCTGTGTTGTGCTTCTGTCATGAAAAGCTAGGAAAAAACTTGATTCCATCCGAATGGCAAACCAGCAGTGCCCCACAGTAGCAGGAAGCTCTGGAGAACACAGAACTACATCCTGCTGAGCACTGCCAAGTGTGTATATGGCAATTTTGGGGGGAAAATCAGAGTGCACATCCCGAAGCTGTCCATGATACTTCAGTAGTGGGAAGTAGCAGCTCCCTGCATGAAGGTGACTGGAAATGGGACCCATGGCCACAGCTGAGGTCCATGAAACACCTGTGGCAATAACTTGAAGATATTACTTAATACACAGCACTTCAAAACGATAAAAGTTGTTGCAGAGGTTAGAGGTGCGAGTACTCACACAGTATCAGATGCATTGCTTACGAGTAGCACTGCATTGCTTATCTCCAGATACTACTTTGAGATGTATTATGGTTTAATACAATGGCTTGAGTATTTAAGACCAGGCTGGATGGGGTTTTGAGCCATGTGATCCAGTGGAAGGTATCTGTGTCCATGGCAGGAGGGTTGAAACTGGGTGATGTTTAAGGTCTCTTCCAACTCAAACCATTCTATGACACTGTGACTTTATGATTAATGCTTCTCTAATCATAATCTAAGACAAACCCAAATCAGCATCTCAGTAGAAGTGATCATTTTTCCTACATATTCATCTAGTGTAGCCAGAGTTACTCATTATATATGAAGGATTTCCAATTTTCTCCATGATGAAACAATTATGATTTATGCTAAAATTAATAGCATAACATGTAAGAAGGTAAAGTGAATAAAGAAGAACTTGGTTCAAATGATGCTGCCTAATCTCAGAGCAGGCTGCTGCTGTTCTGCTGCAGAAAGGATGAACTTCAGAGGCAATTTAGTGTCCTGGGAAAAGCCAAAGAGAAAAAAGGCAGCTCTCATCTAAGCATCACTCTGATCAAATGGGAAAGAGTTAAGAGAGGCCGTTAACACTCTCAGGTGTACATCTTGCTAGTGCAGGTAGCACTAGAAGAATAGACAACTCCTTCTTTTAGGAAGAAGTAATGGGTTTTCCCCGAAAATATTATCTGGCACCTGCATGCCAGACACCTGTATGCTGCTGAACACCCATCTGCTATACACGCCACATCCATTTTTTTCGGGTTTTTTTAAGCTTGGCAAAGGAGTTGATTAGGAATATGAAGTCTCTGAAAAACATTTTGGACAAAGATGCCAGCACAGATTGTACAGTAAAAGATATCAGGTCTGCCAATACATGCAACCACACTCTGCAGGCTGCTTATACTTGCTTTGCAATGATTTATTTCCCAAAAATTGCTGCAATTCTGAAACAGTTTAAGCCATATCTTCATATTCCCATTTGGTACAGATTTGATAATGAAAGGATGCAATGTTCATATTCTAACTCTACTCTTTTCTTGGTCAGTAGGAATACCTTCCAGAGCAGGCTCTGTCTATCTTTCTGCTTTTCCTGCTACAGGCAATATAGCTGAATGTTGCTGATATGTCTTTTGCCCAGTTTCAAATCTAAAAAATATGCTTTTTGTATGACAATTTCTCCAGGACTTAAAGTCACCGATGGTATTTTGAATTTTAAAAGGACTGATTCACACATGCTCATGTGTGCAGAACAATCAGCAGCTGGATAAACCTCCAGAGTCCAGTAGCACTCGTGTCTGCCAGGGAGATCTCAGAAAGCACAATGTCTTTCCATAAAAGGATAGCTTTATTTATACACCACACATATGTGTGTGTGTATGTGTGTATGTGTATGTTTATATATATGTGGTTATTTGTAGGATCAGGACCTTAATTATGTGTCTAAATATTTTTTATAAAGGTCAACAAACCCCCAAGAATTACAATGAAGGACAAGATACTGTGTACAACAACAACAACAACTACTATTACTACTGCTGCTACTATTATTTAAGTATGTCAAGGCAGACACTTTTACAATGAACCAGATTTTCACACAAGTAAAGACAAAAAAGGCTATTTAAATATTTTTAACTGAGTATTTTAACAGGCAAGTATATTAATTGAACATATTAACTGATATAGAAAACATACTATGCTTGCTTGATAAGCTATGATACATTTTATTCACATGATATGTTTTTATGTGTTGTCCAGTCCATAACTGCCTGACTCTTCCATTCAGTCCACAGCACACAAAATAGAATCTAGCTCTTCAGGCTGTGCATGTGCACGCACAGATACATAGATACACACACAAAATCCTAAAGCAGCATACTGCACTTTTCTTCCCATTTTTATATCATACATATTTCATTAAGCTTCATGCAGAGTGTCTTCTGATTTATGGTAATTGTCAACAAAAGCAAAAAATGCCAACAATTTTAACCCTGCAGAACTGAGGATTTAACTGGGATAAAATTAAAATGGTTAGGGGGATAAAAAAACCCCACAACACCCCAAGCCACTGGAGGCTTGACCCTTGAGATGTTGCCAATTTTTTATTTTATTTTATTGTGTTTGTTGTCTGTAGAATCGGATGCCAGCAGCAACATCTGATGTACTGGACACCTCCAGTGTTATCCCAGCATGCTCATGGCCTGAAGGACTTGGAGTAAGACTAATTTCCATATCAAACCCAATTTAGATGAAACATCTTGGTTAAAAAAAAAAAAACCCAGAAAAAAACCCCCAGCGCATCAATAGCCCCTTGATTAGATTTTCATCTCCTGAGCAGACAAATATGAATATTTATTACCATGAATGCAGATTTCCCTCTTTCCATTGCTCTGATCTTGAATATTACCCACTGCTAATTTTTATGAAAATTTGGGCAACATAATGTTTTCACATAAACTGACAGTTCTTGAGATAATCCCGTTATTGTTTGGTGGGAAATGACAGTTTCCGCTTATTCATGTGTTAACGAGGGATTAAATATTGTTTTTCATCACCATAATCTAAGATGGACTGGAAATTAAAATTCAAACACTGTGCATTAGCAGAGCTTTGAGGACCAGAATTTGTTTGCATTCACTTAGTAAAGATCTGCAAATTAACAGTTTAACAATCAAGTGAAATCTGTATCCTAAACCCAGCACTGATGTTTGCAAAATGAAGTCATTACCTGCTAAAGGTAAAGACCCAGAGAGATAAATAGTTTGCAAAATGACATCCCTGCGCAGGAGCAAAGTGCAGTGTGAACTCGTCAGCCACAGTGGACCTCGGGCATTAATGGACTAGGGCACTTTGCCGTGGCACTGAATCACATCCCTCTCCCTTGTCACAGGTTCTGATACTCAGCCCTTGATATGCCCAGATCATACTGAAAAATTGCTCAGTGACAGATCTCTCCGTAGCACTAAAAGCAGTCACACTGACCCAGGAGCTGTTTCCAAGCTGTGCTCGCACCCTACCCACGTCGTGGTGTGCAGCACGTAGACACAGAATTCCTCACTGAAATGGGTCTTTTGCTGGAGCTGCAGTGTATCTACCAGTTCTCTCCTTATGTATCAGGTGTCTCCTCAATGCCTGTGCCTAAGCAATATGAATCAGAGATACCTGCACGTACCAAAGTGAAAACAGAGACCCGATGGGGACATTCTGCAGTTCATGAGCCATTACTTTGTGGTTTCTACAAAAACTTTAAGTTAATAATTCAGTGAAGTGTGTTTGCATTCTAATTAAAAGAAACCAACCAACACTTCCCTTTGATACCCATCAAAGTGCAAACAGAACTAAAACTATGCTCAGTCAAAGCAATTTAAATATCTGCCTCACTAAATCTTAAAACCAACTTGTCACAATAAATCTTGCTGACTAATGCAAAAAAAACCCCAAAACTGAGCTTCAACAAAACTAGTTTAATAGGCATCCTCATGCTTAAATGTAGAACCTTGTTAAAAGTATTCTGACAGAAATATGCTTTTATACGTATAACACATAAAGCCTTGCATTCTGAAGGATGCTGAAGTGATGGACATGCAGTGACACTGCAGCTGTGCTGCCTTTGAGAATGGAAACCTAATGATGTACAAGTGCAAAACAGTTCTGAGCAGAGTCAATGAGAACATGCTACCAAGCCACCAGCCTTCACAGGAAGCAGAGCAGGTCTTAAGTTTTACAGCTTAGTACTACAAAACCCCTATAATAAATGGCACAACAATTCTAATCAGATAGGGAAAAGGAAAAAAAAAAGGTCCTTACCTGTAGCTGAAGTCTTAATTCTATTATTTAATTCTAACATGACCTTATGCTTGTGCTCCAAAGGTGACCACATGTAATCTGCCTGCTACGAACAATCCCTGGCTTGGATCTTAGACTTAGAAGCAAACAGCCTAGAAGACTACTAGTTGGCAAAGGACACAGTGTGACTGTGACAAGAATTCAACAGTACAGACAAATGTGGGACCATAATGGGCTCTGTTCTTGTTTATTTTACCAGCACTGCTGCAGCTCTGAGGCCCCTGACATAAAGGATTCATAGAGGAATGTTGGATGTCTCACAGTTTGAATCCTAGGACTAGACACTTACTCCCCTATGCTCATGGACCAAGAGCACAGGTCCTTGCAGGTGGCTTTCCGGGTCAGCCTGGATGGGAACATTTGCTGACCAGTGTCTGCTAGAGAGAGGGCTGAGGGACCAGGATCTGCCACTCCTTCCTCTCCTTAAATAGTTAAATCTGTGCTTGAGGTTGTTTGAAATCCATGTGTTCCTGCCAGGACCAAGCTCCTACCAGTGGAGGTGAAAGAATCTCCTTTCTTATGATTTCTGACCATCTCTATACCTCAAGCTTCAGACAGTTTAGGAGAATTTAATCTTAATCTATGGTTTCCCCATCTGACTCATTACATCACTGAAGACTTTGTTTTCCTTTTGATTCATATTGAACTCATGGCTGCTGGTAGAAGGAAGCTGCTGAATTTCATGAATCAGTAAGATATCTAGTATAAACAATCATGTTCTCCTATTTAAAGATTCTACATATCTTCTTTATGAATATGTCAAGCACGGGCTGCCAAATCATAGTTAGAGTGGATAATAACATTGATTTTTAAGCAGAATTACCCTGCAATTGGCTTTATGTAGCCAGTGCTAGTATCTAAATCTCTTTTCTCTGCAGATTTATAATGGCTTTTAAGGGAAACTCTGCTTTAAAAACAATGGCATGACACAGCCTAAAACCAAGCCAAATCCTTAAAACAAACACATGCTACTTTTTAAACGGCACAGTGTTAAAAAAGACAAAAAGGAACAACACTGGTAGGATGCATAAGTTCCTGAAGCCACAAGGCAAACCGTATCTTGTTTCATTTTACATGATACTGAATAAAAATTGAATTGCTGTAGTTGCCATGGCAACTGCCACATCACTTGGCACTTCTGCTCCTTTAAATCACACAGTGCTACTGTAAAGGAATTCATGAACCAACGTGACAGTTGAATACTCATGCTTTATATACTGTTTCAGGAGGAAAACATAAATCAATATAAACTGATAGTTGTCTCTGAAAATCAGGTTTGCTGTATTATTCTTAACATTATAATCTCCTCATTTCCTTGTTGTGTTCTTTAAAAATTTGTAAAGAAGGTGGAGGGCATTGTCACAATCAGAGCACAAGAAAAGAAATTACTACTGACACATGATTTCCAAACTGAAGCTGTGACCTGTCATTCAGATGTCAAAATACCTCTGCTATGCAATATTCAAATCAAATACAGGGGATAAACATTGGAACTTTGCCCCTCCACAACCACAGACGGTGTGATATGTGACAGAAGACAGTCTCAGAAGCATTCAGACATCTCTTTAACTCTAAACTTATCAGTACCTTAAAAGGAAAGTGTAACTATACACTTAAAGCTAAGCATATTCTAAATGTTTGTAGAGTTGGGGTCATGACACATTGTTTTAGTATGTTCTGTATATTACATGCAGCAACAGAAGATACTTGACAAAATAATGTGATAAAATTATATACATATTCATGCTGCATATTTTTTGTTTTTAAACACTTAACACTTTTATTAACACTCTGGATGCAATTTATTTGAAAAGCAGCCCTCTAGTGGGCTATGTACTATAATGAATAGTTAATAAATAGCATTAACATTATCTCTAAATATTAGCTAAAATGCATTTTAGAGACGCATACAAGTTCTTAAATAAATGAGCCATAGATCTCCATCATTCTCTTTGGAGAAACTTAATGTTCCTCAAAGTTCTCAGAGTGTTTCTCCTAAATGCTACTGTATGACTAACTTCTGAGCAATATCACTGTATTACCCATGTATACTCACAAACTGTCATAGTGAGATATTATCCACTGTCAGAAAAATTCCATACAAGTAATATATTACTAGTAGAGTTATATGTAAAATATAATCTATGAATTTCTAAGGGTTACACAGCTTTAGACTTCGTAATGTGTGCATGTGTGGGATAAGGCAAGTCTTTCTCATTCTGCCTTCACTAAGAATATTTCTAGGATTGTACTCCTAAAAGTTTTTAATTTAATCTTATTGTTCTTATTTCTACATACAGCCTTAAAGTTACATGCCTTAAAGCAAAAAACCCCTGTGTGACCTGCTGTGTGCCTTGCCCATAGGAATGCATGTGGCTCCAAAACACTGTCCCTCCTGGAAATCTCTGTTCAGCTGCTCATCAACACAGCTACAGTGGTCAGCAAAAGCCAACAGCAAGATCTTGTTCTGTCTGCAGAACTCTACTCCCACATCTCACATAGCAGGAAAAAATAAACTTGTTGATCTCTAAGCCAGGAGTTTTGTAAGGAAAAATGCTCAAAGCAGGCTCAAGGAAAAAGCCCTCCCTGGTATCCACATGTCTAAGAAGGCTTACCTTGTCATGAAGAGGTGTATTCCCTCACATGCAACTGCTCTTGGCATCAGCCTAATTAGTTCTGGTAAAAGAAGGGTGGGTTTCAGAGGAAGTTGAAAAACTTAACTGTGACTCGGGCTAAAACTTGAGTATTTGTATATACACAGCTGCTGTTCCTACACTGTGGTCAGAAGAAGACCTACATTATCTAAATGACCTTGGGTACAACATCCCTTCTGGTCCTGAGTACCTCTGGGAAACACCGGCTCCAGATTGGGAGCGTTTGGTGATTGCCAAGATGTCACTGTAACAGAGACAGCTGGAGTGGATCCCAGGCTAACTTGGTCTTGACCAACCAAAAGACAACACTTAGCATTTTACCTGGTAGTCAGGGAAAATCAGAAAAAAGGTTTACACCTTACTCTTCCACAAATGAAAATGACTCATCAAGTTCTACACTCCAATTTTTTACGGAATTCCAATGTCATTCCAGGTAAAACCTGGACACACGGACATGAGTGACAAAGTTTGGCAATGTTAAGGAAGGTTATAAGCTAGAAATCTGACTCCTGCCTCAGAGGCTTGCACATCACTGGAAAGCCTGTCTTATCATGCCCTCTAGCTTCACTAGGACTTTTAAATGCAGTTTTCTTTACTGCTGTAACATCACTTTATGCAACATCAACATAATTCTACACCTACCAAAATATCTATAAATGGGACTATTCTGAAACATGTCAAAATATCACTGCTCTATTTTAGAACATCTAGAGGTATGGTAAAGTGTTCATTTCACACATATTTTGGGTTATTTTCATCTAGTTCAGAAAACTATAGTAATTCTTATGTCTGCCATATGAGAGACATGATTCAAATAATACAAAGTCTTGATTGCAGTGATGAGTTTTTTCTGTGCAGGTCTACTGGGAAATTGAAAGAGTTAATACAACGTCTTCCAAAGTGGGTGCTGTTTTACTGGTTCAAGACAGAAACTTTGCCATTCCCTGCTTTGTTTCAGGCCTGATTCAAATCATTGATTATTCAAATCACAGACCTGTAGCCTCCAAAACCTGATTTGAATCATCACACTTTCTTGGGATCACACACTGGTGAGCCTGACCTATTATTCTGAAGTTGTGGCTGAAAACAAATTTCAGCCAAAAGCTGGATAAACAGTTATTTATCCATATCATAGTAACTCTGGACACAGCCAAGCTCAGCATGGAATTGAACTGAAAAACACTATGCTCCTGTAATAATTCAAAAGTGCTTATTTGAAGGGAGAGAAGTACTTAAGTTGCTAAAGGATGGTGAAGGAATACCAAGTTACTCAGAGACTCCTGTGCAGGGCTGTGGCTCATGGACTGGAGAATAACTCCTATGTAGAAGTCCAGTTGGACTAATGTTTGTGTGGGTCCAGGGCTTCTGACCCTGCTGAATCCTGACCTCAGCAGTCAGGTGGAGCCATGCTGCTGCTAAGGAGGCTTGCCCTCCATGTGAGACCAAATGCTGTCCCCAAGATCTTGCAGGAGTGCTCAGCCTAGCAGAGCAACAAGTTCAACTCTTACTTCTGCGAAACACAGTGGTCCATATCAAGTTAGGAGGATGGAGATATGAGTCCTGCTTAAATGCTCTTTAGCTCTTCAGGGTTTTTACCAGTATGATGAGTTTTATAGTATTATGCAAATATACACAGAAATAACACCACAAGTACATTCACACCCTCGTATACACTCAACTATAGGAAGTTCTTGAATTCCTGAAGATGACCTCCAGACTTCAGAGATTTTTTTCTTGTATAGGAGATCAAAAGAAAATACCTCAAGGCTTCATTGTACCTGAATAAATGAGAAGGTGAGAAATGCACATGACGAATTTGTGTGGCAGAAACACACATGACAGTGACTCAAATGAATCCCAGAGAGCCACCATAGACCAGTTCTAGAGGTTTTATAGTTTGGGTGTTTTTTTCCCAGCACCTGCTATAGGTGCTGGAAAACTCCAAACAAACACCTTGGCAAATGTAATTCTAGAGACAGTCAGTACTACAGCAGTGCACAGATCCTCAGGATTTCAATGTCAGCATTTCTCTACAGCAGAGTGATTCTGGTTTTCTGGTATAACAGCCTTCTTACAAACAAGACAAGTGCCAAAGTAATTTGCAGAGTGATTTTAATGTACAGCATATCAAAGACCAATCTCTCTGGATCCCTGCACTCTTGAACATTTACACTGACTGTAAATGTCAGATGTTGAGGTGGGTGTACTGTGGATGTACTGGTGAAGGTCTGTTCCATAATGGCCTGAAAGAAGCTCTGCCTGCCCACAGTCCGGACAGTGCTTTGCACTTTGTCATCCAAACCTTCCCATGAAATGTACAGAATTTTGGGTCAACATCCTGAAATATAGGTGGCTTCTGAAATTGCAGCTTAGGAGTGCATTTTCAGTTCTGCTAAAGCAGAGCCTACCCTACTCTGACAATGCAGCTAACCTCAGGTCTAGCCAAAAAAATCACTGAAGCTGTGGAAATATTTTACATGTCATAAAGATGATGAACTGCATTGTAGCTGTGGTAGACACCAGACCCATGTTGTTAATGACTGCACAGCACATGTTTATGCAGTGGCACAAAAGCAATCCATCAGCCCTCCCTGGACTTGACTGAATGGCTCAGTAAGCTTGGTGTGATTTTTATAATCTGTTGTTGCTTTAGAAATATTTTTCTTGAGATAGAGAGAGAAAGCAAGAGATTGAGGAGCTCTGAGAAGCATTTCTCATCTCCACAGAGAAAGAGAGTTTCCTTCTAGCACACCCAAAGCCTGGGTAGTCACTGGTGTCCACATATTCCTTACTGAGGAACAAATCCTGTTATCATAAATCAACACCTAAAACAGATTCCACTGTCCAGAGCCACACATGAATTATTGCTGAGCTTAGAAGAGTTCCTGCATTTGTTTATACAGCAGCAACATTTGCCACTAGTATCTCAGCTATTTTTCTCTGAGGTATTTCAGATATGAAACTTGCCTTGCAAAATCAATCCCTTTTATTGCACAGGCCTGAAAGTGAAGATTATATATCCATTAACTTTGCCATGCATCTCATCTACAGTCCAAACTAAAAGGCAATTTCTCATTCTCAAACTAAAAGTTTCCTAAGTATTTTTGACTTGAGCATCTTGACTGTGATTTACCATTACATATAATTCCATTCCTAGAGTATAAAATAAAAGAAATCCTTATTCAACAAAAGGCTCCATTATGTTTAAATATGTACTTTCTATTATTTCAATAATAATTATTCATCAGGGTGAACAAAAAACAAATGCAAAACGGGATTACCATACTTGTATTTAACCTGAAATACCCTGAATCTGATATTCTTATCAACGGAGAAACAGCATGGTCACAGCACTCCTTTATTTTTCATGTAGGTGAGACCAGAGAAATGTGTTCATTATGTACACAATCATATCTGACAAGACTTAGAAAGGGGAATGTACACAGCTGTAAGAATTCACATCCAACAAAATATATAAGCAGCTGAATCAATGTTCTTCCATCACCTTACTGTTTCAAACCACTTGATTCTCTCTCTGCTGATCACACTCTATCAGATATAACCTGCAATATATTTAGGTCAAAATGTCTGCTTCCCTTGAGTTAACCAGTTTTCACCTTTTGCCTTCTAAAAATACATACTTGGCAGAAAGCACAAACTTCTATGAAACTCTTCATTATCCAAGTAGTATCAGTAGTTTTTTTTAAAGGTTATGATAGCCTAAATATAGGGAAAGTGAGTTCTACACTGACTTTTACTAAACCAAACACAAGAGTCAGACTGGTGAGATTTCTAGGCTAAGAACTCTTCAATTTCTCCAATTCTGTTAGCTGGTCTTAAAAACCAGAAAGCCCTTGAGGTCATAGCTCCAGTACATGCTCAGACTGCCATGGTTACAACAACACTGTTACCACAATGTGGATTAATGATGCACTGAACCAGTGACAACTTTCTGCATTTCAAATATCCAAAAGTTCATTCTTTCTCCATTGACCACATATAATGTAACAATGGATTTAACAGTAAGCTTCTGAAGTGAAGTGGGCTTTCATTTTCTAGCTGACTTTGAAGCCAACTGGAATCCATTCAATGCCTGGAATTGGATTAAATTCACGGAGGTATTTCATTAGTATGAAGAGTCTCATTGGGTAAAATTTTACTAAATGAGGCTTCCATAGTCTGTGCCACAGTCCTGGTTCTGTTATTTAACAGAAACCAGGGGTTGCAGATAACACAAACACAAGCTTCAGTCTGGCTTGAAGTCAGGACATAGCCTGAGGTGCACAGCCACAATCCAGGATACACTTCCCAGTTCCTCAGATTATGCAGTCTTAAGAAGCATACCTAGTTAAATCAGTTTAGAAGACGATGGCTTTCATTTTCTGACGATTTCACCTATCTTTGTTTCCACGTTCTAATTCTTACAGCTTTGGCCCTGAGCATCACAGCAGGTCTCAGTGTTATTACCTCTCCAGAACCAAGTCTTTTAGTAATGTAAATGAACATGAGAATTCTTGTCAAGTTAAGTTTCTTAGGCATGAACTGATAAAACCTAGAAGTATAACTTCAAAAAGCAGTAAAAAAGGAAAATATATATATATTCCTTCACAATATTAAAAGTTAGTAATTCATTATTTTTAATACCGAGAATAATATAATCACAAGAAAAGGCATTTGCCTATCCCTGTGAGCGTTTACCACAACCAAAATTACTTAAATGAAAAGGGAAAAAAAAAGATAACTGTGGACACAAAATTAGCACGAGAATTAGCAATCAACTGTAGTTCATACAAGGTTCTTAGCAGATAGCGTCATGTTTATTAATAAATGATGAACTGCTTAGTGGAGTTTTTACTTAGTGATATCACTATAATAACAGACACGTTTTATTTATGTTTCAAGTTACATCCAAAATAAGCAAGCCATTCACTATCAGATTCTCTCAAATAGCTGAAGACTCTTTGCCCCAAATTTAAACTTTGATTGATCTAGATGAGATAGCACTCCATCAAAACCAAGGGGAATAATACGAGGACTTCAGTCACTGTGCTCATCTTTGGGGATTTTGCTCCTGTGATACAACAAAGCCAAAAACTGCATTTCTGAAAGCTGGCTGCACTTTTCTCATATGGATGGTTTTTTTTTTCTCAGTGGGATACAGTGCTATTTGTGCAGCAGATTGTATTTTGACAGATGCAACTGTATCATAAAAAGGCCCTTAGCACCATCAGACTGGTAGCTCACAAACGTTCATAAGCTCCAGGATTTC
This sequence comes from Campylorhamphus procurvoides, assembly GCA_013396655.1. Lineage (NCBI taxonomy): Eukaryota > Metazoa > Chordata > Aves > Passeriformes > Dendrocolaptidae > Campylorhamphus > Campylorhamphus procurvoides. Next base: position 389,208 of record WBMV01005060.1, read on the forward strand.
TTAAAAAACCCGAACAATTAAAACATGTTTAAGAATGTAAAGTGCCTACAAGCCACTTACCTCCCCCACACCAGTCTGCAGAATTTTCAGTCCAGTTGTTCTTTCAAGCTTCTCTTTGTTTATGGCTGTAAGGAAAAATTAAGATTGAAAGAGTTGCAGGAAATCTGGGAAATGCATGATTTTACAGCATTTGCAACCAACCTTCTTTCCTTCATCAATATATTCATGACAGTTCCTACCCCTGTCATCTATGGAATATCTTTCCCTGAGAGCAGCTCTGCTCTCAGTTTTTTGAATGCATATTTCTATTTTGCTATTAATTGCTCATTATTACACAAAAAAGAAAGCCAAGCTAATTCTATGTTCCTTGTAAACACAGTATCACACACATTTAACATGCATACACAAAATGCTTGGCAAGTTCTCTTCAGTGGAAACTTCCCACTGCCTTCCTTGTATTGAATTTATTTCATATTTATCAGCTTCTATATCATAAAAGCAATAAAACTAAAATAAAGACATCCAACAAAAACCAGCTAAATAAAGGTAGTAATCTAGTACTCACTATGGCTACAACTACATTTGCAACCCAAATATGCCCAGGGCACAAACTTGAGCACTGTCGTACAATTGCCCATACTTTTAAATCTAAGGTCTTCCCATGATTTCAGCCTTTGACTATCAGCAGCCTCACAAAGCAATGCCCAGTGACAGTTTTGGGATAACCCTAGCTGGGTGTATGGGTAGTGTCATCCTGTTTTGGCTGGGAAGACTTTAACCTTTTAGTTAGGTGGACTCGTGGCCAAAACCCAGGCACCCAGCTTGATCTGTTGAGTGGAAATGAAGCCTTGCAGCCTTGTTAACCTCTCCGTCCTTTAGCTGCCTAGTCATGGACTGTGTAATCACAGTGAGTCATCCAGGTTCTCTCTGCAGTCCATGAAAAGGGATGGACGTTTAATATGATGAGTCATCCCTCATATTTTACACACATCTGCAGTCACCTCTCTCTTCCCTTTCATTACAGACAAAAGTTGGATAGATTCAGCTCCTCGATTTAAGTTGCCTAAAAGAAACCTTCCTACCAGAAAGTTCAAGAAGTGTGCTAGAACATACTGTGGACTGTAAATTTACATGAAAATACTTAAAGGCATTAACATATTTTTCTTTCATTTGTGAAAAGTACTCTTTAATTGTTGCCATTTGAAACATTTAAAACAGCTCAGATTGCAGCAGACATTTCTCAGAAGCAAGATTATTGTGAACTGACACTTTATTTAGTTTCTCCAAAGTGCAACACAAATGACTCACATGTATTTCAGAGGTGAGTTGGTTGATTAGGCTCCTTCTCACCTCTTATGGAAAGATTTTGGTAAGACTTTGTATGTGCAAAGACTCAAAAAGTTAAATTGCAAGAAAATCCAATGCAGAGAAACCTTTCTGACTGCCTTCAGCAGGGGATGAATATTGCCCTCGATTTAAATGGAGAGCAAAGATCTCTACAACTTTTAGACCCACACGCCTTTATTTTTGCAACTTTTTAATATGCTACCTACTAAGCAGAGAGAAATACGCAGTTCCAAGCTAAGAAGCTTAAATGCATGTTTTGCTGGATGACAGCCCAAAAACTGCATACAATCCTCATACGTAACACCTATGGCATGTTTTACACATTCACAGACATACTTATTCTACCCAGAGTCACAGGGACCATGTGAGAAGGAGAGTTGCCTGAGCCAGGAGATCTGATGCTACGTTTTGCAGTGTTGTACGTGTTGTGTAGTAAGAGTTTCAAAAAAAGTAAGTAAATCTTTGGCAAGAAACTGGATTTTCAGCCTTGACATGGGCTCTGGGGAAAGTTGCTTCACTGATGGCTGACGACCTCCCTGTGGGCTTCATTGCAAAGAGGTTCCATATTACCACACTGACCACCTCATCCAAGCATACACACCAAAGAAGATTTCTACCAAGTGCCAAAATGTAGAAGTTTTATGAAATAAGTAAGCTTCACAGCCTCGTTCAAAGAAACTGAATTGTCCAGTAAATGATTCTTTGGTAGCTCAGGATAAAGAAAACTGCACAGAAGAGTGGCTGCAGAATAAATGGGCATAAGTAAACAAGGCTTAAATCCCACTGTGTAATTTCTTACCACATGAACAGTTAATAGAAAATATTGGGTCTGCTGAATTGCTGAATTTTGTAATTACTATTACATGTTTGACCTCCTTTTTAGAGGTTTCCTGCAGACTTTAATTAATGACGCTTTGATATTAAAAAACAAACAACAGAAAGGGTTTACTTAACACCCCTGCTTTCCCCCTTGATATTGGCTAAAACACAAAGGATGGCTCTGACAGCGATGCTAACATATACTCTGCCAAAATTAGGAGGCATGAAGGCACGAGGTGTTATTGATTAAATCATAACCGGAAAATGGTCAAGCTCAGGCACTGTCAGATTGTGGAGAGAGACACAGCAGAGTCTCCAGCGTGTTCACTCCAGGCATGTACAGGAGTGTATTTTAGCTAACCTTGAACTCCACAAGCTGCTCAGGAAGGTCAAAAAATTCTGTCAAAATTGGTGCTGAAGCTGAAGCAATAACTACATATCTAACAGCTGCTTCAAGCTGTGGATGGGTGAATGCAGTACTTAACCTTTTCTATGCATAACTATAGTGGAATTTAAAACAATAAAACACAGTCAACATAGATAGATGGAAGAAGTGGTGGGAAAACACATTAAGAACAAGCTACTAATCCTTTGAAAATTAGCCCAAATTTTTAGAAGTATTGAAGTGTACTACCTGTTAGCTTTTATTCAAATACAAGTATACAGCAGCTGAAGTTTCTCTTGTAAATTTAATGGAAGTGGAAATTATAATTCTGGGTAGTAGCATCAAAGTTGTTTTTTGATGACCACAGTTTAAAGTCCTATAATACTAATGGAGAACTAACAAACTCATAAGAAAAGAGGCATAATAAAAACAGCCTGTGTTAATTTTCTTCAGAAATTAGCATGCATGCATTTTATTTTTTTTGGGGAAAAAATAAAATCCCCAAATCAGCTAGCAACATATAAATCCATTTTTTAATCTTTCACTGAAACAAAAAGGGCTCCCAAACACACAAAAAAGGAGGCCTTTAAATTAAATTCACTAGATGAAGGATATGCAAATTGGCTGAAGAAGCGGAGCCCTATAATGTTCTCAAAATTCTGCAATAGCCTATTTAATTAGTATTTTAATTTATCAGAATAATTCTTTGCACTTGACAATTTATGCAGTATTCCATATAATTAAGCACGTAGCTACAGTGAAATAATTTTGCCTACTCTCTGTATACCGGTTATTTTAACCTGAAAGAATCTGTGGAAGTCTCTTCTGTGATCTAAATTACAATGGGGACAACTTAATGGCTTTGCTCTATTAGAGAGCGTGAGGAGGGTGTTACTGAGTGTTTAAGGGTAGGAATTGTCACTGCTCAGTCTTCACTAACCAGAGGGAGGTCTGATGTGTTTTCTGAGGGCAAACGTTTATTTCCTTTAGCAAAGCTATTTGCCAGTGGCACAGTCAAGAATTTGAGTGTGTAGTTTGGGGCAGTTTAACCTCAGAGTCCACCAGTTATTAGAAGAAGCAGGTTATGGAGGGCTCTGAGCAGACATCCAGCCTCATTACAGCCCTTCTGGAAGAAGGAGACCCTGAGAACTAGAGGGATTACAAAGGTTTGCTATGAAGCACATTGCCAAGCACAATTGCACCCTCCAGCTTATTGTGGGAGCACAACTGGCACAACTGAGACAAAGGAAAGGGTCTCAGCAAGAGGCTTCCTCTGTCTCCCATGCTGCTGAAGGATTTATCTGCCCAAAGAAGAACCCATCCTTAAATATTAGAAGTATTTGTGGGAAAGATGGTGCCACTCACAAGGAAACCTTGTTCTTCTGCGGTGTACCTGACTTTGAGTGCGTGTTGTATATAATTAAATGTAGAAAAAGGTACTTACAGACATATGATTTCCCTGACCTCTATTATCTGACCATTTTAGAATAAGCCAATTCATGCCTTAGACTCACTAACTATATTGACTGGACCTCCAGTCAATAGAGTGATGGAGGACAATTAATTCAGATTTACTGTAGGCTGTCAGATGAATTCTGCAACCGCTGTCTTCTATAAACAGCCCAATGTTACAGCAGTTTTTTCCCACCTCATTCACTGTCCTCTGTTTTAAGTACTTAAAAATATTTTAGTGGACTTTGAATCAGATACTTGGGTACAAGCATGTTCAGAAGAATAAACTTTCTGGAATACTAAGACCAACTCTCCTTGACTTCGTCTACAGGGTGGTGTTGGAAATTCTGTGCCCAGCCCTGGGAGCTTCTTCCACAGCTGTCAATCTGAAACTTCTCTGCCTGGGCAGAAGTCACAACAGACTGCAAGTCAAAAGCACAACCTGGAGCATTCAAAATGCATCAGCTTGAAACAAAAATGACTAACTCAAGATGAAGTGAGAAGAAGGGATGCCCTTACTAAAATTTCCAATGCAGTTAGTGAGGGACAAGCACACAAGCTGCAGGCAAAAGGTATTTAGTCTTGCAATCTTTACAGGGTGATGGCACAAGAGAGTTGCTTCATGTGTAATTTCTAGTTAACTGGCAGCTAGGCCTGGAATGGAAATGGTTGCAGAAAAGTCAAAGCCACATCTCTGTTCTAGCAACAGCCTGCTAAATATTATGTCATATTCAATTTTCAAGTCATTTTTCAAATGATTTTAATTAGATATTGTTTCAATCTCATGTGCATTAATTTAATTTCTGATATCAACATTTCAGCTTTCAATCTGTTCAGATGCAGTACCTTGCTGCCTGGAGTAATTTAAAATATTGTTTGCATCTCCAGCAATTTTGAGGGCACACATCTTTTACAACCTGTTCTAGCCAATAAAAACAGCAGATGGAAATTCAGAGCAGGCTCACTACTCCCTGTGCACCTTTGCATTCTCACAGGTTTTGGTACAAGGCAGCTAAATCTCCATGCTCACAATCAAGGCATTTTCCATCTCTGTTTGTCTTTAATTCTCTTCAAAACATACACACAAAATCCCTTTGTCAGGCAAGTAGCAACACTGCATGTTTCCATAAGAGGAAAATTGGGTCTTACTTGAATCAAGAGCTGTATATTTTTTAAAACTTATTCACCAAAATAATGTCACTTCTGCCACTCTAAACAACCTACTTCTCACACCCATGGTCAGGTAATATTCAAGGATAGAGCTGCAATGACTTGATGCATCTGTTTGCATAGATTAGGTATTTCAAACACGTTCTTTCTGCATGACTGCTTGCATTGATTTAGTTCCACTTATTCAATAAATAACTGCTCAATTGTATGTTTCCCCTTAACTTGCCTTTAAAATGAGCACACTGCTATTCTAAAATCTGATATTTAAATTGCAGTAAAGGAGGTTTGGATATATGAAACTACAATTTTTTTATTTCTCTGGAGCTTTTTTTGCTTCATGGTGGCATCCAACTACTAAATTTGCTGTCTCAACTAAGAAATCAGCCAAGGTTTCCTCCCCAGTCAAGAGAAGTAAATAGGTATCGCCAGATACTTAGTTATCCCATCCTGAGATGGGTATAATTTATTCATCATATATAAATACAGGGCTGGAAAGGCCTGCTTTTGTTTTCAAAGTATGAAGAAGTCCAGTTTACATGAATTAGAACTGAAGAAATGAAAAAAAAAATCTATTCTAAACACTTTTTTTTCACCCCAGAGCTTCAGGAACCTGTTATTGAAAATATTGTCCTAAAAAATGTAAGGAAATTGATGTCTATCAATAGAAGAGCTTAAAAAAAAAGAATAACCATGCTCTGGATACGCATGTTTTAGAAATATAAGCTATATTTCAATGAATTCTTTCCAGTGACAATTTTTAAAACCTTTGACCATTTTAACAGTGACAATTCAATGCTGCACATTACTTGTCAGAGTGCAGTGCATGTATGTGTAACAATTTGCTTGCATACTTAAAACACTTATCCATTATTTATAGCAAAAGTTGTACCAATTCAGCCAGTGTTAGCAGAAAATGAAAAAAAGAAGTGTCATTCCACTTTTCACATCAAAATTTGTTCACGTAAGTACTCTTTGACAAGTTTCAGCTCTGTATGGAAAATTAAGATCAAACAACCTGCAGGATGTTGAGCTAAAAGTAGAGCAGAATATATTCAAGTAGACCAAAGTGGCTTCACTACCAGTGCAAGTGCAGGCAATGCTGCTCTGCAAAGCTATTTCTGGAATGATCACTAATGTCTGGATCAACTTTTAACTGTCCTTTTCAAAGTTCCCGCTAGCTTAATATTAAAATTCACTATCACTTGTTCAACCTTAGCTTTTAAAAATTAGAAATTTGTGGTCCCAAGGGATGGGTGGGTAAGAAGGACCTCCTGGGCCTCTCTCACCCTTTTCAGTGCAGAGAAGTCTTTGCTTCCTCACTTTCACCACACTGTGAAAATTAATGGTTCATAAAAGAAGCTTAAGAATACAGCTTCTTTCCTTTCCTTTCCTTTTAAATAGACAGGCTTACAGAATAACATTATAAAAGAACAGTTTTTCTGCCTTCTTTTATTTATAGTCGAGAATTCAACAGATTGCTCTAATTTCCTTGTGCTGAAAATACTACTGAAAAAAATCAAACAGATAATAGCAGTTACTCAGCTCTTCAAGGGTTGCTAGTATTCTAGTTTTGTATCTGCTTTTTGCTCCTATTTTAACATTCTCTCCTTCCATGTACCTCATTTTGATCCCTCAGGATATCCATTGCATCTCCTTTTTATGTTTTCTTATTTTTAAATAAGAACCATCTGTCTACATTAAAAGACACAAACTTTATGTAAGATCTGTTCCTTGTTCTTTTAATGCTTTAGAAAAAGAAAGATTATCAGCTTCTCTGACCATCTCCATCTAATAGGAAGAAAAATTACTTTCTTAGTGTCTAGGAATAGTAGTAGCTAAAATACATTTTCCCCCATTCTCACTTTTCTAGCTCTATTAACTGGGCTGCTTTAAAAGCAGAAAGAACCATTGAGGTGATCCAGAGGTTGCTACTCATGGTTGTAGCTTTGTAGAAATTTAGGAAATTTGGTTATCTGGAACTTAACTGACCTGCGGTTTGTTTAGAATAGATGATCAGTTATTGGGGCAAGGGAAAGGACTAAACCATGTCTCCAGAAGTCTACCAGTTCCTTTTTCTATGGTTTCCATATTTCTTTAAACGTAAAAGAAACTGAAGGACTCCAGAAAAGAAATCCAAGAACAATTGCTGCGCTTTTAAAGAAGCAATCCATTCCTCCCTAGGGTCTCCCTGAAAGGTACACCGACCCTGTTTCATAATATAAAATATTTTAAAATACCCATACTGGCATCTAATTATTAATCCTCATCTTTGTTAGGCTCTACTTTTTTAGCATTCTCCTGCTTGCGCCACATTGAATCTTCTCATATAAGCAGCCTGAAATGTATGAATTATTCTTACTCTTATTTAAAAACTGTCAAATCTTCGGATGGACACCGTAGTGTATTTGCACCGGTTTATGAAAAATTTAACGGACACTACCACTAATTCTCAGCATGCCAAACTGTTATTTTTAATAAATACACATTCAAGAACTGTCATTTTTTCTCCCAGTCATTTCCTCAGTTAATAAAACAGTACCCTGTAGGTTCATTTCTTTAATGATCCAAAACACAACTTGGAGACACATTATTTGTTATTCATCTACAACTACACTTAATGTCATCCTCGTGGCACAAATGTAACAAGACTGAGTTGTGAAAACATTAGCAATATTTCAACTGACTGGCTCACTAAATCATGAATAACACAGCTAAGGCACAAGGTCATTCACTAACAAAACCTATTTGCTGTGCCTCAGAATAAAATGAAAATATTTATTACCAAGAATGCCACTAGTAACAGGACTCCCAATAAAGCTTTCAGGTGAGAGTGAATAGGGGCGATGTTAACTTGTCCAGTGTTTCTAACAATAGTTTTTCATAATTCTGCTTTAAGGAAAATTCTGAAGGCTACTTGATTACTTTTAAAAGAATTTCTGGAAAATCATCAAGAAGGGGAAGAATAAGTGAAAACTACATATAGTTCAGAAATAGAGGCACAACATTTTTTAAAGAATATAAACTTAAATCAAGTAATAAAAACCCATTATGTTTATCCTTGGATGGGTGGAGTGCAAAATCAGGAAGATAAATGCTTGCCTACAGAGATAACCAGGTCCTAAATGCATTTACAGAATTTGCATGTGCCTGTGGTTATGCACATTCAATGAGACTGAGAAGGATTTAACAGGAAAGGGCTGAGTGTGTGAAGGATGGCTACTTTGGAGGATGTGGCAATACACAAAATATTCTGATTATTCCAACCTCACCTACAAATGCTTTTCATGGCCAGGATCACTGTGAAAAAGACACTGTGCAAACATACAACTAAAAGGTGGTTCCTGTGCAAAAGAGCTCATTTCTACCAAACTAGTGGAGACAATAATTGGCTACAGAGAGGAGTACAGATAATAAGGAATTGGTATTAGGCAACAGAACAGCAGAATGCCAAAACTGCATCCATCCATACAACATTCTTTCGTTTATTTTTTGGCATAGGAAGTGATGTGATCAGCTAAGCCTTATAAATCCTTTAAAAGCTGCAGCACTTTCGTCGTTTCACTGTTAGGAGCAGAAGAGACTTACTGGCAGGATTTAAAATAAGGAGAAATGGCAAGAAAGGACACTCTGATCAGCTCTCCCAGAAGCGCTGGAAGCAAAGGCAAAGCTTTCTTTTTCTGTAAATGTCATGATGGAGAGGTCTCTCCTTTGCAAAAGGCTTAAACCAGTGTTTACTGGCATGAGTTTCTGCTGGCACCACTTCTCCTCTAAACACTAGAGAACATTTTTTAGGACATCCCCTCACAGTGTGAAGTGGGAAAAAAGGTTACTGGGCTGTCCCACTCCCTGTGGTGCCAGTTCCATCCAAGTAGGTCTAACTATAAACCTCTCATTGGTCAAAATGCTGTTCTGCATCTCAAACTTCTGCACTTCATGGGAGAATCATATATCCCAAAAGAAAACCATTTTGCCAAGCTGGGTTTTTAAAAAGATATCATAAGCAACTGCAGAAATATGAGAACTAAAGAAGAGAGTTGAATAGACAGAGGGAGAGGCTGTGGAATAATACTGTGGATGAGGAGTCTGCCCTGCTGGTAAAAGCATTCACTGTCCATCAAAACTCCAGCTACACATTCTTGTGAATACCACCTTACCCATTATTTTTGCAAAATGTGCATCATTAGCAAAAAATCTGCTATTTAAACTAGTTGAGCCTACCTGGTAAATTTTGACTGATATGGTTTAGAGGGTGACCACAGGAGCAGTTCCACCAGCAGACACAAGACAACAATAATGTCTGTCAAGGGTATGATAACCTCTTTCGTTGGCACTGATGCATTGAAAAGAGGACATTGGGCCACAGCCTTTATAAGACTGTCAGACCTATATGGATTATGCAATTTAACACCTAGAAATCATTACTGCATACAATTTCCGATAAATGTAAATGAAATGCCTATTCCCTTTATGCATACATGGGCATAGGTCACTATTAGAGTGCCAGCAATTTCAAGCAATTTCTGCATGCTAATTTCTGAAGAAAATTAACACAATAGCTTCCTTATAGGGTGAAAATCTATAGGAGAGTTAAAAGCTGGGTGATATGTTTTCTGACTTCTCTCTGACTGCTGTGTTTGTCAGGCAGACACTCCTACCAAGATGGGCTGCAAAGCACCCACCCCTAAGGCTGTGCATGAAGCAATCCTTGCAGTGCTCTCCCTACCCTGCAGTGTGGCCAGAGTGCAGGCTTGTTTCCAGGGTTTCCCCTTCACGGAAATATATGGAAACTAGCCTTAAAAAAAATATTTGCTACTGAAAAAGAAAGGTGGCTATTACAAGGGCAGTACAGATAATGACTTCCTCAGGAAATAATTTTGTGAGAAAGTGGTTTGCATATTTCCTGACCCTCTTGCTTTTGTAGACTGCTGGATCCGTGACTGATTTCTAAAGGAGAGGATGCTCTTGTGAAAGCATTTTAAAATTCCTTTCTATGTATATCACACATTAGAGCCCTGTACTTTCTAAATACCTACAATAATCAACACACACACAGATAACATGCATGTCTCAATATAAGATACATACATATAACTTATTCCAGGCACTACTGTTCAAAAATGAATACAGAACAGTAGTATAGACATAAATTAAGTATGAGGTATACATCTCCACCAATCAAGATTAATGTATATTATTATCCCTTGACCCCTTCTTAATGTTCCATTTTCCCATGTTTCTAAAATATTTATACCATACAGGGTGTTAAATTATAGCAATTAAGACCATAGTATGGTTTTATTAATATTTCATCAAGAATGTTTCATAATTTGAATTTCCCTGGTGCCCTTCTGTTGCTTTGCTGAACACTGTGGCGATGAAGGGCATTTCTGTCTTGTTCTTCTGCATCTTTGCAGAACTTTACCAGCATTTTGGTTTGTTTAGCCAGATGCAGTGTTTTGCACTGCTTTTTGCCTGGTGGCTGACTCATGTAATACTTTCAGGTTTACTATTGTCAGTTCTGGGTCTCAAGCTAAACAAAGGCATCAGAAAAACAGAGACAGTCCAGAGAAAGGGCACTAAAAGGACTGGAACACGAATTCAAGGAGAGGCTGAGACCACTGGGTTTGTTCGCAATTCAAGTGGAGCAGGGCCTCAAGAAGACAAATTTCATATTTGGCACTGCTTGAGACCAGTTGTTGGACTCAATGATTTCCAGACGTCTCTTCTGACTTAAATTCTTCTATGATTATAAATATATATATATATATATATAAATAACACCTTCAAGGAGTGATCCTTCACAAGGAACTGTATAATTCCATCCTGACATTTCTGAGGCACTGATAAACCCTTCCTTGAAATAGGTTCTGCATCTTTTTATAAGGAAAGGCTACTGCCCTCATCTCTCAGACCTGGGATCAGCGAAGTATTTTTATTTATGGATCAGTTTGTTCTTATACAGCCAAGAACTTTAAGACATGTTCATCCAAAAGCACTGGAGTGAAGAAGAGAAACAGAAAAATCTGGAGAAATTCAAAACCAACTAATATTTGGGGTTTACTGCTTAGTTTCTGTGGCACACAAACATTCATGGTCATCACAACAGCCTGCACTGTTATGGCAACAAAACTGGAGACATTGAAAAGATTAAAAATAGAAACATTGTATGAATAATGAGAAAAATAAAAGGAAAGGGGCTTTTAGAGAAAAGAAAGCTCTCTTCTTGAAGCAGTGTAATGTCACCACATAAATGGCAGGTGATTAAAGGACACAAGTGAGTCGTATGTCAGCCAAAGCACAAGGCAGGGAGACACCAAAGGAGAGGAGGAAGAGGGATGGACCAATAAAAATAGTGGGATGGGGATAAGGAAAAAACTACCCAGGACTTCAGATTAGGTTTGGCTACATCCTGCATTTTGCAATCTGTAATTCAAAGGTGGCTTCATAATACGGTTCTGGATACCTGAAAATTAGGCATTTAGTAAAAGCTTCTTGCCTGCTCCCCTTATAGCTGAAAACAGAGGCACCTCCACAATGTGGAGAGAAAAAGAACGTCACCATCCAGTTGATGTGCAGCCATCATAGCCCCCCAAAGCAGCTGGGGGGTTGCAGCAAAGACTCCAGGAACAGATTGGCATGATACAGAAATAGGGAGGTGATCTTTTGAGGAAGGGGGAACACCAAAACAATGGGTAAAAAATCAAGATGGAAAGAAGGGGATGTCTCTGCCAAATACAGTCTTAGTCACCCAGATTATAAAGTGAAGGGTAAAATTTTGCAGTGGTGTTTTCCCATAGTTCTGAGAGCACAGTTTCAGACTCAAAAGTAATTCTGGGTTTTCTCCTAAAAAAAAAACCCACTATTTTTTTTCTTAATCCATAAATCTTATTATTTTCTGCGGTCTAGAATATAACATAGTAGTGAGTAATACTAATTGAAAAAATTAAAGAGAATAGAGAGTTAAAAGGACAGTTGTAAAATATTTCATTAATTTTAAAATGTCGAGAACGGTTTTTACTAAGTACAGATTACAACCTCTTTTTTGTTTTCTGAATCATTAAATTGCTTTTCTGTACTGCAATTATGTTATATTAAACACTTTAATATATGAATTGTTTCATTCAGTTCTCACAGTCTGTTTTCAAAACAATGGAATGTTAAAGGTTTTTATATTTCCATTTGGAAAAAAAAAAAGAAAGGGCAGAATGATGTGTATTATAAGAATCAACTCTGATTAATTATGAGGAGGTACAAGTGCCTTCAGGGTTATCCTGAAAGGATTTGGTTATCTTGGGAATTCCTATAAATGGAGAAACCATCAAAAGAGCAGTTCTCTATATTATATTGTCACATACCAGGAAGATGTTACTCCTTCAGGTAACATTGGGCCAAATATAAAAAATGAGTAATTTCAAGCAATTAGTTTCACCAAAGATTGAACGAGAAGCTCAGTGTCCTTCTGCCTTACACAAGGAGCTGCGAAGGAGAAAGGAGGCTGGTTTTTCATGTGTAGGATGTAGAATGAATGCAGATAATTAACAGGTTGCTCCATCTCTTGTTCTTGATGGTCACCTTAGTTTGATGTTGTGTAGTTTTGTATATGGATAATTCCTTGAATCAAGTTAGGAATGTGATTCCTACAAAAACTCATTTGTAACAGCTAAAAGCACCAAGGTCTTGTAAAATAGAGATATATGCAGAATGTAATTATATGTAAAGTGTATGTGTTTTGGTTTTATGCTTTATGGTGCTGGAATAGAACCTGCAAATATTTGAATATTCATTAGATCTTTAATATCTTGTGAAACAAAATGCAATAAAGGACAGACTAGAAACAGAGATAACAGGGAGAAGATGCATCTTTTTCATTTTCCTAATTCCACACTGTAAAATGATCTACCCATCTATTTACTTATTTAAAAATATCAACAGGATGTTTGATATTATAAATAACATTAAATAATAGACACTAATAATGCATTATAATCTTGCATTGAATTACAATATTTGAATTAAATCCAAATCTATTAATACTTACATAATAATTAATATAAAATTAACTTTTAAATATAGCTCTATATTGGTGGGAATTATATTAATTATTAGAATACTTTAAAGATATAAGCCTATCTAAATCAAATTACCGGCACTGCTGACATTTCATTAAAAAGAACCAAAATATACCACTTATTTGGTAATTGCAACATGCAAATACCATTCTATTATCATATAGCTCATAGTATGGCATCTACCTCATTCCTTTAAACTACCATACTATTACTTGTGCAATTTTACTATGTGCTTAAAATACACCGTGACACATTTTAAATGAATTTCGACAGCAGTAGTGTTAGAGTTAAAGGAAAAGAGCAATCTTATAAAGCCTAATACATCTGAAGGGAAAAGCACTCAGAGTATCTAAATATGTTTTCCATGCACAGTTTGAACTCCAGTTGTTCAAAGTGAAGTGTCGCCTTTGGTGTGGAACATGAAGTACTTGGGAGAGAAGAGCAGAGCGGCATCAAAGGAGGACCCACCATCTGATGCCACAGAACGCATGTATTGATTTCATATTTTGAAAGGCTTCCTTTACCTTGAATATTTAGCTGATCCAATGAAAGTCTGAACTGACCGCAATGAATTTAAATCCTGCTTTAACTAAAATGTAATATTTGAGAAGGACATTCAAGTTATTCTATAACTAGCCTTGTTATCAGCAAGCAGGGTAGTAATTCAGAGACAGATATATGACACAGTGGGCTTTTGGACCAGAGAGATTACAAAAATGACAAATATTACTTGTATTTACAACTGTCAGTAGACCATGAAGAAGAAACTACTTTGAAATCTCTTTTATAAAGTAGGTAAACGTTGCTTTTTTAACATCAATTAAGTTAAAATACTTAAATAACCTATTTTTCCTACCACTTAATATTATACAACATGTTTTCAGCCTTCAACAAGTCACAAAGCAATTAAATTGACTAATGGATTTAACTTTGGCATTAGGTCTTTTTCACACTTGCACTTTTTAATTTTAGTCACTGTTTAGTTTAATTAATAATGACTTTCAAAGGACCACGATCATTATTTTACTTGTGGCAAAATCAAGAGACTCTTGTCATATTCAAGATGCTGATCACATTTTATACCTGGATGCTGAATAATAACACATGTGAAGATGCTTTTGCTTCAAATGTATTTTAAAATACCTGCTTCTAATTAACGCAATATTTGCCCCTGTTCATATATTTAGCATCTGATCTAGAGACAGTCAAGCTCCCTGGCAAAGTCTAGAGCACATACTTGAGGGAACCTAAAATGCTGCTAATAAAAGTTGCAGCTGGTACCCCTTTCACAGCAATTACTACTGTGGAGCAGAATGTGTGTTTGTGTGTGGGCTGCCACGGTGAAATGCTGCATCTTGGCACGCTCTGCCCTCCCTGGGCCTGGCAGTGGCAGGGGATGGCTGGACACATGCCCCAATCTGTTGAGCTGCCATGGCAATGATAGCCCTTGGCAAAATGAATGAGTAGGAGCCGTACATAACATTCCCCATTTTGCAGCTAAAGCTATCAGAGCATGTCTGCCTCAGTCCCATAGCTGAAGCCATCCCCGTGCATCCCTACATCTAAATACAGCCCAATTAATCTCACTTTATTAAGAATTCAACTCTGAAAAAAGCATATTTTCCCTACAGAGCTCGAATTTTTTTCCTGTTTTGCAGGTTGTTTGAGCACACATGAACTAGGCATAGTGTTGGTTACTCGGCTGATGAGAGCAAAGGGGTCCAAACAATTTTTTTGTTACAAGCACAGTATAAAATTTAACTACAAATTCACATGAAATTCTTTTATATGTTTGTAAGTTGTCTCCAGCAGCTTGGTCTTTGTTAGACTTAATCTGAAGAATAGTTTTCTGTGCATAATTCTTAGGTCACAATACAGAATTTCATCCAGGGCTGAAACTTGGTGTGAGGTCCTAACTTTGTCACTAATTTCACTGCTGTGCTTCATATGGGTGCTGTCAAGTGGGAATCACACCCTGTTGATTTTATAGGATCACATTTTCATAGGCAGTCAGTTGGATTCAGTTAAAACATAACTGCTGTGCATCAATTTCAGTTAGACATAAAAGTCATATCAAGCTGCTTCTGTTTTGTGATTGGAAAGAAATTGCATAATATAGACACATCCCCTTTCTACAGTAATACTTGTGTCAGTAAAAGTCTTTGTTTTCCATATAAGACAGGTAAGTTGTGAAACAGTGAGATGAAAGTGATGTGCTGGAAGTCACCAAGCAGTCTACTGCCATAAACAGAATCCTTCAGTGTATTGTCAGCAGTGAAAAAATATAATATTGCTAAATATACTCATAGTTCAATGTGCCCACCCCAGCTCGGAATTTGTAAACACTACCATGAAGGGGCTCAGGATAAAAAGAGATAAATGAAAGTAAATTAAAATTATAGAGCTAAAGACATCAGCTGGGCCTAATACTGCCTTTTTTTTTTCCTCTTTTTTTTCTTTTTTTCTCTTTTACCCTCAGCTAGTTGCCTTTTTCCAAAGAAATGTAAGGCAATTTCTTCAGGTAAAAGAAGAAACCACCTTTGGGAAAACAGCAACAATCTGTGCACAACAATAAAATTATAGATTAACTCAAAGGTGCTTTGTTATAAATACACCTAACAATTGTTACTTTGAGCCCATTTAAAAATGAGCTGATAAAGCAACATTATTTCTTAGACTGATAACCAGCTTACTGGATTTCAGAGAGGTCAGAGGTTTCCTTGTTTATTTAGCTGAAGTAGTCTTTTAGCTCTCTGATCTCCTCGGTCTGTCGTTATTATTACTCTTCCTTGAGTTCTGCTTTTCAAATACCTTGTCTCCAGCTCACTTTGCATTTCCTGTTCAGCAATTTAACCCCACAGACAGTTTATAAAACAAGATAAATCCATAAATTAGGCGTCCATGGGTGCCTGTGCCCTATATCTTTGTCAAGGATGATCACAATCAAACGCTTGTTTCTCGAGACTGCCTGTCAGTGAGCACAATTACAGGTTTTCAACTTGCCCTGCCACAGCACAAGGCAGAAGGCTCTTGTAGCGAGGGAAATAGCTTCATATCGTTCTTCACCTGTCTCCTTTCTGTCTATCTTCTTAGGTCTATTTATTTTCTTTGCAGATTGTCATTAATGGTCTTTTGAGAAAATAAAACTTTATTAAATATGCAATATTATATATTTATATTCCTTTATGGGTATGGTTATTTCAGAGACTTTAAAAAAAACTGGAGTGAGACACAAGCAGAGCTAATCAGGGGGTAATGCAGGGAGTTTGGCAGCTCTGCCGTGTCACCACAACAGTGTGGAGGCCAGTGAGGGGCACTGGTCCAAGGTGGCACAGCTAAACTGTGAGCAGCACCCCCAGTGGTGTAAACCCTTTGAAACACTGACATCCCCGGGAATCAGTTATTTACTGGAAACAACAATGAGATAAGAAAACCAAACAGTAACAGCAACAATACTAATACCAAAAGCAGACAAAAGAGACAGAGATGAATCACTTGAAAAATTCTCACCACAGAGCTCAACCTGACCTGGCTGCAGCCAAGCCACCCTGACTGCTCCCTCCAGCTGGGAACTGGCATTATCCCACTGCTCCCTCTGCCATGCTCACTTCAGCCTGGTAGAGAGTACTCATCCCTGGAAGAGACTCCCTCCCCACCATGCCTGGCAATGACGGGAGGTGGTTATAAAATAACCTCCAGGTTCTGGCCATGTTCCCTCCTGGCTAGTGCTAAAAATTAACACTGTCCTGTCTGGAAGCAGGATAATACCACTGGTCATTATGGTGGAATTCAATGGTGGGAGAGAAAATTCTTAGATTTCTGAGAGAAAATGAAAAGATCCTTCCTAAAGAGAGCCTTAGTACATTGCCAAAAGGAAAAAATGGGATGACACTGTGTTGGTGTTTTGTCTTTTCCTTTTAAACTCCTCTAGGAACCAAGAAATATTAGGAAACTCTGCATGTTCTGAGGGCCTTCCTATGCCTCAGAGCATCCTTGGTTTCATTTTGGAGCACTACTTGGAGTACCCCCATCCCATCATACTTTACTCCTCCTATCCCTGACATGTCTCTCTCATCACCCTCACCCTTATATGTTCCCTAAGGAATCCTCACTGGCCAGGCTTGAATTCTTCTGTCAGAGTCACTGTGTCAGGAGTCTCTACATATTTAAGACACCTTTACTTTTCTCTCTGCATGCAGCAAAGAATTGGAGATTGCAATAAGTGTCCCACCTGTATTTTTTATCTCCTTCTTAAAGGAAGCAGATTTGTTATCTCAGATATGAGCAAGCACCTAGAATGTCAGGCACTGAGCTGACACAGTGGTTCAACTCAGTCAGGAATTCCAATGCTGGCTCCTGGCTGTCACATTTTCTGCTTTTCTAGCAAATGTTACCAGTTGCACAAATGTTATTCCACTCATAACAAGCCTCCAGGCAGATTACAAACCATTAATTAATTCCTTTTGATTCCAACAATTCAGGCTATTTTTCACCTTTGTACTAATACACTCCCTGAGACTGAAATGCCTGAACTTAAAATCATGGATGCTCCAGGAGATCATGTCAAAAGTCTTGTTTAGGTCAAAGGAGATAACAGCCACTGTTCTCTGCTTATCCACAGAGCTTGTCATTTTGTTGCAGAAGGCAATGAGGTTGGTCAGACATGGTTAGCCCTTGATTAATTCATGCTGGCTAGTCTCAGTCATCATCTTGTCCTTCATCTGCCCATTTATAGCATCCAAGAGAACACACTCCATAATTTTCGCAGGGATCAAAGTGAAGCTGACCAGCCTCTAGTTTCCTGGATAATTCATTCTTGTTTTTTCTGAAGAAAACACCAGTTCTTAAACTCCAGTTTTCACAATTTATGAAGAAGATGAGGTAGCCTTCTTGCTACCTTTCCGAGGATCCTTGCATGCATCCATCTTGTCCCATGGACTTTCCTGTGTTAAAATTTCTTAGGAGATCTTTGACTCAACTGTCTTCTGCTATTGCAGATTGTAGTTTCTCTCCTTGAAAACTCTCTCTGTGTATATCAACTTGGAGAATTTCTTTTGCTGCAAGTCACAAAGACAATACCAAGCAATTCTGCCTATTCTGCATTTGCCAATTTGTATCACCTACCCCATTTTGAAGTGGGCCCATATCTTCCTCTTTTTTTCCCCCTTTTCCTTCTAATGAAGTGGTAGAAGCCTTCTTGTTAGCCTGTTCTTCCTATATACACCCTTTTTGTACTGGAACTCAGTCCTCACTTCCCAAGCCAGTTTCCATCCAGAATTCCACACTGGTTCACTGCTTCACAGCATTTTTCTGTCTTGCCTTTCTAAAGAGCTTTAAATAAATTTTTGTAGTTCACCATATTTGGTGTATCATGGACTTTATTCTTTCCAACTTAATGTTATTCCTTGTGAGGATTTTAAGAATTTTTATTTTTTTTTTATATGCAGCATCCTCAAAATTAATTCAGGCAAATGACCCAAAGAAAGCATATGCAACAATGTCTGAGGCCTCAGAACTCTTGTGGTCTTACAGCATTATATCATCTCACAGCATTTCAAAGCCTTCAAACAAGTATTCAGCCTGTCTGAAAAATCACTTGGTTTTCAGGAACCAAAGCTCCAGGGTTTTTGATCTCAACTCTTTAAGTCTTTCCTTAATCTTAAAGGCTTTAGATTCTATAACTCCTTCTCTGTTGATAGACCTTATTACTAGAACATGCAGGGTCAGAATCTGAGATGACTTTTTCTCATTTTGAATAACTCTATCTGCTTATTTATTTATTACAACTACTAATTTTTTTTCTTCTGAGGACATCAAGGAACTGCAAAAGTATTACTCCTTTGGTCTTTCATCACTTGAAGCTTACCAAGAGGTCATTGAAGTATTTCAAATAAATAAATGTATCATTAAAGCTATCAGCATGTGACCCTTGATATTCTAGCAGTTCCCATAGCCTTTTCATTAGACAGGAATAAACTCTCTGAGAACTGTTGTATAATGAACTGCTCACAAAAGAAGGTAAATGACCTTAAAACCAAGAATTTTTTTTAATTAAAAAAGAGCCTGTAAAATAAACAGTTGGGAATTCTGTGTATCTCCAGAACTGAGAGCATTGATAGTTCTAGAGGAAACTATATGGACCCCTCTCTATGAATCAAGCAGGAATTTTTTCCATGCTGATCTTCTGCTTTGCCTTTACCTTACAAACACCAGTCCCCTTCAGAACTTGCCTCGACCCCACAATCCTCCTGACTGACGAATCTCTTCCTGAATGGATGAGCCAGAGGGTGAAGAAGCAAAAGGCCCAATTTCAAGCTGCACATGAAGGCATGCATGAGGTAGGTTTGGGAAAGCAGAACCTCTGCTAGTGATTTGAAGGATTTGAACAAGAGGAGGAATTTTCCAAGAAAATCCATAGAGATTTCTATACAGTCCTAGGATGATATTCAGATAAGAAGCATTAAGAAAAGTCAAAGAAAAAAAAAAAAACAAACACCCTTAAGAGTGGGTCTGTCAGATTGTGGAACAGTCTCCTGCTAGAAGTAGGGAGAGCAGAATGGTTTCAGTTATATATCATTCAAATGCTTCACATGGAATCATATTTACATTGTAACCATTTCCATTAAAAAAAAAATGCTGCTATAAATGTGTGTCAAGCACTCTACATTTAGAAAAGCAAAAGATAATATTCGCTTTATCACCTGTCCTGTGTCTCTTGTTAATATTTTATGACTACTGGGACCAGTTTAATTGCTTTTTTTCATTTGGGGTTTTTTTTTGTTATTATTTTTTATTTTTATTTTGTACGGGTGGCAAGGAGAATAGGAAAATGCAGAGTGTTTATAATGTTGTAAAGCTTTGGAGGTGGGTTTTTTTCTACCTTCAGAGAACAAAGATCAGAATGAAATTGTCTTCAGAAATTTGAATGTTTTATTTTCCCTGAATGGAAGAACACCCGAGATGCTGAGGTGTAATTTGGAACAATATGCAATGTTACCCTGAATGTATTTCTCAAGGAACTATTCTCTTACAGCAGATATGAGGACACTAACGACAACAGAAATTACACATTTGCCATAGGAAACTGGCAGCTGGTTCTTGCCCTGATATGGCCATTTTGCTACACTGGTATTTCAAACACTCCATATCCTTTGCTAACCACAGGGTCTTTCCATAAAACCAATTTTTACTCAACAAAAATATACACATATAGAAACACAGATATTTGCCATTGCTGTGTACAAATGCCTACACCTTAGTAGCATAATTTCTCGTGGGGGAAATGCCTATATGCATATACAAAAGGATACTTCATATAAAATCAGAGTGAAAATCAACAGGTCCTTCAAAGCATGTAGCCATTTGAACAGGGATGGATCATTCCCAGGGCACAACCCCTGGACAGCTGAGAGGCCTTTGGTGAACCAGAAGCATTCCAGCCCAGCTCAGCTCCCTCTGCCAGCTCAGCTCCCCAGGGCTGCCCAAGGACCCAGCGCTGGGGTGGTGGTAGCTGGTAGCCCAGAAGACTGCTCAGAGCAAATTTGGCAGCAAGCGGAGATATGTGAGGTATCTCTTAACAGCCTACATTGCACAGCAGAACCATTATGCTGGCACTTTGCCTGGCCTAATTAGTCCTGCAGAGAAAATGGGCAAATCAGTTCATAACACCGTAATGTAACCAGCCCGCTCCGTGAACCCAAGCTGGCTCACTTAAATGCTGTCTTGGGCTTCTCCTCAGGGTGTGTCAATTGTGGGATACCACTTAGCCAGGTATCCAAAGTAATCAGCACACAGAGGAGTGGGCAAAGGAAATGAACTAATGGGGACACACAGACAAAAGCAAAAAGTCATTTTCTATTGTGTTTAGCCTTTGAAAAATATTCTCTTTGAGTAGATACCTCTAGGCAGGACAACACTATATTCAAATATTAGGGTTATATGAAGGTAAATTAGAGTAATAAGTTCTATGAATATATATCATAGGCATGCAAATTATTTATCCCAGAAAATTACTAGAGCTATTTAAAAAATATCCATAGGTCAGGTACATGACTCTGGCCTTAGCACTGTTGCTAAATTTTCTAGGCTTATAATACTGCATTTTTCAAATTTACACAGAAAACTGCCCAACAAATGGAGAAAAATATTGTAGAAATGCAATAAAAATCAGAAATCTCTTTTAATTCACCTTCTCTCAATATGATTTAATTGCATTGTAAGAGATTAGGTTGGACATAAATGATTTTGAAATCACAGTGATGTAAATGGTGAGCACATAACAGAAAATACATCAGAAGTTTTGAATAATTCCATTTTAAAGTAAAAAAAATACAGTTATAATGTACACACTATCTCTAGTTCTAAAATTATAGAAGAGAAGAGGCACTAAAAGTGTATTTCTAGGGCATAATCTTTGCTACCTAAAATGGAAGCACCCTGTATGATGCTTACTTGTGTTCCTCCTGGGAGAGAAACACGTGGAATTGTAGATAGCTGCAAATGGTTAAGTTGCTCTACTCTGATCTTCTGGTAAATTATCCCAAAATTCTTTGCTTTCTGTCTGCATTTGCAATAATCACTATTTATTGCTTCCAAAAAAAGTGTTGGAACTTGTAAGATTCTTTGATTTAACTTAATATTTGATTCATAGTCACAGAAAATCATTAACTCAGAATACTGTTGCTGAGCACTTTGTAAGAAAGAGATGACTCAGCACATGACAAAATTATTATTTCTTATTGTTAATTTTGGTATCTGTTCATTATTTTAGAAATCCCACTAGTCTGCTTACTTGTCTATGTTTTTTAGTTATTTAGATGAGACATATCTTGCACAGATCATCTAATAATTCCTAAACACATTCATAATTTTACCACTGCTACTTGAGCTCAAAACACAACAGATTTATTGGAAGAGTATCTAATCTGTTCAGTCTTTAACTCTTTGCTTCAAAGAATGCTCCAGTATCAAACTATAGAAGCTATGAACCTCAAAGAGCTTGCCGAAAGCCAAGGCTTTTCACCCCAAACAGTACCTTCACTTACCAGCAGTAGCACACATGCACACTTACTAGTACCAACGTGTTGTGCTTTCCAAACTCAGAGACTGGGGCTTTTCATGGATCACCTTTGCCCTTGTTGTAGTTTTGTTTGGCACTACCCTGGCCTTGAGCAGAGGATGGGTGGAGTGGCAGAAGGAGAAACCTCACAGTGATCAAGGCAAGCACATTTATGTCCTGGTTGCAAGTTTCATGCAAAGGAATGGGACATAAAGAGACTACATGTGAAGACTGGCCCTAAGGAATAATTATAGCTGACATTTTAAATGTAGCTGTTCTCCACTGACTCTTTCATTCCTTTCTTAGAGAAAAGATATTGCCATCAGCATCTATTTCTATTGCACTTAGGTCCAACACCCTCTTGTGACAAATTATGCAAAGACAAAAAACCCTTCCCTAACCAGAAAAGCTGCACCACGGATTCATGATAAATCGCTGTTCAAAAGTTTGATGTTCAAGCCCACACTTCATCATCTGTGTATAAGACAGATGTAGATCTAGAAGGAAAAGCTCTGAAATATCCTGGATACCTATCAGAAAATAAGACAAACAGAGGTATCAGCCTCTCTGTGCTGAGTACAAAGGTATATAAAGTGACTAACTCAGACTCACGTGTCTAACTTTTGATGTGCAGATCACAGCACATAAAATGCACTCTATACTGTGAACGAAAAAAGTGACTTAGAAGAATGGAGCAGAGTACAACCAAATATATGCATCATTATTTTTTATTACTATAAAAGAAGAACTGTAAACACCATCTATATTCATCTGTCCCCAACCTGCCCACTGGTAAGTGATTTATGTTGACACATATTATGAGACAAGTTTTGTAAAAGAAGGCAACAGCTTTAATTCAATAAATTATACAGTTTGGTTTTTTCCAGCTATAAGAGTGGGTCCAAAAAGAGTATTTTCATCATTAGAGTCTTTCCTCCTCTCACATTCCTAAGGATCAGAACTATAAAAATATTACCATACAGAGGAGATGTGTGAAGGCAGAAAAGTCATTTAAAGAAGAATATACAGGCTATCAGGGCAGTTCTAGGAGCCCCAAGTCTCGATTTACCTAAGGAAAAGTTATTCTTTCTATTAAAAAGAATAGAAAATTAAAAAAACAGAGTCATTACATAATGTACTTACTCAAACAGGTCAGGATAAACACTGATTATACAACCCTATGAGGATAATTTGCATTCTAGCACATGCACACAGTAAATTAGAGAGTGGGGTGCTATCAAACACAAACTCCTAAGAGGAATCATTGCATTTGCTGGTCCTCATCACGTATTCAATCAGTGCAGAGTTCAAACAGAGCCAAGTCTTAACACAAAAATATATTGTAAGTCCATTACAGAAACGGCTCAAGCGAAGGTTGACCTTCTGGGAGTTGCACCTCTAGTCATCATGGCAATCTCAGCTGGAATCAGAGTTAACCAGACAAATCATAACATCCACTCTGAATAGTCATGCACCACTTCCCTATCTCTGCAATCAACTGAGCAATCCCTTCTGCCTTCCTTCCTATGGGACACATGAAAAAAATGCACTTCTGCATGCCCTTGTAACAACCTGCATTTGTTAGAACTGTAGAGTCCAATAAGCTTCAGTGCAGATGAAAAAGCCAATAAAAATACTGATTAAAGGGAAAGAAATGGCTTTGCCAGTAAAGCACACTGGAGAACCAGCACTTCAGTTCTTGTGTGCTGATTGCCACAGGTCTGATAGGATCGTGCTTCATCATCAGCTTCTTCATTGAAAAACCATAGAAAAAGGATAAGAGAAAACAGCTGGGACTGTGGTGAGAAATCTAATATGTAAGAAAAACTGGAGCACAAAATCAAAAATAGTGACATTCAGAACAAACTCTCTGAACCTGCTTTAAAGGAAAGATACTGGGCTGTGGGCTTTTTTGGATCCCAGTGGAAACTGAAAAGAAGACAGAGGATAAATTCATCTTCTTGAGAACAGAAGGATGTTTGTGGAAAATGGAGAGGACAACGAAAAGGTCCTTCAGCATTTCCTGGAGAGAGAGCAAAGTTAGGAAGCTGGAAGAGCAGTGATCAGTGGTGGTGTGGTAATTGCTTGCAGGGACCAGAAGCAGCAGTGGTGGCCGTGCTCTGCTGGATGCTGCTGGCCCATGAGACACTCCATTGCCAACACCTGGCTGCCATGTACATCTTTTTCAGTGCCTTGCACTAATGGTGCTGGGGAACAGCATTTTCTGTGCTCTCCAATGGGTCATACATTTTTATGCTTCATCCCCTGACCTCACATCCTGGGGATGACATCCCCCACAGAACACAAAAGAAGATAAATGTGAAAAAAAGTTACTATGTGAGGTTTGGGGGAAGAGTTTTTTCCACTAGTGTCAAGTTAAAAGAGGTTCCAGGTGAGAGGAAGCCAGCTGTGGCTGTCAGGATAAAAAGGCAGCTATTTGAGCCTAATTTGATATTTTAATTCCAACAGCCTAAAAAGCCTTCAGTTAACTAAAGGCCAAGTGATACTCAGCAGAAGAAAATTAAAAAAAAAAATGCACAGAGAGAAGGATGCTTTTTAGTCCCTGTGTAAAGTGAAATGCTGTGAACCATACAATTCCAATTTCAACCTCCCACTTAAGTATTCATGTGGATACCCTTTGCTCTGCAGTGGGAGTAAAGGCACTCTCAAAGTCACAGTAATATAGCTTTTTTTATGGCAATATACTTCAAAGGAATAGGTTTACAGATCTACTTACAGGTACTTAGGATCGATTTGAAAATGTGTGAGGCACCAAGGCTCAGCTGACCTCGCAGATTAAACATGATATGTCATTTCAACAATAACTTGCAAAACCTTCCCAGGGATGGTCTCCTCCCCATAAATCCTGGGGTTAGTTAACCAAAGAGTGAAGAGGAACTTCTGTTTGCAAGTGTCCCTATAACATATTTAATCATCAGAAGACTCAGTCACTCTGCAAAGTGTGTCACAAAACCATTATAGAAATAGCCAGCAATGCAAAAGAAGAAGAAAATCAACAAATATGGAAACTTGAACTGGAGAAGCCTTTTTTCTTTTTAGTTTTATGCAATCCAATCAATTAAAAATATAAATTTGTCTTCTCACAGAATGAGGTTAGAAAAGATGGAAAAAATAGGAAAGAAAGGTTCAGACTCAGCAATGTTAGAGTGGTATGGTTTAAGGTTTATCACAGTATTTCTCACAGGTTAAGACAAGTTAAAGCTGTTTATACAATCTTGAATTTAAAATTACTTCAAATATTTAAGTTAAGTATAGGGGAGTTTCCCAGTATGAAAAGTATTACTCTGTAACTTTAATAGCCCTCTTGGAACTTGTTTTTAGGCATATGAAGGAGAATAAGGAAACTGGGAACAGTCAGGAGGAATTCACCAAAATTAAAACAGGCCTGACCAACCTCACTGCCTTCTACAATAACATAAATGGATTTGTTGATGTGTAAAAATGTGTTTCTCACTTTTAAGCGCACTATTACAACACACTTAAAAATAATAGGCATCTTCAAACTGTTGGCCATGATTTACCTTTCAATTTCAGCATCTGTGAGATACTATAACAAGAAGCTCTGCTTCATGGCACCCATGTAGCAATCCAACACTTAATATAAGTCAGCAGCATGATGCTATTGTGCAAAAGTACATTTCACTCTGAAACACAAAATCCTATTTCTACTTTTCCTTTTAAGAACACTAACACTGAGGAACTCTGATAATATGTCAAGTTAAAGACTGCAAAGCAGAATTCTGGTGCTCCTAATAAAGCCTTTGACAGGGTTAGAGTCAAGATACTTCACCACGTAAGTGTTAATGGCCCAAAACTGCAGCAGTTCCAATCGCTGCTTTCCACCACAATTGTAAGAGCTCTCCAGGACTGCTTTTCCTTCACCAAAAGTCCTCATCTGTAGCAAGCCATATTTTTGTCTCTCCTCCTCCCACCATAGGAAAGATCTACAAGGAATAACTAGAGGGTGCTGCTGTCAATTGAAATTTCCCCCTCCACTAATTATCACCATAATAATACCCAGAGCACCAACAAAAAACAACAACAAAACCCCAGCTAAATAAACCAAATAAAGAGCACCTTTAAAGAGTTAGGAATAAGTTTGAAGGTTGGACTGGATGATCCCAAAAATCTCTTCCAACCCTGATGATTCTGCGATTCTACAAATGTGATCAGCTCTACCCCCCACTTAAAGCAGGCCCTTCTTTTCCCGGGGTGTGCAAAACTTTGGGTGTTACCTTATCACTCGCCAAAATGCAATTTTGGATTGCATGAAATATATTATTAAATTATTTATAGGGTTGCCACTTCATCCTAGACAAGGTATTAGTCATATATACGAGCTATTTAGAGGTGTTAGTCACCTCTAGACTCGGCTATTTTGATTTACTGGGTCTGAAACAGAACGTGAAGATACAATACTGCTTTTCCAGAATTAGAAAGGCATTCAACCACACATAGGCTTATTATTATTTAATAATAATATTACTATGATATTATTTTAAATACCGAGTAATTCTAGGATAAAAAGCAGTAGCTGAAGCGATAAGATGGAATTATCAAGAAATTCTGATTATTTTGCACTGTGAGAGTGAAACAAAACTGGTGCCATTTAAACCACAAGGTAAACTGAGTTTGCCTTTGCTTCCTGCAAAACAATATGGTGCAGCAGCCCTGACGGAAACATAAATGTTTATTTTACATAAATGTTAATTTAGCCAGTGTAGACTGAAATAATTTTTTTTAGAGATAGATGAGATAATAACACAAATTAAGCAAAACAATTTTTATTCTAGATTTGTCAAAATTATTCACGATTCTTGGATCACGTGCTGACCTTGTAAAGACCGAAAAGTGTGAAGGGTTGTTTTGCTGAAGTAGCAAGAGCTACAATATTATGAAAATTAAGTGAATGGGAGGTAAAAAAAAAGTCTCAGGCCATCACTATGAGAATTCACTCTGGTGATAAGGAAAATAAAATTTAAAGGAACAAATAACTCTGACTTCCTGTCACTATTAATGAAATTTCATTTACCTTTTCTATTTAGCAGCTATCAGTCTTCATATATCAAATTTAATTTTGCACAGTTATCCATTATTTTTCAGTTGTATCAAGAAATTAACCTCATGGATTGTAAAGCCAGATGGGACCACTATGAGCATCTAATCTGACCTCATAAACCAAAGAACATTTTTCTTGATTAAGTTCAAGCTGAGTGTGTGTGTGCACACGCATATGCATATATATGCATATTTTTTAAATTGAGTGTCTACAATTAAAACAACTCAAGTTCTGATCTAAACCTGGATCTCCTAAATCCACTGGATGATGGATTAGAGCCTTAAGGTTGACACTTGCAAAAAGTAGAAATGTGTTTTCCATTCCTTTAGTTGTTTGATTGTCAAATTGGAAGGATGGTGTCACCTGCCTTTTAGAATACAGCAAATGTATTGCAGTGTGGGAAAAGAATCAGCAATTTAAAATTAAAATTCATCGTTACCTCTTACTTACAGCACCTGAATAATTGTTAAAAACAACTAATTACCTGCATACCAGAAAGCACATTTAATTAGCCGCTCATAAACCGAGTACATTTTGAAATCCCTCCAGGGGGATAGGTGCAGAAATTCCATTAACCAAAGTTGTGTGTGAATTTGAGCACTTGGAAAATATACTCAGGAGACTACTTTTATGCATATTAGTTTTTCTCTTTGAAGTACTTTCCCCTTTCCCACGTGCACATGAATGAGACGTTCTGTCCACCTACAGGGGTAGGGATTTTTATGAATGGAGGAGTGGTGGGGGTTTTGCCTTCTGTAACTGAGGTACACAACATGGATGTTGAGTTTTTTCCCTTTTAGAAGCTCAGGGGAAAGCCAGAGAAATTACATCAATAGGAAATATGAAATTAATGTGCAAGATTTGAGTTTCACTCAGAGGGTGACTGAGTTGGCAGTCACTTGGCATCGGGCTTTGCCAGGTAGCTCTGTCAGGGAGCATGAGTCATTCCAAACCTCCTTCCCTGTTTCGCTACAATATTAAGACAATAGCACCAGAGTGGAAAAACACACAGCCCCCCTCTTGCCCTAACACTATGATGGCTGCTGAGAGACACACCGAGACACATCCACACCCACCGTCCCTCACCTACATTCACTCCATCCAATTTTCTCTTCTCCGCAGGCCAAAACGAAGCTGCAGCCAACTTATTGAAGCAAACAAATGCATGGTCTCTTTCTCTTTTAAATGGAACCAGTTATCTGGATTCCCTCTTGACGAAGTAATGTCAATCCTTGTCTACCTTATTCCTTTACTGCAGAAATTGTCACCTTCAAAATTAATGGTCCTTTTCAGAGAAGAGTGCCTATCTCAAAGCATTTATCTGATAGAGCTGCCAACATTTTTCCAAAGAACCATCCTCCATCAGGAAACACTTTTTCATTGAAATTGAAAGTTTTAAGTGAACATGTGGATTTTTACAGCATTTGACAGAAAAATTTTAATGCTTCAAATAAAAATGGAACATTGAGCTTTCTTACTTGATTTTGCCCTGATGGTACAGTCTTTTTCTATTTCTACTTGCACTTGATTTAAGACTTAATTTCTAAACAATGCAATATTGTTTCGTATAATTCAATATTGTATTCTAATGTTCTGAGATTGCCAGGTTGAACTGTTTTGACATTGCTGAAATTATATTTTTAGCAACAGTTATACAGATGTTTAGAAATATATTTACTTCAAAGTTTCTTTTTGGAATTTCTTGTTCAGTTGCAATGGTTTTATCCAATGTTAAAATATTAGTATTTCACTGAAGAAGAAATCTTATTTTTTGATAAAACATCTAATAGCTATAGAAGTAGG
The DNA here is from genome assembly GCA_013396655.1 of Campylorhamphus procurvoides. Taxonomy (NCBI): domain Eukaryota; kingdom Metazoa; phylum Chordata; class Aves; order Passeriformes; family Dendrocolaptidae; genus Campylorhamphus; species Campylorhamphus procurvoides. The sequence continues at coordinate 418,391 of WBMV01005060.1, forward strand.
TAAGGTCATGCAGACAGTGTTATACATAGTAGGTTTTTTTTCACTCGCTTGGCACCGGTAGTTCGATGTTTTCTGAAACACATAAAAAACATGGAAAACTTTCACATAAACATGAGATGAATTACCTGCAGGCTGTATGCTGTATGGTTTTCTTGCTCAAAGAAATTTTTAATGAATCTATTTGTATCTGCTTGTAGCAAATTATTTAAAGCTATAGTACATATATTTGCATTTGTGTGTACATCTCTGTGTATGTACTCACACCCATTCCGAGCCTTATAGTTAAAAGAGGTTTTCGCTATAGATTTACTTACTGTAGTAAATGTTTCCCTCACAGTTTTATGCATCACGTAATGACTTGTGAACTGTGATGACTTAAGAAACCTTTAGGCAAAGAAAGCCTTGCAGCTTCACTCTCTAAGCGACATTTTAGAAGCTGAAACCAAATTTCTTCTAATATTATCGATCTCCTGTAGCAAAAGCAGATGCACCTACTGGATCACATAGGCACTTTGTCTCTAGTGATTTCTGCATTAATATGCAATTTTATGGTAGTCTTAGACACTGCTTATATTGCAATAACAGTGTCAAATAGTCTAATTATAACATGATTGATTCCCTGGTCAAAAGAGGTGAAAAGTTGTTGAGTAGGAAAGATGATGAATGGATGAGACCTCACCGTTTGCCTGGAAATACTAAATCCCTCAGCAGACAGTTGTTTTATCTGAGGTAGCAAAGAGTGATAACATTTGGAGGAATCACCATATTTCACACATGATTGTGCCCACTGACCACACTGTGGCCCAGTCTCCTGGCTCAGCTGGTACAATGTAAACAGACAGAGACAGCTCTGCCACCTCCTTTACTTTGCCTTGGAAACATTAAACTCTACCTATACAAAGCCAAACCCTTAAACCCTTCAGAAAAGTAATTTGTTTCTGCCTTTATCCTGCCAAAATTCATGTTACTTATGGTTAGAAATTAAAATAGAAATTAAAAAAAAGAAAAAAAAAAACGACGAAAGGATAGGTCAGCCCAAATGCATTCCTAGGCATGAATTGAAAGTTTGTCTTTTCATCGCATCTCAGATAGATTTGGTGACCATTCAGAGTAGACATTTAATTTGAAATGCTTTACTGTTTCTTTCGCACAAAAGACAAAATACTGCAGAACACAGAAAAAAAATATTAGTGAATATTTTTAAGCATATGTAGTAAGGAATAAAGAATTTAAAAAATTTTTTTAATAGTGCTTTGAAGTTATGGTAATAATTTCTACTCTCTAGTATTATTTATGATGGCATTAATCACGATGAAATCCTTTACTGCAAACAAGGAGTTCCTTGTGAGTACCTTCATAGTATTTCCATCATTTCCACCGTTTTGCAGTATTAAGGGACTGTAAAGTGTAAGAATCTGTAGCATCAGCTGAGAGATGTTGCATTTCACATATGCATTAAGACAAATTAAAAAAAAAAAAAGGTGTTTCATCGTTGTGGGAAAGCCCATGGTGAAACAGCAATGCTTTTCTTGCCTCAGGCTACAATAGCTACTAGTTTAACTCAATGGTCAGAGAACTCCCTGGGGAAACAAAAAGCCTTAATTCTATTGCTGGCAGCAACTTTCCCTTTGTTAGTGGCACATGTACAAAATTATTTTTAAAATAACACCACATGTATTAAACACTCACTCCAAGATGACTTATAAAAACAATGTTCCATATGTGCAAATGAGATTTTGGCAAGCACAAAATTATATGCAGAAAATTACATTTGGGTATGGAAAAGACTCTTTTCACTAACCCAGATAGATATTTAATTTCTATGGGATAAATTGCATGCTACCTATTCACTAACATAATTTTCCCACTGATGATTGACATTTAGATATCAAAGAGGAAAAAAGATAGCATAACATTAGATTGCACATCTCGGAGGAGTAAAAGGTATTCATTAGACTAGGTATGCCAGCAAATGGCATGCTAAAGTCTTGACAAAAATCATGTCAAAAGTCATGTCAATCTTTTTTTCCGCTACTTCAAAAGCACATCTGTCTGTGGATGACAATCACTCATCCTGGCACCTGAAATATAACAAATAATACCCACACTCAGAAAAATGAAAGCTTGAATCAATGTGCGATCCCCTGCATTGCTGACCGGTATTCAAGGACATGAAAATGCAAATAAAGAGGGATTGCATATTCCCACAGGGAAGGTGTGCAGCTGGAGGCCAGTGGGGAAAGCAGGAAACCATGATAAAGGAACTCAGGCCTTTACAGGCTGTTTAACCCCCAAGAAAGGGTGTGATGCACGAACAGCAGCAAAGCCCTGGAGTAGAGGGCAATTGGCATATGTTCCTCCACGGAGTATTATCCAGCCAGCTCTAAATTTGTGTATCCTGGCTCTAGAGAGAATCCCAGCCAGTGCCTGTAGCTGGAAAAAAAAAAGATGGTGTCTCTGATGAAACACAATATTTGTGCAAGGGTTAAATCAGAGGGGAAAATGAGGAATAATTTTTTAGAATTTTAACAAGGATGGAAAAGAATTCAGACTTCTCCCACTGGGAGAAAGCCAGGATCTGCATTAAGAAAATAAAAAGAGAGCTGCAATGCAGAGTAACTGGACAAAAAAGACTTCCTCACCCCAGACTGAACTATTCAGAGGAGATGCACTATGTATGAGAACATGTACCCTGCAGTTGGTGTCTAGTTATGCTTCCCTCCAAATGAATCAGTGACAGGATATAACAATGGCAAAATAAGGGAAGGAGGAAGATTTGCATTATCTGTGTTCATTAACCTAAACTATAATTCTTCTCTCAAATATTAAATACCTTTCTGTATACAATACATTGTGAATGGGTGAAGAAATATATTGTAGGGTTTTTTTAAGAATATTTCTCCATGAGACAATGAGAAAAGCAACACAGCTCCTTTAATCCTGTAATCTCTCTGGTAGCAATCATCTTGGGGTACATTTCAGTTTGTTCACTTGTCATCTACATTAAGAGTCCTTCAATGAGCTTTTCTTTTAAAGTAAATACAGAATGACACATTTATAATTAGATCTCCCTGACCATTCTGTTCTAAGTTTGAAGGATATGAGATGTGGACATGTCATGCAGACCCCGCTCCTGATCAGTGTGCTAAGGAGCTTAGTCTTTCACTGTTGATTAGTGAATTGTAAAACCACGAACAAAATACACTATGGGTGCTGCTGGTTCAGATATCATGGCCTCAGTTATTCCCTGCATTCAGGAACAGTCAGACACTCAAGAAATGTTTTGAACTGCACTGAAAAATAAAAAGAGCTCAAACCATTCCTGAATTTCAAGCAAAGATTATTCAATCATTTAAGAACATAAGCCCCTGTGAACAGAGCAGCAAGTAAACTCCTGTTTCTGTTGAGCCTAAGAGCAATAAATATGTTTTAAGATTATTAGGAATACAGTATAGTATTATATGTTAGTGTTTGTAATTTCCCTTGATATTCAAATAATTTCTTAACTTTCATGGCCATTCAAACTGCCCATAACATTATTTCTCACTAAGGGATAAAATGAGATTTTATTTGTTCCCTCTAGTTCAGATTTAGTTTTAATCATTCCTGGCTTTGGTATCTATAAGAAAATTTTGCAACAAATGTATTGTATAATTTTCTTTGATAGTCTAGGAATAGTCTAATGATGCTGAATTTTCATTAGCTTTTCAAAATAAGAACTGTGTTCCAATAGAGGGATCTATGCTTGTCTGCTTTCTTTCTTAATGTTTTGGACAAAGCGTTTTCTTTTTTACTGCCTTAGAAGAAAAGCCAGATATAATCGTCCCACATATGTTCCTTGGTTGTATTTACTAATTAGAGGAAAACACAAGACTCACTCAGTACTTCAGCTGTGTGACATTAACTTTACTAAGAGAAGACAACTTGGGGGATTTAGTGAATCCACAATGCTCTTAGGCTTTCTGATTTTTAACGTGACTATTCAGCACTACCTGGGACCTCCTGCGGCCTCAACTCTTTCATTTCCATCACGACTATAATGTCAAAACAGACAACACTTGCCACTGTTCCAACCTCCTTCACTGTACCAGGAAAGCAGCTGATAACTTTATTTTGTTCTGCAGTCTGTACTTCATCAAATTTTTACATTGAGTGACTCACCTTATCAGTTTCCCACCAAGTACCATCTAGCATTTAAACATCCATGTTCTATTTAGAACTCAAACTGACTACTTACTACCTCTTGCCCATCAAACCTCTTATTAAACAATAACACTCTTACAAACTCTAAGAACCCTAATCCTTTCATTCTCATAACAATGGCTACTCCAACAGTACTAAATAAAACATGGCCAGTCACTGAACTCCAGCCTGGAGGCCCCTTCTAATCTACTCCACACTTGGCCATGGGCCTCCTTTGGGCCATCACTCGACTCTGTGACCATAAGGCATAACTATTTAATGTTTGTAGGGCGGGTTTCAAGACACCTGGGAAAAGGACTGTGTTGTAGCTCACCAGAGAAATATTTATATCTCGTGAAAACCATGGATGCTGATTTCCCTGGAGTATGCTATGAGGGCATATACAGGGCATTTGATGCCATAAAATCTTGAGGAAAAGTGCTGGAGGGTTATAAAAGAGGGAAAATATGGTGCTATCTTGTTATGTACAGATAACAGACATTGGAGCAGGCCATTGCTTGAGCCATTCCAGAACTGGGGAAAATCCTAGTTGGAAAGAGCCAAAACTATGCTCTGGATCACGTTAGCAGATACACAGTACAGTGATCCCTATGGTCAGTGATCCACTGGTCAAGACTTCTCTCTGTCCATGTCTGATTGAGCAATGTGAGAAATGTGTGCCTGGCAGTACAAACTTTTTCATAAAGGCAGTTAGGAAATAAGATTTTCTACAGGACAAGTCAACACATAATGAAATACTTAGTTCTTTTGGTAAAGAAACATCAATGATGGAATCTTTTCAATTTCCTTAAAGCATGGGAGTCAACTCTCAGACAAAGACAAGCAACAATAGGTGTCTCTCTGTGACCTACACATTGATCTAGTCAACAAGGCCAAGGGAGTCATAAGAGCTATTGAGTTTACATAAGGTAGATGCCTTAGCTAATACAAGTGACCATATTGAGTGCAGCAGGAATGTAAACAACAATCTCACATATAGGCATGTCTAGTGTGAACCCCACTTCCAGTCTAATCTACTTCAGATTAGCAGTCTAACTGATCTCTACTCTGTGGTGACCAGTGACAGGACCCGAGGGAATGGCCTGAAGTTGTGTCAGAGGAGGTTTAGGTTGGATATTAGAAAGAGGTTATTCCACTATAGGATATTTGGGCACTGGAACAGGCTCCCCAGGGAAGTGGTCACAGCATCAAGCCTGACAGAGTTCAAGAAGTGATTGGATGATCCTCTCAGGCACACGGTGTGACTCTTGGGGATGATCCTGTGCAGGTCCAGGAGTCGGACTTGATGATCCTTGTGGGTCCCTTCCAACTTGGCATATTCTGTGAACTACAGCTATTAACTACAGTCACTGCAGAAAGGTACAGATCTTCTCCACGCCCAGTGTCACACCAAAAAATTCACATGCAAGTATCAAGTACCATTTCAAAAGGCATCAGACACTTATGACGGGGCAGAGGACTCAGGTCTGAGCGTTTTGGACTCTGCCAGTGGAGGAAGCATCCTCAAAGGGCAGTTTAGTCCTTCCTGAAATAGTGAGAACACAACGAGCATTTAAATCAGAAGTTTAATATTTGATAGTAGTCAGATGGCATGAGACTCTAACCAAGGAGCCTGCATAACCTACATAATCTGCTTGCATACCTTTTCACAAGGGGTGAAGGATCCTCCAAAAGATATGCTGAATATATCATTTGAGATCGGAAAACATCTTGACTTAAACAGTGTAGTCTGAAACCAAGTCTAATGCCACTGAAGCTAAAGGTATTCTGATAATGATGATGATTTCAACAGTGTAAAAGTTTTAGCTGAAATATCTTAGCTGGCAACATTTCCCCCTTACCCTAACTAGACCCTGGAAAGAAAAATTACACCATCATAATGTAGATTATATGTCATTTAGTCTCTGGGATTCTGAGAATGCTGCAGTCAACTCCCTGGTTACAACACATTGCCAACCATTCTTAATCTAGCATTATGCTGCAAAATTAACTCTCAAGCAAGTACATTTTACCACAATGAAATATTTTATTTCTAATTAGCAAGAAACAAGAGAAAATTGTTCACCTGTCTTCTGTAGAATTGATTTCCTTGGGCACTAGAAGTACAGAGTTCTTCAGAAGAAAAAGATTTTTTTAGATGTGGATCTAAATATGGATTTTTGAGCTTAATTTTAGACATTTAACTTTACAGTAAGAAGACTAGAATTCTCACTTTGGAGATTACTGAAGCAAAAAAAAGTAAGAAGCATTATCAGGAAGACTGTAAGGAATACAATATAACATTACTACATGATAGAAAAAAAGAGAATACAATCAGGTAAAGACGAAAGACAAGGTCAAGAATTACAATTGTGTAATGGAACAAAGGAAGCCTACAGAGATACTTAAAGAGAAGAGTGACATGGTCGAATCACAAGTGATAATAATAAACTTAAGAGAGACACTTGGTGTATGTTGGAGTCATGTTTGAATTGGCCAGGACTGAGAGCAGTTGCAAAGAGAAATGTTAGAGAATTGGCAAAACTTATGCACAACCTATAGATAAAAAAAACAACAAAGGCAAAAGAAATGAAAAAGGCATCTAATTTGATGGGGAAAATGTTGTCACTGACAGTATGCCGTAGGTACCTACATACATCTACTCACTAGAAGTTACAGACCATCATCCAAGAGAAGTTCAATATATTTTTAATTTTGCTGTTCAATTTTTAACTCAACTCTGAGGTACAATCCACATAAATTAAATACAGTGACTGAGCCAGAAGTTTTCCAGCAAATATTGAGAAGTCCTCCCATGGAAAAAGTGTATAAAACAGTTCAAGTGAAATCTAAGGCCATACCAGATGCCAAGCAGGACACTTTATGATTACATGAGGCAAGGCTCTATGTTAACAAATCTGACAAACCAAAGCAGTAATTGACATGAAAATCCAAGAATCAGAAAATAGAAAATGAAAGAGTCCAGTGACAATACACGGCATGTAAAAAAAGAAAAGCACCAACTTTCCCTTCAATGTCTTATTAGTCATAAAAACAGTAATGAATTTCAAAGAACACCGATTTTCTGAATTAATGGAATTACAGACGAGAAAACACTGGACTTTATTTTATCTTCATAGCATTTAATATGAGATCAGAACATCTTATACTGTTATAGCTCCATTGATTTCAATTAATTTAACTTTCTGACTAACTATAAATCAGAGACCAGAATTAGGACCAATTATCCTCAATGAGCACAAATGTTGCAAGGAGCCAACAAAACTCTCAGGATTACTTGTCGGGAGAAAGCTTTAAATCTAGGGAATATTTTATATGTCTCTGTGGAAGTCACTAAGCAATCAGTATAATCTTTGCATGGATTTTTATAAGCCTGCATACTAGAAAAAAAAAACACCTTAATTGAACTAATTTAGAAATGTTCTTTCTGATCAATGTATTGATTTAGTTATAATTTGATTCCTGGCCTGGTGATCATTTTTATGTAGCTCTGTAAGTGTATTGTGGATCTGAAGTGCACACAAATATGTAATGAAATCCATTAACTAATAAAACAATGATCAGTCAATTCATGAGAAATGGTGTAGATTTTTAAGATGAATGGCTAGTTTTACACAAACATTACATATCTGTTGCTCCAGCATTGTCTTATTTAATAACGAGAGAATGGTGGCATTGTAAGGGACAGGAGTTTGCTATTTATCACTACCTCTGGAAGAACATATGGTAGCAGGGGATTTCTGTCAAAGCCGAAAGGACAGCTGAATTTGTTCTTTTGTACTGGACTCTGAGTACACACCAAAATATTCTATTATAAAATATAAATTCTCTCTCCACTGGAGCTTTCATCAAAAAAAGTGCTGTTTTGGAGCACTGATTCTATATTCTCACCCACTCATGATTTCTTACACTCATGTGAATCTGATTAAAAATTTAAAGCCTGATCTTCTGCACAAGGCAGTATCTTTATGAGTAGTGCCACCAAATTCCTGCTCTTAGGGTGAATAGTTACTCAGCTGATATTTAAAGGCTGAAAACTAGTGAATACCCAATGGAAGTATTCAGGTCTCTTCGATCACTATAATCCAAATCTGTCACAGTCTTTGGAATTAATCCAATTTAAACTAGATGATATTGCTGTCCAAGCCTTCCTGATTTATTTCTGCATGGTGGGCAACAGAACGATGTCCTGAGGTCATCATAGTGGCTGCAGATCTGATACTAATTCTTTCCTCTCTATTGGGAACACCAAGCCAAATTTTTAAACAACCACTTTTCTGTGACAAACCAGAGGCAAAAATACTGCCCTTTTTGTTTAATAAGCTTCAGATGTATTTTAACGAGCAGTGGAATTCACTATAACTAGAGAACTTCTAACTTGATTCTTGCCATTTCCCAGTCTCTCAGGATCATTACTTTCCTACAATGGATTCCAAAATCTTCCTTCAACTTGAGCAAAGCTAGGTTTTTGACTAGATTTTCTTTTGGCCTCATCTTTCAAACACTTATTTTCCTTGCTGGCATATGTTTGGCCATTGTCAGTTAGAATCTCAGTGATTTTACTTTTATAAAGAAAATTTAAACAATTCAACCAAACCCATAAACTTTTCTTTTTCTAGGGACCCAAGTGGCAGCTTTCTCATTACATATCAATTTACAGCTCAAAATCAGGAACCGATCAATGCAAACCATCTGCACCTTGCAAGTTTTAGCATATCTCCCTTTCGTCACTCTGAGTAAAACAGAGGAAGTTATGCAGAGCATGTGGTCTGCTTTCACAAATAATTTCTATGGAAAACAGCAGTCAGACAGTAATACAGGCCCAAGGTGACCTCATTACTGAAATTTGTTCTAGTTGTCATTAGACATATCACACTGTGTCACTCAAATCGGGAAAGGAATAAGAGATACTGACATGCTGCACCAATGATTAGAGATGAAAAATACTGTTATGCCATATGAATCCCTGGGTGGAAAAGAAATATGTACAGTGTTTAAGATTCATTCACCCCCCTGATCTGTCACTACTGCCTTTATGGCTTTATTCTTTTTTGACTTGTTAGTTCTCCTTCACAAGGGACAGCACCTTTCCTTGAAGGGTATTTCAGAGGCCGATGCTCACTGGCTGGGACCTCGCATAAATTATAGCAGCATTTTTGGTAGTGACGCCTCCATGTTGTGTAAGGGCATTTGCTGCACTTGCAGCAGGACAGTTTGGACAGCTGGTTTTTGTGTTTATCAGGGCAGACTTTTGTCACTGCCCAGCTGCAGTGATGGCTTCATTCTTCAGAGTTGCAAGTTGTGGTTAGATCAGGCTGAGTCTAGGCGTGATCCCGTGTAAGTTGATAAGCTACTAGGAAGGCTACCAGCAATTCAGAAGACGGTACCTCCCTGGCCAGAAGCAAAGAATGGTTGGCCCTGGTGAGAGCAATTAAACTGCACAGCCAACTGTCAGTTCCCTCTTCCAGCTTTCCCACCTTGGGAAAAGTCTGGGTCAGTCCAGACTTTGGGACTTCCTGTCCACTCCCACCCTTGATAAATATTCTCCTGCTGTGACTTCCCACAGAGTCAACATCCCTCGGTAGTTTCAGGACACACATCCTGAAGTACAATAGCTTGAATGAGATTTAGTGCCACATGCTAAAATTTAGCCAATTTACCTTGACTGAAGGAAAAAATCCCTAAAACCAAGTCCAAAGCCTTAAAGGAAAATCATTATCAAAGGTCTCAAGATTCTTGCAACAGTGTCCCAGAATAAGTGAAAAATTATTTGATAGCATCCCAAATATTATGGCCAAATTTCAGATTGGCTAATTACATCCTGCTTACCAAAATTTTCACTGCTAAGCAAAAGAAAGTAGATTTTCTTTATCATTCTGGCATGGACTTTTGGACAGCTGTTACTGTGCACTGTAGTTTTCCACCTGAGAGCTGATGAGTCAAAGGAAACTTTAGGATCACAGCAGCAGAGAATAGTTTATTTTACTATAACAAGATTTGGGGATTCTACAGCAGGAAAGGTATCACATGAAAGCAAGAAGTTATTGTTCTTTGGTTTTTACAGAATTGCAGATGTTTTGCTGCTGAAAATGATTAATTTTTACTCTGACCTAGAAGAGAGATGAGAAAGAGGGAGTCTTCAAAAGAAATTTGTGAAATGGTTAAAATTTACACATGACCAACCAGGGAAAATTTTTTTTCACTTCAATTACTCAAATATAAAGCTCAATTTTAAAAGTTTGATCTTTTATGCCCCAAATCTATATTTAATTAATTTGTATTATGCTTCCCATTTACATCCTCTTAAATTCTTAATTTCTTTCCAATGTGCTTCGCACTTTGCTAACTCTATAGCAAAGCAGAACTCTGTGAGCCTGAGTCACCTAACTCTTTACAATGATTAAAAGGTTTGCTTCTTCATTCCCTCCTGGAAGTATTTTAGTTCTTCTCTTTTGCCATTCAGACAGCTGTCCCCATTTCATGCTTTCTTGAAACAAATGTATTTATGGTTATCCCTCTCTCTCTGAAGTCTAAGACAACGTTTTAATTGCTCCCTTCAGAAGGACCACAATTAGCTTTCTAGTCAAATCTAGATGCAATCTCTCTTAAACTCATCATATTTTAGAAGCCTCTCCTTTCACTAAAATTCCTTTCAATGTTAACAGTACTTACTGCAGAGGGTGAAAATACATAATTGCATTAAAACATAACATTGATAGGTTAATTTCTTTTCCTCAAGATGTATGCTTTTAATCCATACGCTTTCAGATTGGTACCTACTACACTTATTAGTCCTATCTGAAATAGTGGCAGTCCTATTCTACTATTAACTTTACCAATAAAAGAAATAGGGCAATCTAAAAATGAGAAGTCCAGCCTGTGACAGCTCATCATACATTATAAACCAGCCTCAGCACATCTGTGGGTAAATTGTCTCTTGTGAACTGTTCTACAGCTGTTAGGGTTCATGTTGTTCCCTTATAAACTAGAAATAGGAATTTTTATTACCTCTGGCCATAATTTAAATTACATGAGCCCCACTCCATGCTGTAGATTAGTGTACTGCCATGCAGTTCAGCTTTTATTTTGGCATGCTACAGTGCAGCTCACACATGAACACTACTGTCAGTAGACATGTGATAGGAAAAGAAAGGATAAACACACACAGTATTAAAAATGCTACAACAAAACCTTAGGTCTATAAAGAATTATTACTGTACTTCCACCTATTCTCATAGGTTATATTCTTGGCAGCTTTACATCACTAGAGTGAATGGTTCAAGCACTTCGCTCATACTCAACAAACACTCTAAAGGTCAGTGCTGTCACCTTTTCACTAAACATCACCAAAAATAGCTACATGGCTGTTCCAGGAGCTCTTGCTTTATTTATTAGATACAATTTGTGCTATAAGGGTTTTTTCCAAGACTTACATTGCAAAAAATGAAACCAGGTATTTTTAACAATGTTTAAAAGTTAGTATTTTTGCAAAATCTGTCCAAATAGGAAAATGTATTCCACTTCAATATTTTTAAAAAGAAATTTACTTTAAAAAAATTGAAATGTATCACATCAAGACTAAAAATTGCTTTGCTTGTCATAGAAAATGTCACACACTCCCCCTCCTCCCTGCATGTCTTTCTTTAACTAGAAAATGGGGTAATTTAAGAAATAGGGAGAGGTCACAAGAAAAATTAAAAAATCCACACCCAAAAATGCAGAGTAAGATGAGAGAAAAAGAAAAAAAAATCATAAATATCAGCAAGAAGCTGAAACTGTCCCTGACTAGATTTAACCAGAAATCTGTACTTTTCCAACTGCAAGCAGAAACATTAATTTGGCACATGTATATTTAATGGAAGAAATGCATATGTTATAATCTGAATTATTCCTTAAAAAGTTACATTCATTACGTTCTTCTCTTAGGTCTAACACTTTGATATACCCTACAGTGAGCTGCAATTTATAAACTGCCAGGACACAAAAGAACGTGAATGTTACTCTAAGCCTGTTTCAGCAACTTGCTTTAGAAAGTCATAAACATTATGGCTAATTAACAACGTAATGGAAAGCTGAGAATGAAGGTCTTGCTTCTCCGTGGCTTGTCTTTAATTGGTAAGAAATTTCCAGGGCTGGAAACAGGACACCACATCTAAGCAACACTCAAAATTGACTTCTGATTTTTCAATGCAAATAAAAATAATAATTATCATTATCTTACCAGTTAATTGTCATAACTCATCACGGCTTGAATAAAGAGTTCCTCAAACTCAAGTCTTGGGTTAAGGATTTTTGCATGTCTCTAATTTCATTCAGTTTGTCATTGTAGGACACAGACTCTAAATGAGTAATTATTCCTTCATTTTGATTGCAGGCCAAAATGCATCAGACAATCATGATATTATAGCAAGGAGCTGTGGTGGTTAAAATGTGGACCTCGATTTAGGAGCTCTCAGGAGTCTCATTCGCTGCTATACCCAATTGAACCACACAACCTTGAGCTAACAACTCAGTATCTCTACCTGCAACGTTGAATAACAATCATGCCCATGCTTAGTCTCTTGACACTACAAGCTCAAGAAAAGTAATAGTGGCATCAAGCCTGGATTTGCAGAGTTCTGGACAGCCCAGCATACTCTTAATTTTACCAAACCATTTCTTACTCTCATTGTTGTGGCAAATATTGAACTAATTCGAAAACTTAATCCATGAGAAATGTTTCCCACATCTTTCAAGAGGTGTGACATACGACAGAAAACAGATTACTTTTGGGACTGAATAAATAGGAACATATTTCCAAACAACCAGAAGAATTTTCCCAAAGTTTGCAGATAAAACAAAAATACTATATTTCATTTTGGTTTGGGGGTTTTTATTGGGTTATTTTGCGTTTTTTTAGTTGGTTGGCTGGTTGGTTCTTTTTCTCCCCCACAAAGAGGAACACAACTAGCTATTCCAGATGTGAGCCTTGCCAATACTTGTTTATTAAGTGTGAGGCCTTGCTCCAGCAATTAAAACCTCTGGGACTGTATGCAAACCAGCACATTAGCATTTGGCCTTGAGCAATATACCTTCTGCACAACAGCGTGCTCCCCACAGTTTTGAACATGCTGACAGACTAAAGCAACCAAACCACCAGAGAGCCAATGACTAGAACCTGCAACAACCTAACGGGAAAGATTACAGGCTTTATAAATAATAACATGGTAAACTAGTACAAAGTTTAGGAAAGAACCAGGCTCTGAGGTGACCATTACTGTAAAGTTGGAAAGGGTTTACCGTGGATACCAGCCAGACAAAGGTAGAATAATAAAAACAGGGGAAGACTCATTATTTTGGAGTTGATGAATGAGATTTCTGTGAGTGACCTTTCAGGGCCAGATCCTGATCTCGAGGGAACAGGCTGTGTGTATTGCTTCTGTTGTCAACTGCATGTGCTCAAGCAGATCTAATGATAACATGCCTGCGTGACCTGTCTGGCCAGCTGCTGTCTCTAGTCTTGTACTTCATAATCCCTTTAAATTAAAATACAATTAAATATCTTTAGAAATCTTTCTAAACAAAGTAGCTTGTTTCACCCTGTACAAATCATCACAATGGTCCTCATTCAAATACAAATAAAAAAGAGGCAAAACTTTACATCAGTGGTTATACTAACTTCTTCTTAATTTACAGGTGAGGAAAAACATGCTTTATTTTCCTTCATTTTTTACAATCTCTCGATCTCAGATGAATAAACCCTACTCCTAGATGGGATTAATTTTATTCCTGCAAAATCAATCAGAACATCATCTTCGTCTTTTCACAGCATCTTCAAAACAGGACTTGAGTGGACACAAGTGCTGGGGGCTGTGCCAGAGGCTTATTCTCATATCCATGTTACCTATTCCCTGGGGACAGAATTAATTTCTATGCAAACCATTCATTTTCCTCATGACTTATCAACAATTTTATTGCACATATCCTAAACTGAAATTAAGAGAAAAGAAAATAACAAAAGAAAAATCTAATTAGACTGGAATGCAGCCCTACAAGGGGTTTGAAGCTATCATATTTTTTAAAACTAAAATTTACAGTATTTTTTTGTTCATTGTCTAAAAATTTATGTAACTAACAAACAAAGGAACAGGTGCCAAAAGCACAGCAGAAATCAAGAATTATGTGGGTTTAATCCCTGAACATAAACGAGGAGAAACTGTTTAAAAGAGACAGTAAGGTTATTGAGAGTTACCAAAAATGTAAAAGAAATCTTCTTCACATGAGAGCTGCAGCTGCAGTAGTCAAACTGAGAAACCTGGGCAAGTCTGAGGGAAAATACACAATATGCAAACAAGCCATAGCTTCTTTTGCCATCTGACATGCACTAATAGCTAACAAACGAGAGGCTCTTTCAAATGAGCTGGTTCTGCACAGCTGAATTATGATAGGCAAATGGGATAGGAATGAATTAAAGAGCAACGCTCCCTGTCACAATATGCCTTTGCAAAAGCTACTTCCCTTCAGAAGTTATCGGCACCTGCCAAAGCCACAGGGATTACCCCTCCCCTATGGCAATATAGAACAGGAGGGGAAAGTTTGGCTCCTGACCAAGAAACCACAAAATGAAAAATGTACTAACAAGTGAAGTGAGAAAGCTGAGCAAAAATTCTTTAGGAAAGTAATAGATTTATCCCTGCCCAATCCCGACTCCTCATTGACATTTAGCCTCTGCACTGCAGCATTAGAACAGCTCACAGAGTACCATAACAAATGGCAAACAAATCTGGGTCTAACAGGGTATGCTTCATCACCCAGCCATGATTCACTGGAAAACAGCAAATTCACAGAGAAATTTGACTCACCAGTATACTCTGTCTCAATGGCAAAGAAATTTCAGTGTCTGTGTCATGTGGGCCCGGTGAGCCAAGAGCCGAAGCGGGGAAGGAAGCTCCGTGCCACGGGGAGTGCAGGCTTGCAGTGGCTGCTGCAGGTTTCATCTGGAACTACTGCCTTGAGCTGAACTTCAAAATACACTGACACAGCCTGGGACATGTGTCCAGTGAGTATCTCTGATTTTCTGGTCAAGACAGAGAGACCCTGGAACCCTTTGGCAAGAATAGTAGTGGCAACCCCCACCTGGTTGTCCAGTTACATCTACGATCCTCTACATTTCAGCCTTCTGAAGGTCCTGAGCACCCTTAAAGCTCTTCATGTCAATTTAAGGCTCTTCCTAGTCTCCAAACATGATTATTATTTGCAGTGTCTAGATAGGGCACTCCTTGTATTGTCTCTCTTTTTACCAGTTCCTTTAATTTGCTAACAAATAAATACCCACAGCCACATAAAAATATTCTCTTCTGATGTGTGTGATGGCAAAATATCAGTGGAGAAGGGGCTGAAAATGTGCAGGGTGAAAGGATAAATACGTACACAGAGAAAGAGAGCCTAGACATAAAAGAATTGGTGGGTCTTCCCTGTATATACCAAAGTCCCTTCTTGATATCTATGTAATGGTAGAGATTTAGTACTTTATGGTTTCTTTGTGAAAATAAGGTGAACTTCATTTTCACTCCAGTGATTGATTCTCATAAAAGTTAAGTAGCCATCTATGAATAATGTTTACTTTAAGACCTCAGCTGCTAGTTGTCTCTACTATAAAGATGAAGATATAAATTCCGATCATCTAAGCTCAAGGTCAGTGCCGTTCATCATAGTAGAAATTGTTTTACTATTTCCTGTCAAAATATTGGAAATAATTACTGAAGGCTCCATTCAAATTCCAGTACTCAAGAGGTGGGAAATGCCAGTTCACAATAGTTTATGCAACTTAGTGTGGACCTCTTGAACATATCGGCTATGAAACCATCTTCAATTATGTGATCACAGACTACTTTTCCATGGCATAGCTGCAGCTCTTTTTGTGTGCACTGTGGCTTGTATTCTGAGAAATGGTATTTGGGGAATGAGTCAGGTTTATCTAGTGAATGAGCCCTTCATTTCTCTCTACATCATTTGTTTCAGGAACTGTAAGGTATATAATGAACCAGCAAGGGACTACAGAATGAGAAAATAAGATTTAATGGTTAAAGCAGCTGCCACCAAAGATGTGTATTCCATTTCTGGATCTGCCACAGAGCTCCTATGTGATGTTAGACAAATTACTTCACACTTCCCAGAGATGACCATTAATTTGATGTTCCTCATTCTCTGGTCTCTATACAAGACAACTGAGCTGAGCTATTGAACACTTACAGTTGCAATTGATGTAGACTAAAACTGTGTTTATATACACATGAAGATTGATTAAAATTATAGAGACCATGAAAGAAAAGTTATTTAGAAATTAGCTCATACATTGGCAACTATTTTGTCTCTGGGCCTCTGTTCATCACCTGTGAAGTAGGGATAACAAACCCACGAATGGCCAGGGTATTATGCAGATCATTTCGTTACTGCGTATGAAGCATTCAGGTATGATAGCTGTGTGAACAATGAAGGAACCTACAACTTTATATTCAGTGCAGGTTTTGAATGATGTGGTGGTAGGGAAAGCCCTGGAGCCACATACTGCATGAAGGGGATGCAAAGAAACACAAGCTAACTGCTGATGAAGCAGGGTCATGTGGGACAAAAAGGTATTAATTTTTAAAAGTGTGTGAGAGTGCCAGCACTCAAAGGGGCCAAGTTCAGTTTTACAAGAGCAATCTTAGGCCTTGTAGTATGTAGTTTCTGCATGGAGTTAATTTTGTTCTTTTCATGCACATCTGGAGTTGTATTGTGGAATATATATTATAGGATTTATGTGAAGAAGAGAAGAATCCAGGCACCTGCCACCTCTCCCATTTCTAACCTAAGTCACGACAAAAGGCAGTTTGAATCTAAATCCATATTTCAAACAGGTGTAGAAGAGGTGAAATCTGACAAAGGTTAATGTCTTGGATTTGGGAATGAAGCTTGGAATGATGCAGATGGATGTGGTCCCACTGTCTGGAGAGTCTGCGCTTAAGCTTGTCCTCAGAAACAAGCCTGCCTCCTCAAACACCAGGTGTTCCTGCAGGGAGAGAATACCCACCATCTGGACATGGACAGGAGCCTGTTGTCTCACACCTCTCATTCAGGAGACCATGGCTGAGCAGCAGTGCCTGAGGTCACCAGTGGACATCCACTGCTCAGGTTATGGCTCAGAGGATGTTAAACCTTAGCTGACCCATGACGTGGGCTGGGCAGGCCGAGGTCTGCCCTGGAGCTTGGCTCTTACCTCCACCACTATGTCTGCCATATCTGGGACAGGACATGTGACCAGGTGAACCTGAGGTGTGACCTGGCAGAGTTGTGTACCTGCACTGAAGGCTGCCCACCTGTACTTGTACAGATGGAAAAAATGGGACAGAATTGTTCTTTCCTATTAATGGAAGCAGATCCTACTAAAGGAAGAAAGGAACTGGGGGTACTCTGGCAATTCACTAAAACTTGGAGTCACAATAAGGAAATCACAGCGCAGGGAAGTCCTATCTTGTTCCTGACTTCGCTATTGTATGAAAGCCATGAGAGAAATGAGTATTTTGACGGGGTCATGACTTTGCTTATAAAACCTGCATATTAAGTGGTGGGAAAGATTACTGCCAAATGCCTTGTTTTACTGTTCACCCTCACTTGCAGTCTCCTATTTTCTGATGCCTTCTATAGCTGACACTCACTTTGCCAAAATATATTACAGGCCACATGGAAGGTCATATATCAGCAAATAATGGAATCAAGTTAAAATGCAAGTTTCCTATAATGAATTGAGCCAGCCCATTTCAGCATTACATTCAGGTGTTACACTGGGAGAGAAGATAGGCTTTAAGGTACGTATTAAATTTGATTGCCTGCAAGAAACCAAATATACAACTTCAAAATTTCACAACAGTATGCCTGCTTTTTAAAGCTTAAAGCACTTTCATTCATGAGGTTTATAATTTGTCAAAGCATTTTCACTAGATTTGCATGCAAATTATGAAATACAAAACCAATTTAGTACAGCAAAGAAAATGATTTCAATCACTAAGGGAAATAAAAGTAACTTTTACTTAGAGCATGAGAAGAAAAGAAAAGCAAACAAGAGATTAAAATTATTGTCTCTTGATGAATTCCATTGTTTGGCCTAAAGAAGATTAGCCAGAAGAGTAAAAAATATTTAAGAATTTATTAATAAAAATTACCAACCTCAAATCCCTATTCCAAATAAATTAAACATTCCTGATCTTTCACATTGTCATTCTAGGCTTTCCTGATAAGAGCAGAATAGAAACTATGACTTGGACCTTAGGACACAGAAAGGGTGCAATTTGTTCATTCCAAACTCCAGATGGCATAAATTGTCATGGACTGATCAAAGTTGTTTCAGTTGTGGTAGTTTCCACTACGTGAAGATTCAGCCCCACATTGTCTCTATAAAGTAGTTTATGACTGTGCTTATTTTGGATGGCACCAAATCAACAGATAAAAATTAATAAGACTGTGAGGAAACAGACGTGATACTCACAGATTATCAGGAAGACAATCCTTTAGCCAAGTGGAGGAATGGTGTGGAGGTGTGGAAATATTTCTAAAATCACAGTATTGCAAAGTGGAATTGAAGGCAGAACTTTTTATTCACTGTTTTGCAATAACTTTTGTGTACTTTTCATCTTTAATATTTAACCACACTGAAAGTAAGGCTATATGTTCCTGAGATGCATCAGGCCAAGCCATTTACCTACAATTAAAATGGTAAAATATTAGGGAAAAAATAGTAATTCCTACTATGGAACTTTAATGTATCTGGAGAATGATTTAATTTGCAAATTATCTTAAATGTGCAATAACTTCTAGAACTGTGAAATTAACACCAAGGTGAGCAGTTTGCTTCCCTATAAATAGAAACTGAAAATAGATTTATTCAGATAAGGAGGTGCTGAAGTGGGACTTGAGTGGTACAACTTAGAGGAAACCATAAAATGTTGCCAAAAATAACAGATAACTGTCCCTGAAGTCAATGCCTCAGGAAAATGCTAATGAAGGGTACATCAGTGGAAGTGCCATTTTTCATACAAGTTGTGAAAGCTTCTGATCATTGTGTAGACATGAATGACCCTGGTTATTTTTTGCTAATGCTGGAGACCTTGGCCCCTGAATTTCTGCCGAACCAATTTGATTTAATTGCATTCTGCACACCTAAATTCCTCCCACAAACTGCTAAACTAGTCTGGAATGCTGACTTTTTCTTCCTAAATACCTATTATCATCTACTCTAGGAATTTTTGAAAATCTCTGCCTGTATTTCTGTTTGATTATTTCCTATATTTTGGGGAGGAAACAACAGCTTTTCAAAATGTAAGTTTTGAATCTCAGTAAAAGAACTGTGAGACTATCAAACTAAACACAAACAGAGCAGTCTCGTACCACAATATGTGTGCAAGGGATTTTAATTCTAGATTTTGTTTAACATTCTCCTTTTGTGTTGGCTGTTTCTTAAAAAGTAAACGGTACCATCTGTACAGACCATCTGAACTGAACTGACCCTGAACAAGAACATGAACAGAATGAACCTACAGATAATCCACAGCACTTTGTTAAGACCAAGGGTAGCTAATTTACTTCCAGAAAACATGGGCAGGCAATTATTACTAGAAAACTTTAATGAAAGAAAAAAATTGAGAAAAATTATTTTAATTTTGCAAGCACTTCTTTCCACAGCAATTTGTTCTATGGCATAGTTTTCAGCAGCTCCAAATTATAAAGAAACGAGTCATAAGGGCTAGTTCTGAAACCAGCATCTGTTTTCCTGCTCCTGTCAAAACCATTTACCTTTATTTAGTGTGAAGTTTGGCTTCTCCATCAGCAGAACCACTGACACAGGGTATCAGAATATGCCTATGAGAATTGTAGGAGCTGCACAGCTACCTCTGGTGTGCCTGAATGTCCATTCCCACATATGCTGCAGGTCCCACATATGTTACCAACAGCAGCAAATAACAATCAAAGAGTGGCAGATGAAGAATAATTACATTTAAGGAATGAGGCAAGAGATGAAAGAAAATCAGAATGCACCGGGACAACCTTGAGGAGATCTTGGCTTTCCTACTTTGCTCTCATGCCTACTTGGTCCTCAAAAGCTCCGTGCCCACTTACCCACTCCCAGCATCCTGCCTTTGGGCACTGGCCCCACCAGAACTGGCAGAAGTCACTGGTACGACTCAACATCCTGATCTGCTCCAAGTGCTCAGCTGCTGCTGCAAGACCAGCCCGTACCCTTCTGGAGCTTGTCTCCCCTGCAGGAAAGTCAGGATAACTCGATTTGCTGCTGTCAAGGAAGAGGGTGCCAAGCCAAGAGATCTGCTTCTGCTGAGCCCTTGGCACTGAAATCAAGCCTGCAGCTCTGTCATGCCCTTTTTGTTGCTTGGATTCACAAGGAGCTGCTTCCTCTCCCTGCACAGCTAAACTGTACCACTGTGGGAGGCTTGAACTGTGTTTTTAAACAGGCTCCCTGCTGTTCGGTGTCACATTCTTTCTTCTTCTCCTTCCACAGCAATTTCATATATATTACATTCTAAAACAGAGGGCAAACTCCAGAAACAAGCATCCTGCACACAATTTTCCAACGTTCATGGCCAATTTGCTGCATTCTGCTCTGAATTTCATGACAAGGAATTCAGAAACTATTAATATTGCATTTGATCCCTCCTCCTTTTCCCCTTGCACCCACCGATACTTGTGCATTCATAGTACGTGAGACAGAGAGGGGGGTTCTTCAAATTCCAAAATCTTCCTACTTATTCATTTTTACATACATTAAATTAACCCTGACTTCTCGAAATGCTGACTTCAAGAAAAATAATATTAGGAGGAGCACTGATAGCACTACAACAGAAACACCAATTAATTTAGTCATGTCTAGGGATTAATCTAATGAAGAATTTAGATTTATTTATGTGACAGTTCCATTTTTACTTTTCAATCTTTTTGGCGATGTAAAATAAATGGCATGTTAGAATGGCTTCTTTGCTTACACTAAGTAATACCATGTATTTTCTTTGAGTCAGGTGCTCTGCAAGAGAGCATTAATGATAACCATTAAACCTAGGAAAAAGTTAAAATTCAAAGGAATATCTCCATCTTTTAGTTCCTCATTCTTTGCCAAATGCACACACATTTATTTACATATATATGTTTATGTATTTATATATAAAAGTCAGAGGCAGTAAAATAAAGATTTTTCTTTGATTTAATTTCAAGAAAAATGTCAAACATGCATCCACCATCCTTTCCTAGATATCAAAGATATTTTCAACAGAAGGGTCTCTGCTCAGCCAAAAATATAGTCTGTTTCCATACTGGAGCTGAAGTCTGCAAAAGCTCAGAGAAAAGAAGGGGGGGAAAAATCAGTTTTCATGGCCATGTACCAATTTCTACAGGATGAGAGATGAAAGCACTTTTGGTTGAATCAGCCAGTATCTTTTAATTAGAAGAAGCATTTCCAAAAGTGTCTAGTTGTTTCTAGGAACACAAGTCTTAGTCACTGACTTCAATTTTGCAACAAAAATTATACTATGACTAAATGACATCTTTCACAAGAATGGATCGATTTTTCTTTCATAAAAAATGCAAGAAAACCTGACTTTCAAGGTATTTGGCCTTTTATTATAATATATTACATCCCATGCACTGTCTTGATGACATTTACTGTTTCCTGTGCAGGATCCCACAGTATGTATGAGCGGTCCGAAGTTCAAAGAGGGCAATCATTAAAATTTGACATTTATGTCAATGTGTGCACAGGGAGTTTACCTTTTCATTAGCTGCACATATTTTTTTTTTCTGGTGGAAAAAGCTGATTATGAAGCCATGAAAGACTTTGAGTGATTTTGTGTGATCCCAGCTGAGACTAATGGGTAATTCTATATGATCGCAACTGAGCTTACTGGGTAAAGGAATTGATTAAAGATACTTTTGTGTTGTTGTTGTTATTTGCTGAGTTGTCAGGAGGTGTTGAGTCATGCTGTGAGAAGTTCGAGTGCTGAATCTTCTGCTGTCATATGCAGAAATATCACATTATATGACATAGCATGCTGAACCAAGTCAAAAAAAACATTCTTTGTACATCATACGGTGGTTTGGTAAACAAAACCTATCAACTTCACAAATCTGGTTCTCTGTCCAATTGTGTCTTATTTTTCATGTCTGATAGGCTCAGATTTTTTCCGTGCACAAGTCCTAGCAGATGTCTTTCTCCAGATGAACAAACTGATTTGAATACTGTAAGATATGACTGTTGTCACCCAATCTGTAATAGGTCTTTCTTTTGGTGCAGAAGTGTTTATTTAACTGTGCTTGAAAACAAATTGCACCTGTTGCAGTTTCCTTGTTTGACCAGGGTACAACAGCCCAGCAAACAGTCCACACCATGCAAAGAGTGGCTGCACATTGATGAGGAATAAGACAGTGAATGGCCTCAGTGCATGCCTTCAGGAGCCTGCATTCAGTAGCTCTTATTCAGGCTCATTTAAGAAGTCAAATTTGCATTAGAAAAGTGGCCCTAAAGATTTTGCAGAAAACAAGCATGAAAACTCAGTCAAGACAGAGAGGAAATTTCTACCTTCTGAAATCTTTCAAAAAAGCATATTTTCCCCAATTAGATCTGTACAAGTATCTTCTACATCTCCATTCTGAATTTCTATATTTGCTAATCATTTGCATTCTTAATTTAAAAGAAAAAAAATTTTTCCTCTACATTTTTATTAATCTGATTCATCTCAGGAATGAGAGGCCCTTGATAACACTATATCACTCCACAGTCCAGTTCCATGAAGGTATAATTTGGGCCAGTGCATCAAGCCCTTATGTGTTTTCCCGTCTATCTCTGTAGAAACATACAATCTAATTTTAGCTATCATATTTACCTAAAGATCTCTGTTGCATCTGTGGTTGAAGGAAATATTCTGAGAAGTCTCTTATGCAGTATGTATACATAATTATTACAGTAAACATTTTAAAGGATGCCAGAACAGGGGAGGATTTCCCAAAGGTTTGTGGCTGCGAGTAAAGGTTTTGCTTTGTTCAGCTTCCCACTGCTCCTTTTTCTCAGCAGCCTGCAGCTTCTAACACACTGCTGACAGCCACCTTTCCGATTTCTATACATCTCTTAAAGACAATTACTGAATTTATCCAATGAGCCAGACCAGGAACATCCTCACAGGTGTGTGAAAGGCTAACAAGCTGGAAGCCTTTGAGGTGGTGTCAGTGTCTCGCATCTCTTGATGTCAGTGAGTTGATAAAATTGTTACTAGTTCAGGAAGGCACGCACCCAAGGTTTCTCCTTTCAGTCATTCCCTTCAACCAGGGCTAGATAGTTAAGGTCTTATATCTCAGATGTGGTAAATGGGCTGAAATGTCAAAATTCACTCCATCAGGAAGAGAGTTTGTGTTGCAAGGAGGACCGAGCTGTTAACAGGAGGAGAAACAGTCTCATTCCCAACTCATCTATTTATTATTACTATCTTAATGGAATGCCATCTTTAGCCTCTTTCTACCCATAACCTGACCAAGATGTTGAGGAAAAGATAAGATTTCTTTTAAGGATTATTCCTTCTTGGAACCACCAAGCACAATGCAGCTGTTACTCTGTCACGTGTGGTCTGACAATGCTCAGCTGTGAGGAAAGATACCCCACTCCTTGTTCAGCTTGGAAAACTGCTCAAGCCTGTGGAAAATGTCCAAAATTTAACTTCTCAGAGATGACAGCCTCCTAGCACTGAGTGGAGTCAGCCATCCTCGATCCCCACCAGGATGAACCATCCAGGATGAATGCGATGATTTTGGCTACACGTAGTATTTCTTGTGGGCTCAAACAGCAGAACTCAACCCAGAGCTCCCATCAGTAATCATAACAACAGTAATAATAAACTCACCGATTTTTATGTTGGGTAAAACCATGTGTGCACCCATTATCACAAAAGAAATCATGCAGTAATGAACGTCACCACCACTACAAGCCATTAAGAGTTCAGAAGAACAAAGCAATACAGAGCAGTAATCTAGGACAGCACATAGAGATTAAATAGTTGACTCTGAAAGTATCATTTGCATAGAGACTGCCTCCTGAAATTGACTGTAAACAAAGATACTGGTGCTGGTATCTGTAGAGAAAACAACTTGCACTATGTAAAGGTCTGGGTTGCAGATGGATGCAGAGCAAAGAGTGCCACCTACAGAACTGCTGCGAATAGCTGCTTCAATGTATTAGGTCCCCTTTCCATTTGCAGGCCATCTATGACGATGTTTAGTTAGCACTGTCTGGTGAGATTAAATCCAAGCTGCAGTGCTCTCAGAGCCAGTAAATTAACTGAAAAGAGAAGCAATGTAAGAGCAAAGCTGCTAAACAAAAGAGATGTTTCAAAAATTTGCTAATACTGCAGTTATAAGAAATTATCTTGCCAGCTCAGAACAAGCCTGCTTTGAATGTACACTCTTCCCACATGTTTGACATCATAATATGGCAAATTTGATAGTTGCACAGAATCCACAATACACAAGAAAACCTCAGAAATACCACTGCTGCCACTTTACTTTCATGAGGGTGCTCCATGCTACAAGCTCTCAGTGAAAAGAAGCGCAGAAGTTACAAGCTGTGCATTTCTTCCTGTGTTGCCTCCATTAGTGAAGACCAGAACCACACTGCTCGCTGGGGTTAACTGGATGGCAGCTTCCTGGGTAACTGGGGGCTGGTTGGCACTTCGGAAACAGATGGCAGGTTAAATAGTCTCAGCTGGTAGGAGTTCTTGCTTTGGCCTTTTCCACCTCCCTCTAGACTAATACATGACCATATTGCGACAGGAAAATTTTAAGTGGTGGTCAAAAAGTACAACAGGCATCCCTTACCCACATGCAAATATTTCCCTATCCAGGCCGTAAACTGCTGTCATGCATTTAATGATGACCACAGTGATAATGATAATAGTAGACTGTGAGCTCCAAATTCTACTAAGAAATATGCTGTTCTGGGGGTGTTAATACTCAGGTATTGGGTCTACAATAAAAAAATGAGAGGAGGCCGCTCTGGCAGGGGAGAGTGTTGAAAAAAAAAAAAGATTTTTTTTTTGCATCTGATGTTTGTAAAAACTTTTGAAAGCCTTGGGTTTTATGTGTCAGATGGCTTGCATATCCTGAAAAATCAGACTATTTGGGGCTGAACCTGGTCAGTCTGCTCAGCTACTCTCTGTCTGCCAAGGTTTAAGCCAATAACATATTGCAAGAGCCAGTGTAGCAATTATACAATCTGATCTCTGCATGATACCAAAACAAACTCATGGCTAATGATGGCAGGACTACCATCAGTTACAGGTTGAAGAAGTGTGTCATATTTAATGCCTCCTCATGAGATTGCTCTCCTAATCTGAAAGAGATTTAAGACACTTAGAAATGTGCAGCTACTCCTTTCTGCTCTTTTCCAACTGCTCCTGGCCATATTGGGCATCTCAGCTCTATCCCTCAAATAAACAGAAAAGCTGCTTTCACAGCTCATCTCCACATCTACAAAATTACTTTCATGGTGGCTGAGTGCTGCTATCCAAATCCCTCACAAAAAAAACACAAAAAACATTGCTTTCATTTTCTTGTGCTACTGAGCTGAACAAAGATAAAAGGAGTCAAATAAAGATTATTGATTTATTGTTATCATTTCTCATTCCTTCTCCTCCTTAGGAGCATTGCTGTGTATTTTATACAAACATATGCAGCAGCAGCAATGCCATGAACAAGTCAGCTTTGTGACTCTTTGCAAGCTTGAGTTATCAGCAGCCACTTGTGCCATACGCTGTACTGAGGAATTAGTGATTTGGAAAATTATCCAATCCATACTATCAAATCTAGGGAAAGATCTCTTGTTTGCAATTACTCCCTCCAAGCTTGCTGCTGCTCCTTCTTGCATTTGATAAAATTCAGGCATTAGAACTACAGCACTGGACCTTTGCAGTGACAGTTCATTGGGCTTTATAAGTATATTCTCAATGCCACAAAATATGACAGAATTATTACTAGTGAGTAATTATACTTTTTTTTTTCCTTCTCAGGTTGAAGCTAGGTTTTATAACTGGGAAGTTACAATCCTATTCTTACCATGCATGCAGTCCAAAAGAAAAGGAAAGTTTGAAATTCATTGTAGCAGAGGTTAACGTCCCCTGTGATGGCAATGATAATTAGAAAATACAGTTTTCTCACAATTTTTGTAGACATATTATGGGGCAACTTCTCCAGAAACAGAATGTGAGCAGTCATGAGGCCTTACAGATGCCTTTCCTAAAGAGCTGTTAACATGGATTCACTAAACGTTTCTAGGAAGGGCAGAAAAATTAGACTCGGTCCCCAGCTCGAATTTCATTTTTTTTTCTTTTTAAACACAGAAACTTGAAAAAAACCCCAAAAATCAAACCTCTGGCAAAGCTTACAGCTCAGCATCTAAAATCTATGCAATGCAAAATGCTGCAAGTGTCTGTTTGAAAAAGCCTCAGTAACTGGAAACATTTTTCTCAAAAAAACGCCCAAAAAAAACAAACAAACAAAAAAAACCCCCAAACAAATCCCTGACATTATCACATAGTGACAAGACTTTAAGGGAGAGAACCCTAAGTATTGAAAGGCATCAGCTGTACTTTATGAATGCAGAACAGCTATGAACATCTTGGAAAGAACTGGATGCACTGAAGTTTCCAGAAGAACAGAGGTTCCATCACTGTTACTAAGTACACAACGTATGCTGCAGCATGTCTGCTCTGACAGACTGGGAATACAAACAGGCTAACACAGTTCCCTGGTTAGGACAGACACCTCAGGCTGTGGTGAAACATGACCTTTATAGATACCTAGCAAAAAAACATTTAAGAAACAGATATAACATCATGACCTTTTTAGATACATAGCATAAAACATCCAAGGGAAAATCCTACCCCTCTTGCCTTCTGCCACAGAAGGCACAGACACAGCAGGAGCTGCCCAAGGGCCAGTGGTGGCAACAGGAGCTGCAGGTTGTCCTGAGTCCTGGGGTGACAGCAACAGTGGGACTGATTACACCGAGCCTTGCCACTTCCATGCCTGTTATTTAGCCTCTCCCTGCAGTTGCTGGAGGCAGGCAGGCAGCTCCAGAAGCGGTGTTTAAAATAAATGTCTAAAGCAGAACACAGGAATTGTAAAATATAATTCATGAATTGTTCTTTGGAGGCACTTCCACTGCTTTGACTACAGAGGGAATGCTTATTTACCCCAGTTCACTCAGATGGACAGCACCTCAAGGGGTGACACTGACTGCACCCTCTGGTGATAAGGGGCTGCTTATATTCCTCCAGCACACAGAAGGGATCACATTTTAGTGGAATTAGTGTAGGACACAGGATTTCCTCAAACAGAAGCCAAGGCTCAGTGCTATTGTGATGCACTTTTGCTCCTTAATAGAAAATCTTGTACAACTGGAATTACTTCTATGCCAGACTTTTTTTATCTTTTCTCCCATGAAAACAAAAAAACCCAAAGAGGTCATTTCATTAAGTCTGAGCAATTAAAGATGTAGCACAGCTAATTACAGCGTTTTGCTGTTCCTATGGTCCTACCACAGGCAATCCCCTTCCAGATACATCTGTAGGGTATTTTTAGCAAAGCAATGCCATGCTATTGAACTTTCAAAGGAGAAATTTTGGAGGAATGATAGCCCAAAGGCTAACCAGAATCTGAAAAACAGAAATTAAATGAAAACCCCAGGAAGGAACAGTGCTACTCAGAGGAGAAACCAGTAAGAAAAGTATAATTTTTTAATGGCAAGATTCAAGAGGCCGGTTAAGTTAGGTGGAAATTAATTAAACTTTGGAACTAAAGCGTTTGGTTGAGTCACAATGGAAGTCAAGAGACACAGCCAACATGCTGAAAGAGAAAAATCTGAGACTCCAAAATTATCTTGAAGTGAAAACCGGGAGATACTTGGAGGACATCATAATGAGAACAATTTGCTCAAGGCTATCAAAGATTAAAGAAGCAGCAAAGGAAGGAAAAGGTCTATCTCAGGAGCCAAATGATCCTTTACCTCAGTGACACAGGAGACCCTTGCTTCTTTCTACTAACTGAGAGTAAATACTATCAAAAGAGAGGTGTCAGGCATTCTGGAAGAAATAGCAAGCTTATGAAGAAGCACCTACAAGTTATCTGAAACGTGTACAAAATACACTCCCTCTGCTTCTCTGGTGTATGCAGCTCGCTGCAGCTACATTTCAAATCAGTGCAGAGATACAGAATCACTCCGGGGAATTCCTGACCGGTGGATGTAAATGACAGCTCAGATCAGAAAAACAAAACTCTTGGAAGATGATGATAATGAAGGGGCTAATCAGGGCTGGTGGTGTGAAGAAACACCACGCCTTGTTTCAAGATGTGTTATTTTCTAGAAAATGCCCCCAACCACCATGTCCACTGCCCTCACATGTATTGTAATCTCCCTACAACAAATGTGTGACTACAATTGTTGGAGAACTCTTACATAAATTGGATTACAAGTAAAACAAATTTCCTTAACAACTATATCATATATTTAATAAAAAAAGATTGTATAGACCAGCTCAGAGTGTTTACTATGCTGGATGCAGTAATAGGGGCACAACAGAAAAAGCAAGCAAGATCTTCTTTAAGTTTGGTTTAGTACTGAGGAAAACAGGTCTCAGAGTTACAATCCTAGAAGCCTTGTGATATGTTGCTGCAACAGTGAATAAAAGAAGAACCTTTCAACAGAGTTTATTCAGGTTGCCAAAATAATTTCTCAAGGGCTATTACAGGGTAGGTAAGAGCGTATAAAGAAAAGAGGAAAACACTGCCCCAGAAAGCAAATGATCAGAAGACAAAAAACAAAGCATATGATTAAAAGGTGCATTTCTATCGTGGTGAAAGGCTAATGACAGGGCATCCTGTGGTTACTTTCTAGGTCACCGGCTATTTAATAGATTCATTAATAATCTAGAAAGGAATGGTGTGTATGTAGGCAGCTAAACAGGCACATAGTAATTTTTCAGGTTATTCAGGACAGAGAGGACAGAGAAGTGAGTTCAGAGTTTTGCCAGAATATAGGCTTGTCTTTTTTGACAATTTTGTCTTATAACAAACTAATACAGTAGTAAAGCCACAGGGCTGCTTCATATGGAAACAATAGTTTTATCATCACTTAATTCATTATGAACTAGAAACTATGTTGATTCCACCAGATAAGCTCACAAGTTACACATATTTTTTGTTTCCTATTCTCATTTTTTTTCCTTTCAGAAAATCTCCCAGAAGAGAATGTATAGCAGGAACACTAATAAAACCTCAAGAAACTCCAGAAATCAAGCTTAATCCAATAACATATGTTCATCGGTGCTGAGCTTACACTTACTTTCTAGATACCAGTATTCCTCAACTGGTCTATCCTCCTCTCAATGGAAGAGAATGTATATCTTGTAAATTAATTTTCGTTCTTTAAAAAACAAAATATACAAAAAGAAATAATCCTATTTTAAAATAAACTCAATGATGAAGCTTTTATAGTTAATAAAAGAAGTTAATTTTTTGAGGAAATACTCAAGATTACCTCTACAATATAAGATTTAAGAGATTCACCCATGGTTCCATCTTGTGCAAATGCACAGGTACTACAATATACCTAATTTCTTTGTCCCTCACAGACCTAAGAAGACAAAGATTGTCAAGTGCTTGAAATCCACACAGCGGCCGTACTCTGTATACAAGTGTGGAATCATAAGACTGCTTCTTAAGGTCAGTGCAGCTTATGGTAATGAATATGGAAAGGTTACTATTGTTGTCTTTTGTTGATTTCTCCTCAAAAAAATGCAAAGAACAAAAAGGTCACTAAGCAATGTTTCTAAGCTACTTTGGAATTTACTAATCTATCACTGAAGAAAATAAAAAAAAAGGGTTAATAAAATATACTCTAGACACAGAAAAGCAGATTAGAAGTGGCATTTAACTGTGAAACCTTCTTTAGACAGAGAAAAAATAACCCCCAAATCGGAAAGGAAAGCTACTTTCAGACTTTGATCACTAAATAAATATTTACAAACTTAATAAAGCTTTTTAAAGTACAAGGCTGGAGGACCATAACTCGTCATTGAGGAATACATCCGTGACAGTGGAGCTGACATCCAGCACTGCAATGGGGGTAGGTGCAACAGTTCTGTGAAAACTGCCCTTGTCCAGAGCAGTGACACAAGTTACTGTGGTTGAGTCTTGTAGACCAAGCCTAAACTGGAAGTGACTGAAAACGCAAGCAAAGTGACAATGCAATGGTGAGAAGAAACTCCTGCATGAGGCACTAAATTACCAACTGAAAGATATCCAAGGAGGATAACAAACTTGGATTTTCCAGCTTGGGAGATGAAATGTCAGAATTAGAGGAGCCAAGAGAAGAAGCTCTGTCAAAGGCAATTTGGATGGGCAAAGGGATAAATGAACTCCAAAGTGTCCAAAAGTGCTGCTCAGTCTTGGGTCCAGGCTGGGAAACTAAGATGCAATATAAATTTAAAACAATGCCTCTCTCCTCTGACATGCTTTTGTTCTAAACAAATTATAAATGGGTTTCAAGTCATTATTTGGTTGCTGCCAGTGTTTCCAAGTGGAGGGTTAGCAAGTAAGTCAGATGCATTGCAAAAACGCCCTGTGATAATGAGATGTAGGGTCAGGAGATTACCTGAGAGAAGGATAAACTGGTAATTTGATCTCAGTGAACAAAGCTGAGGCTAGAGAACCAGAAACACACTCTGAGATGCATGTCTGAAACAGCACAAACAAAAGGTAAATTGTTTTCTAAGAAAAATTAATAAGAAACTGATTGTGTTTCTATATGGGTAATTTCAATATATAGGTCAACAGAATATGCATGTCATTCTGCAATATTGCATATATTTGTATGTCTGTGGTTTCTCATGTTGTGTGGCCCTTTAGCGAGGCAGTAACTTGTCTACGGTGTTTGTGCAGTGCGATGACAGAGTGGAAGAAGCAGCACAATCTTGACATTTTGGCATTACTCTTCATCTATCTTGCCTTTTGTGGAGGTTACTATATTATTTAAAATGCCAAATGCTCAGAACAATATAGATAAGCCAAATTCCATGAATTTTAATGGGAATATTTTATACTTTAAATTCAAAATAGGCTTCTTCTTTGAGTGGAGGATCAGCTTTGAAGATAACTGTGCAAACAGTGACATCGTCACATTGAGCTGTTTGGTAAAGGAAGTTTCGAATGAAGAAGAACATGTAAGTATTTTCATGAAACAGCCCTTTCACTGATAGGGGATAGGTTAATCCATTTTAGAAATTTTGAAGTCACAAAGCAATGGGTGTTTTCTGTGTAATGGATTCAGCTGCTGGACTTATGTGATCATTTGTTTGTACTTTTACGAAAATAGAGATTAGAGAATTAAGGAACATAATTACCCACGCTGCAGAGGAAATAAGCACCACTAATTTATCCATTTTCTATTACAGAGAATGACATCTTTAACAAAAGGAAATTTAAATAGAATCTTAAAACGGTAGAACCATTTTCTCTTGCTGAGCATATTCTTTTGTGTGTGTGTATATGTAGGCAAAGGTTTGAGTTTGAATTTGCTTCTCAAGCAAATTTTATATTGAAAACACACACAATGTTATGTCCAAATGGAGTGCAGGGAGAAGAAAAGAATTTCAGATTTCATCTGCATTTTCATTTCAGTATATATGTCAAATGCTTTGCCTTGTTTAGATAAAGGTCAGGAAAACACAAAGATTTTCTTTTTATCTTAAGAGACTTTGTAAAACAAGGAAGATGTAGGTGGAAAGATTTGGAAACGAGTTCCTTTTGAAATTCTCTACTGCAGTCAAGTGAAGTCCTGAAAATACAGTTTAATTGTTGGAAAATGTATCCTACACTGATACAGCCTTAACTACTCCTTTGTCTTGCAAAGAGGAATCAGCAGAAACTGGAGAACATGACACAGTGTGACACAAACTGTTACAGAGCCATAGAGAAGGTACTGAGCACAGCGGTGCTGCAGGAGGAGAAAAGGGAAATAAGATAATTGTTTGTCCTTTTTCATTGTAACAGGATTGTCAAAAAGGCTCTGTGTATTTAGCAGGGGATATGCACTATGTATTTCAATAGTCTGAAGTTGAGCACACACTTAAGAGTAAGATTTTGAGGAAATTAAGTCCTCCACATCACTAAGTAGTATCTTAAAATATGGGAATCAGGCAATCATTATCTATTTTTCTATTATTATTTCACAAGCCATTGTGTTTGGCAACATATTTTAAAAAAATCTGGGTAGGTTAGTAGAAGACAGACGTGTTAGAACACAGCTGAAGGTCAGACACATCCTTAAGACAGATTCTCTTCAGTTTAACTTCTGCTTCTCTCTCGAGTTGTTACAGCACATCTCACTTTTTCTTGAAACAAATATAAGGTTGATGCCTGTGGTATTTACTTACTCTGAGGGTGTTACAATGATTAGGTAACTTAGTGTTGCACAGAAAAGCAGGAAAAAGGTATTAGTTGGACTAAGTCAGTAAAACACTCCATAATTGGTGATAATAATGACTCAACAGTGATTCACCACCACAAGAGTTATCCAGGTAGCAAGGGATGAATAAACAACTCAAGTACTCCTGAAAGGAATCAGTCACGGTATCTGTCATTCAATATGGGTAAAATAAAATAAAAACAATAACAACAACAACAAAAAAGTTAGTTTGGGTCTTCTCTGTAGAAAAACCTCACAGTCTATAAAATATAAAAACGACCTAATGCCCTTTTACAGATTTTTTATTTTCTCTATAGACAAACTGGATTGAATGTCGATATAGAAAGTTTAAACTAATTAGATTTCTAGAAATAACTATCTCTAACCAAAGTGAATGACAAGTCAAAAAAAAAATAGATCCAATTGTTTCCACACTTTAAACATGAGAGGCAATATCCAGAACTTTTTATTCAGGCAGACTAGAAAGAGATTTTTATCTTTCCCTTCCCAGATATTATTGAATTTTATAAAAAACCTGAGCTACTGGAAGAGTGAAATCAGTTGTGTCAACACATACATGTACAAGAATAAGAATAAATGGCAAATTTGACACAAATTCTTCCAGCGAAACCCTTCTTTATTTTGTACATAAGGCATGAAAAAGGAAAAAAAAAAGGGTTTGAATTTTGATTTTTTTCTTATCAGCCGGGAAACTGAAAATCTTCAGAATGCTCTCTAAAAATGACCTTAATAAAGTATTTTATATCAAACAAAAGAGGTAATTATGTTTTCTCTCTGATCAAAACTATTTATCTTCTATAAAAATAGAAGGGTAGAACTTCAATATGCTTCCAGTGCACCTTGATATAGGTATCCTTATATTTAAAAAATGGTTCAGCTGTGCTCTGTTCAATTAACATAACAGAAATATTTATAGCAATACACACATGGTACACACATATTTTAGAGTTGGATACTAAGAAAAGATTTTTTAGTGAAGCATAATACACACTTTTGCAAACTCTAAAAAGCACTAGTGCTCACATATATCCTTTTCTCATTCAGGGAGCAAAACTCAGCTTTCCATTTCTGCTCCCTTATCTCTTTTAAAGTGCAAATACATTTCCTGTAACCATGCTTTTCAAGCAGAAAACGGCCTATGGATTGTTTTTTAAAAAAGGAGCCTTTTCAGAGCAAACCGTAACTAAAAGAAATGGGACAATTTAGAACTTTGTCCTTCTGCACTGAAGATTTTCAATTGACTTCACTTGCATTGGGATTGGGGCTCTAAAGGACATGTAGAAATTAGCTTTGAACAGCTTACTAAATAAGTAGCCTTAACTGCACTCCTTACTGAGATACAAAGCTGATCATTAATAACTTGGTAATTTAGGAGAAAAAATCAGGGTTCTCAAGCACCTTTCAGAAGCTGACTGGAGGACTGCATTCAAGGAATAATGACAGAATGAAAGAATAAAATTGCAACCATCTTTCTTCCACTAAAAAAAAAAAAANAAAAAAAAAAAAAAAAAGAAAAAAAAAAAAGAAAATCAATTTCTGGATAAACCCAGGGTCCTGGACACTCTTCTCACAAGAGAACAAAAAGCACTGTCATTATTTCTTTAAACATATATGAAGATAAATGCCTTAATTGGGGAACGAGAAGCGCCTGACGGTGATTTGAAGATCTTCATTTTTGTGAACCCAAGTCAACTCTTGTAAAGAAGGGCAGCAGAACTTCAAAAAGGTTAAAAAACAGCCAAAACCAGTCTAGCCTTTACTTCATGCATTTTTTATCTCATCGAGAGAAGAATCAAACTCCTGCATGAAAACACCAGTTTTGTTCTGATAACACACAGCTCTCTGCCCAAGCCCTCGCACAAACAAACAGCTCGGAATCGCCTCCTCGGCGAAGGCAGCTCACTGCTCTGCCCGACTGGAGCAGCTGCAGCCAGAGGCTTAAATCAAATTCATACAATGCAGGGACTGATATTTCCAAAAGAAAAAAAAACAGCTAATGTAGAAGAAAATAAAAGAAGGCTTGATATTAATCTCCAAGTTATTTAATTTTAAAGATAGAAGCTTGGACTGGGGGGAGGGTCAGACCTACAAACAACGCATTCTGAGGACAAGGCAATTTGATGCCACACTCAGTGACCAAATTTTGACAGAGAATAGGAGGGGGAAGACCAGGAGGGATGGAAAGCTCCTTTATTTTAAAAATAAATTCTCTGCACTAACTCAGTTTGAAGATCTGAGCTTAGCATGGAGACAAGTTTCAACCCTTTTCCGTGGGAAGAGGTTGCAGCCACATGGGAGAGGTGCAGCAGGAGATGAGGGTCTGCAGGACCACAGCTTGAGGCTGGTGCTGCTTGGTGGGATTGGCAGATTTCAAGACCTCTCCCCCCAGAAGTTTCACTGATCTGTGGTGTTTCCAATATGTCCTAAGCTCTCACAATAATATCAAAAGAACAGAAGGGATCATGACAACAAGGACATAGCCCTACTATGCTAATTATCTTATTTCCTCATTAATGGCCAAGTTCAAAACTTCAAAATCAAAGACTTTAAAGGGAGAAAAATCAAACTTCAAACATCCTGGTAGGCAAAATAATTCAGATAGTTCCCTTACTTAATAACAGTTACCTTTGAGTCTCTTCCATATATTTTCCTCTGCTTTAAGATGTTCCCTTCATTCTTTTCCGTGGCCTTCACCATTCACATTCACTGGATTGCTGGTGCATGCAGGTAGATAAATCACTTTGGAATTTTTGCTGAGTAATTTTTTGTTTCCTAGCTTAGCTTCTATTCCTTGCCTGTTTTCATCGATTATGACCCATAACTTTCCCTCTTTATTGAGTCTTAAAAGCTCAGGTGTTTCTCTGTTGGATCTCTCTCCCCTTGGATCCTCCAGCTGTCCCTTGGAAAGCCGGGGAGTGGGCAAGAGGCTGCTCCGAGCAGCTCCTGCCTGCAGACCATTCCCAGGGAAGGAGGGCAAGTGTGGCAATGGCCCGAGGCAGCAGCCAGCCCATCTCCTGCATCTCCAGCTCTCCCAGAAGCTCCACTCTATGCATCCCTCATATCCAGAAGGCAGGAGAAGCACAGTCTTGACGATGCTCCTTCAGCACCTTACTGTTTACAACACCTCAAAGCTGAGGATTTTTAGTAGTTAATGTTTAATTCCTAAAGGCCAAAATTATACCTGGTGGAGGTTGATATGAACAATCTGCACAAGGATGAGGTGCCATTTGGTCTGTAGGATTTGAAAACAAACCCACAATCCTTCTCTGTATGAGTCTGACAGCTCCTGTATTAATTGGCTATTGCACGGCATCCATGCATGCAGTGCTGGTAATTAAGGCAGAGTCAACACTCATACACCCCCAGATTTAAAGAAAGATTGCTTGGTTAATTAGGATACAATTTGTTTCTGTATGCTTCTAGAAATGACTCCAATAATAAGTTTGTGTACTATTATTACAAAATTAAAAACTGTCAGCAAAGCAGCTATAATTAATGCCTTTGATATAAAGGCATAACTTGAATTTTGAGAATTACCTTTTCTAATAGGAGGAGAAAGAATAGTGCTCAGGTTTAAAAGATTGAGTTTAAATCAGTTTGTTTATCAAGAAGACATATAATGGGTTCCCCCTATTTTTCCAGGATAACACATCATACTAAATTTTTCAGGGGTTTTGGTTGTTTGCTGTGTTGTTTTTTTTTCCTTTTTAGAATCACAGCTATTTTGAAGTAACGCATTATTAGAAACAGAAAAGTGACAAATTCCCTCAGCTTAGCAATACAAGAATTTCCAGCTTAAAGACCTCACCCTAAAAACTTTACATCCTGTATCAGCCACACTGCACCTGCTACCAAAGCTATGCATCTAAGCACCACAAATTGTCATTTTTGGGGCAATGCATAGCAGGGAACAACAATAACAAAGGGAAAAAACCCAACCAAACCCACCTGACAACAGCATAAGCTACAATAATAGAGTTTAGGATGTAATCACTTAGCTGCTGTCTCTGACCACAGTGGTAGAATACCACTTTCCAGCTGAGTTTAGGCTCTGAAGGTCATTAGAGATGTGTACCAATAAACATACACTCTGCTATCAGATTAGCAGACAAAACAGTTTCCATGGCAACCCTTGGACCAGAGAGCTCGCCTGCATTCAGCATTCATTTAAAATATTTTTTTTTCCTCCCTCAGTCTCCTTGGAGTCAGTCCTGTGAAACACAAGTGCTTGCAAGCTCTCTAATCTGCGGCTGCCTTTGAAAACCCATCCAACGGGTGTTGAAGCTGAGCCAATTAACAGGACGAGAATTGGGTGAATTGCAGAGAATCTGGCAAGGCTGTGTTTACCAATTAGGGTTTTTTTTATGATGCAAATGTTGCACACCATGCAGCAGGAATAAAAGCCAGCTATGCTGAATATGAAACTGTTAATTGCATTTTTCAGAGACACGGCTACAAGGTGAAACTAATCATACAAATGATAACTGGGTTTTACCACCTACAGTGCTTTGGTATTGCACTTGCACTAATCTGTATTAAAATAGCCCATAAATTTTTACAGCAAAAGAAAATGCAAGACATAGTACACCCTCCTGCATTTTTGGGGACATAAGGAATGTGTGAAATTAGATATAGTTAACAAAGAAAGCAAACAAATTATTGCTAATAAATATCCAACATGGATTTTCCTTTTTTTTTTCTTAAAAAAAAAAAAAGAAAATGCTCATTTGCTGGAAAACAAAGAGAAGTATAATTATTCAACTCAAATGAAAATCCTCCTAGTAAAAGA
Organism: Campylorhamphus procurvoides; assembly: GCA_013396655.1. Lineage (NCBI taxonomy): Eukaryota > Metazoa > Chordata > Aves > Passeriformes > Dendrocolaptidae > Campylorhamphus > Campylorhamphus procurvoides. The sequence goes on from WBMV01005060.1 coordinate 455,926, forward strand.
GCCTGGTAAAGATGTCAATGAGTAGGATGTTTTCTGAGGGAATCAGTCCAACAGAAAATTGGAGATGAGGATGGAAAATGCTTGAATCAAAGGACCTAAAGAAAAACTGGATAATGTATATTTATGGAAAAGTTTATTAGATAATTTACAAACAGCAGGAGAGTCCAATATACAAGACCCTAGATTGCTGACAGGATTTGGAAATACTTTAGTCTAAAGACAGGCTTATGAAGAGGACCTCATGTCTAATTGGTCCAAGTTTATTTATTTTCAAGTATTATAATTCAACATAGAAAAGGCCCAACAATTGGATTTTGAATATAGACTACCCCATAAGTTAAGCCTTATTTCTCCAAGGGTAAAATTCACCTCAGTGAGGGGAGCCCTTAACTAGGAATGCTTAGAAAAGGAGCTAAATTAAATCCTCCAATAAAAGAGTGAAATTTGATTTCTTTCCTCAAATATTTCTCAGTAGGAAAAAAAAACAAAAAAAAAACAAAATTTTTTCTACCATTTTCACCTGTAAATGAGACATTGAAGCTTTATCACTAGATCAAATTATGAGATTAGTTTTCTGATATGCACTTGGTAAATACTTAGACTGAAAATCTTGCCATTAATACTGTTAAACCACAGACACTGCCACTAACATTGCCTCATCCACTTGGAAGTGCAAGGTACATTGAGCATACTTGCCTAATTTTTTCTTGTGACAAATTGAGTTACAGTGATGAAAAATAACACAGGGTTTGAAGGACATTTGTGTAAGTAGGTTCAGTTGTGTCTAGGTGGGATAAAGACTACAATAATTTTGGGATAGAGATTCTCAAAGTGCTCAAGAAATTTTAATCAATTCTTCACTGAATCTTTATGAGAAAAGTAAAAAGAATTATGATCTTTCCCATTCCATATATAATTTCTGTGTCAGTCACATAGAAACAGATACAAAATCTATTGTCATCAATTAGTTTGTCATAAAATTATCTCTATGCCTGTACCTTTGTCTTTTAGAAGACAAAGCATGCAGCACAGCAAACATTTGGAGAGCACAAATATTTGCTAAACTAATGTATTTTGTGGTCAGCAATTACATGTACACGACACTTAGATAAAGAATAAAAGCATCAGGCAGAGAGGCTTTTCAAATGTTGCATTTAAAGAAGAGGATCAAAGTAAACGCTGCAAAGAATAACCACAACTAGAGTAATACACTAGACAACTTCAATTGAAAGTGGCGTGGCTTAAAGTAACAAGATAATAGGGTTGAATAATGCAAATGACCATATCCCATGTGGGTTTGCACTACAAGAGATCCTAAAACCACAGAAAATTAGGAAAAGGCATTGAAGAGCAGATTCTTGAAGAGATTTTCCTAAAAGAATAGAGAAAATGAGGACAGCTGGGAACCCTGAATGCACAGCAGGATGAGGGGCAAGGGAATGATTTGCTCTATAATAAGAACTGAGGGAAACAGTGACAATTGTAGAAAGTGCATGAAGAAAACTAGCCGGGAATGAATGGCCCATGTGTCTCTGAACTGCTCTGGCAATCAATCATCTGTTTTCCAGCAAAAGACAAAATAGAAATTTGAATCGCAACTGCTGCCAGGGTGTGCTTAGCCCACACCAGAACAGCATTAAGACAGCAGGAGAAACTCTGTCAGACTTGATAAAATGGTTATTAGAAGGGACGAGTTTTCATGAGCTTCAGAAGACAGATGGGTCATGTCAGAAATGAACTGCATCTAAATGACATGCTTCTCTCCATTCTTTTGTGTATTTATTTACCTGAGCTTTTCATACCATTGGGTTGATGCATAGGATGTTTAAGACAGCCAATACCACTGGCATATACACATCTGATAGCTGAAGATCTGAATTCTCTTCAGAGGTTTCTTCTAACCAGGAATTTACTGCAGGTCTGTTCACTTCCATTGTCCATGATGTTAAAAGATACAGGTTTGTAAAATCTGTTTTGCAAGAACTTAGCAGCTATTCAAAAGTGGCCAGAAGTAATTTCAAATGTTGCAATGTATAAATTCGAAGACCTTGGATCTTGGGATTAAAGCAAAAGAGAAAAAAATAAAGTAATTGAGATAATGATCAAAGGATAACAAAACACAATTGTTACTGAAGATTATAAAGCACTGAAAAATTTGACTGATTATCTCTGCAAACAAGCTATCAGATTGCTGGAAATTGTTGGAAGCGTGGAGGCTATTAGGAAAAAAGATAGCTTTGCAATGAATGACAAAATTAGGAACTGCTTTGTATCCCTGAAGTTGTAGATAGATGAGCTGATTCTTCTTGATTCTTGGGAAGGAAACATCACTTTAAAATTACTGCATGAACAGCAGTTCAATGTCACAGTATAGGGAAACTCATCCTCTTTGAATAAGACTACCTGCCGACAGAAGGCAACTCTGAGGGTTAGAGCATAGAACAAATATTTCAAGTTATGGGTTTAGAGTTACATGTGAGATGTAGGACAGCTCCCAAGGCTTAATTGATCAGCTGGGAATACTTTATACACTCAGGCTAATAAACACAAGGAAGCAATTTAGACCAGAAGATCACCAAGATTAAAATTGGAATCTTTTTTCAAGGCATGATTTCAGTTGCCACCACATTCAGAATATATATGTGCTCAACAAATATTCTCTTCCTTGAAGAATGTTTGATATTATAAAGACAAGAAACGAGCAAGAGGGTGAGAATTAAAACATGAAAATCACTAAAATGGTAACTGGACAAGGGTTTGTGACACTGTTGCTTATCCTTGTACATACTTAGCTTATTCACCTGCCTGGGGATATACTGCTCCTAGTTCTTGATATGGGTTAACAGGGCTTTTACAGCTGTTAGAAAGGATTCAAAACTAGAAAATAATTCACATTAGTGACCCAAGAAATGGAAATCTGATGCCTCTTCCTCTTGCTCCAGAGTTTGCTATCCCATCATACCAAAGTAGGTATACACACAACTGGTATGCACTCTGAGTATACTGGAAATCATATTTTTTATTATTTTCTACTCACTGTCACTACTTTTAAGATGTGATATCAGAGATGACAATCTTTACTATCTTAAAAGGAAACTTCTCCAAGTTAGTATCATACAGAAATGTTTTCTCCCTCCCAGGCACCATGGTGACTGCAGCACTAAAAATAACCACTGTCTAAAGGGAGATGAATGAAGACATGAGCATGGCATTCTACAAGCCACAGCCAATAAAATCACTGAAACTTGGATGGAAATGACATGGAAATAATACTCACTGTCATTTCTCCAGGAAGCATTTGATATGCAAGCATCTCAGAGCTGGAGCCACGGCAGCAGGAGCCAGTAGTACCCTTACCTGTCCTGCTAACTGAGACAGTCCCGATAGATTTCTACACCTAGTTGCCATAATTGCTCCTGACTCAAAGTCCACATACTGTGGTAGCTCTAGGGGTTGTAGTCTCTTAAGGTTATAAAGTTTAGCACAATACAATCATGATAAATCCAGTAAATAAAATACCAACACACACTGCTGGACCAAGACGAACTTCATTGCACTGCTGCATCAGCTTCTCCCAAATTCTGATTTACTGGGAGCAAAATCTGCATTTTCTGAACTATGATATTTTGTCAAATATGTGTCAGAGGAATTAATTTGATAAATTATATAAGTCCTTCAAAAAACTACTGGATGTTAAATTGTACAGAAAAGCTGAAGACTGTATACCCTGAAAAGCATTATTTTTAGAATCAGGAAGTGTTCAGATTTTTAATCTGACCCATTTTATTTTCTATATGTGTTTACTACATGTTTCTCTTAAAAGTTTTCATAATCCTAATGTAAAACATACCTGTTCTTTCTCTACAGGTTCTTGAGACCTCCAGAGAGAGTAAAATCAAAGTCCAAGATGAGTCTGAATGATACAATTTGCAATACAAAGCAGTAAAGTATTCCTTAGATTTCCAAACTAATCTTCTACGCCAATGTAAGGTAATGGAGGAAAATAAAGCCCTGGTTTATTCTCACAACTGTTCCACAAGTAGAGTTTACAATCTTCACCCCCAATGGATAAAATCACTTTATTTTGCTGAGAAAGGGGGGGGGGGGGGGGGGGGGGGGAAGGGGGAGGGGAGGGGGGGGGGAGAGGGGGGGGAAGGAAGTGGGACCAAAAATCAATAAAACAAAACAAACAAACAAAAAAAAAAACAACAACAAAAATGCCTTGTGAAAAGAGTGGCTGCAAGACCTTCCCTTAATCTGTGTTTCTAGACCTGGTTTCCTATTATGTGTTTCATTACTCCAAAGGGTAGGGTTGCCAAGTCATGTAAGTTGACATGCACGTGATATATGAAGACCATGTCATGTATGAAGAGTCTGAAAGGCAGAAACTTTTCAGTGCGACTGAATTTCCCCCCCTTGGTATATAAGTCTGTATCCAAAATGATACAGTGCTGACTTGCAGTTACAGAGTGACTGAGGGGAGAGGGCTCGCCAGCTCAGACAGCCTGTGAAGGTGAAGATTTAGGAGCAAACCAACTACCTGAGCAGGAGAGGACACACCAAGTGTCACTAGAGGGTTCTGCCAGTACATGTGACAATGCTGGTATTTGCTTGTGTGGACTCACTGTGGACAGAAACCACCAGATAAGATAACAAAGGCAAAATAAGCCAGGCTTTACAATAGGGACCACACATAAACTCAGAAATTAACCTGGAAATGGACTTGCTCAGGTGTTAATATTGAAGGTTTACATGTTCATTTAAAAGCTTTGACCTAATTTTAGAAGCCACAGATACTTTATTTATTAGAAATTCAGTTAAAACACATTGGTTAAATATAATTGTAGTTATTAAACCTGCACACAGCTTATATAACATCATGTAACACCTTTTGGAGTTGGTGAAATACATAATGTATAAACAGAGAATTCTTAGTGTAAATTCAAATAAACAATATTTTTTTCATTTTAGTCTTCCCAAAGCTAGCACTGAAAATTAGTAATGTCAGTGGAATGGAAGAACGGAAATGCATAATATTTAAATAGCAGATTGAAAACAGACGTAGAAACTAAAAAGAGAACCTAAAGGTCAAACAATTCCCTTTGACCATTTTCTTTCCTTTTTCTCATTCTTTTTAAAGATGCCTTCTCAAATAACAGCACGGTGCACAGTCATGATTGCTAGAGTGGCTGCTCAAGAGTTGCAAAAGTATTTTCCAACAATGGTCATGAGATTTTGAAAGTAAAAACAAGAGAGATTTATGGTACATTTCATGTATTGATTGACCTTTGTATATGACAGGAAAGTACCTTCACTTCGTGAGCACAAATTACAAGAAGAAAGTTTGAGGCAACATTTCTACCCTTGGACTCACAGACCTCAATTTTCTTTTCAAGACTATAATAAAGACAAACCTGCAGTTCCACTACCTTAGTGTAAGCACAAATTGGCTGAAGCTTGATGTTTCCTAGGGCTTCCCAGGTTTTGGGAAGGAATGCATACTGACAAGTGTTATCACCTCCCACATGTTCCACTATATCCCAGCCTGGGTACAAGTGGGGATCACAGCCCTCCGCAGGGAAATTAGAGCAGAAGAAAATTGTATGTTCCCAGAGCCCTGGCGCTGCACATCAGCTGTGGCCAAGGTTGAAAGATGAAGCTTGACCACTCTGAGACATAGAACAGGATACTTTTGGAATAGCCAGGGAATAGCCAGATTATTCAAAATCTGGATCACAGAAAACAAGCTTTTCTAATTCACAAGTTCGTAGCTGGAACATGAGGTTGTACACAAAAAACATGTGCTCTAGAAGTAGAGAAATACAGAATCCTAGAATCATAGGATGGCTTGGGTTGGAAGGGATCTTAAAGACCATCTAGTTCCAACCTTCCTGCCATAGGAAGAGGCACTTTCCACTAGAGCAAATAGCTCAAAGCCCCATCTAGCCTGGCCTTGAACACTGCCAGGGATGGGGCAGACAAAGGTTCTCTGGGCGACCTGTTCCATTATCTCACCACTCAAAACAGACCAGCAATTCTTCAAGAAATACTCTGAGATTTAATAGCTACCTGTTCAGACACATCAGGAAGTCTTAAAAAGGAGCAAACAAACCTATTTCACCTTTTACAAAGGTGAAACGCTCCTTTTCCCAGTGATACAACTATTATATTTTGCTAGAGGGGATATTTTCAGGCTTGTTTTTCCCCCATATATTTCCAGCCCTGGCTGAAATAATCATAACCACATATCAATTACAAAGTTCTCATCAATCCCTGAATTTCAGATACAGCTACCATTTCTGTTGCACCGTCTTGTAAGTCATGTCACAAGTCATTAAATTTTATTCTCTTGTTTTAATTTCTAATACTGAACACAATAATTCAAGTTTTCTCATATATCCAGGAGTCCAGTTGGGTAAAGGAATGGAACTGTAACTATACTTCTAGTGACGGCTGGAAATTAAATCTTTGCTGTAGATATGGATACTTCTTCAATATATTGCCAAAAGAGATGTGGGGAAAAAAAACCAAAGAAAAAAAAGACCAAAGAAAGGAAAAAAAAGTAAAAACCCCTCAAAATAAAACAAAAACAACCCCAAAAAAACAACAAACCAAAAAAACCTCCAAACCTAACAAACAAAAAAAAACCCCGAAACCCAAACAAATGAAAAAAACCCCAAAAACAATAAAAAAAAAAAGCCTAGGACAAAAATAATTCAGCAGATCCAATCCACTTATTTCTAGAAGGGATGCAGTATGCTTTGAAAAAGCCCTTTGTATAATAACAGAGGTAAAGACCAGAAAGGAATGTAAATAAAGAGAGAAGCATATATTACCAAAGTTAAGCTTCCTAGATTAGTGAAACAGAAAATCTCCTATGGATCCAGAATAAAAATTTCCTTTCAGTTTATTTTGTGAGGTATGGGTTGCTTTTCCATTTCAGTGACTTCGGTAACAGAGGCAATTGGTTGTTATTGACCATTTGTATGGGCCTTCATTGGCAGCAGCATTTTGAGGCAAAAAGTGCCTTTCCAAAAGATCCTGTGTTGCTTTAAAGCATGTAACAGTTTCAGTATGCCAAATGCACGTCGTGCTGTGAGCCATCACAGCAGTACACAGATATTGATTTAGATAGAAACTAGAGAGCCGGGGAAGATAGAAAGGGCACAGTGTGCTTTCTGATGCGTATGCATTATTTAGCTTTCATAGTTTCATCTGAAGTTAGTGACTATTTAGATAAAATTATAGAATCGGTATCACTGTGTTCAATACAGGTACATCAAATTACCTCTGAACCAAAGAGACACAGACAATATGGCTTATTTCTTCTTGTAGCTGCTATGAAAATGACTTTTAGTGATGATCTATTTTTTCAACTCGAAAAATATACCTGGAAAAAGTACCATGTTGGGAGAAACAAAGCAAAATAGCATCTTACCTGCTCAGCTCCCCGAGAGTTACGCTGGAAAAATCTATCACGTGAATTCCACTAATTCTAATACCTATGAATGCCCAGTGGTTGAGTTGACACAATTAATTGGGAATTTCTCTAATATTGAAACATACTGATATTCACAGAATAAGGAAGACAAAGGCAAAAGAAGAATGCAAGGAAGACGTATTCTACTAACAAAGGCAGAAAAGAATGGAAAGGTCACAGGAGATCATAACATTTACGTTAGTAGCTTGCATTAAAGTTCCAATGCTTTATTTTTACTTCCATACTTTCCTAACATGTCTTTAACTGAGACGGAAAAAGAGTAGACTCAAATCACCCTAAATCATAATTTTTGGAAGCCAGATCTTGTACTTGAAAATGAAATCCCAACCATTTCTGCAACATTTTATGAGTAACTTTACACGTTCATAAGTGAACATGAGAAAAAGCTGAGACCCTCATATGCCACTCAAAAATATTTTTAATGGAGTTCTCTGTCATATTTTGCAATTCTTACCAAAGTTGTGTACTATGATAGGCCATGTGGAAAAGACTAGCAAATGCTAAAATTTCAGAAGATTATCCTTATATTTATCTGTTCATTCTGACCTACCAGCCGTTTGCACAGAAACAATCTTAATTAACAGCATTAGTATGAAAAGGATTATCGTGTGAATAAGCTCTTGCCGACTAAACTGAAACACGCACAGTCCCTCATAACAAACTGACAAGTAAATATATTCACACAGAAACACTTACTTATTTGACTTAGCACTGCAAAAACATCGACTTGCAGTCAAAGACACCCAAGCAAAGGACTCTTACACAGTAATCTCTGAGGGCTGAAACCTTCTAACAAATATGAGCCAATTTCAAACAAACAAATTAAATGTTTCCTGTTGTATTTTGTATCAATACATTAGGTAAGTATTTAGTAGATTTTAGAAATTGGCTTATGGTTCACTTGACAAGTAAGTTGCTCTTCTAAGGAAAAATAACCCAACCATACTTGTCACAAGCATCATCACCATCTGTATAGCATACATTCATATTAAAAAGTAAAGAGTATATCTATATATTTAGAAGAACATTAAAAAATCCCCAAAGCACCCATACTAATTCCACCAAAGATGTAGGTAATGGTAGGTGTTTTTTTCAGAGATGATTATTGATTTGTAAATATGATAACAATAGCAGTTACTGTTATTTTTTACTGAATACAGAATCCCAATTACATATGGCATAGTAAGACTAATATATTTTAAAAAGAAAAGTTTCCAGTTATAATTAATACTAGCCATTGCATTTTATAATGTGGAGGTTGCCTTAGAAACATGGTATCATTCTGGGTATGTTTGAAGTTGCATCTTTAAAGTTAGGATCCTATCTTTACTAGAGATGGTTTTATTTATAACCTCACTTAGAAGTGCACAAATAGACAGAAAGCATACATTTAGCTGTGGAATTGCATGCAAAAGCTGTTGCTATAGTGGCTTCTTTCTATTATCCACTGTTTAATTTAGAAATCCCTGGAAGGCCTTAGCTAAATTAATGAATTGATGTCAAGCAAAACTTCAAAATGGCATTTAAAATTTGAAATAAGCTATATTTTATTATTTAAATATGAGTTAAACCCCATTTTGTCTACAAAGATACTAAACAAACCTTCCCCCTTCTATACACAAACAATCCCAGACCAGATTTTTGGGAGACTATTTCTAATAGCAAGCCAAAGTCCTGAACATAGTGCTCTAAGATTTAAGGAGATGGACACGTCAGGGTTAGAAGAACATCCCTTCCCATCCTTAGACCTTGGAGAAACAACTACAAGGGACAGTTCAGCAGCATCATAATTTGGGGCCCGGGTCCTGCCTGTCTTTTCCGTGCACTTTTCCTGCTGAAAAACATCACAAGAACAGCTGCTTTCACAGGATTTTTCATGGAGTCTCAAGAGATCTTCTTGTTATGTTACTGCAGTACTTTGAATGACAGTCAGACAGCAAAAACAACAAGAACAAGATCCAAGGAGAGTGAGGAGAGGGGTCATAAAGAGACAGAGAAGATAGAGAAAGATAAGGAAAAATGGATTATGAAAAAGGAAGGATCAGAAAATATCAGCAAATAGAGGGAGTTGGGGAACCATAAAATTAGACAAAAATAGAAATGAAGTGAAAAGATTTACAGTAAAGAAGTTTTATGGTAAGAGACGGGAAAAGGAAAATAAAGAATTCGTCTTGAATGCACAAAGAAATAAATAAACAAAAAGAACCTTCAAGTAGAAGAATTAAAATGGAAGGTTCGAGTAAGGCCTGCATGAAACCTGCAGTAAGAGGCAAGAGATGACTGCAAACCAGGTGCTGTGTAACTAGGAAGACAGAACAAACAAATTGTGAATAAATGGCATTCACAAAGCAAGCCCAGCTTACAATACATGTGTTGTTTTCTTTTCCACTGGTAATAGAAACATGTGTTGAGTTTGCAGTATCCACTTATAACTTCTCTAAAACTTTTAGGAGCAGGTAGGACTAATAAGAGTCTGGTAAACAACAATTGATTTTTCTATATTCACACATCACATTTTTGGTATGTGTCTCTTTCCTTCTTTGCAATAATGTTGACATAAAACTAAAAATCACTTTCTACACATACAAACACAGAAAGTCAGGACACAAAAGTGTTTGCTTTTTTGCACAACTTTACAAGTATCCATAAATTATTGCCATGAGAAGACAGCAGGGAGCCTGTATCTCCAATGGGACTGCATTTAAAATTTGATTCTGCTCCTCTCCAGGCACTGGGGACTCTGCCATTTATGTGCCTAATGGCCATAATGGTGGATATTCAGATAGGAGAGAGAAGAGATGAGTCCTGATATGAAAAGAGGACTTAAAAAGAAATTAAAGGTAGCAGCAATCATGGTGTGTTTTAAGCCTGAACTGGGGGCCAGGGATGTCAAAAGGAAAGATTTCATTAGATTCAGTGCCCTCTGACTTAAGTTCTTTTTACATTCTGGAGGGCAGGAAGGATTATGTTGTGGAAGGATGAGAGATTGAAATCGTACACAGGCATTAAAAACACCTCTTCTGTGCCCCAAGTGTGGCACAGTAGCAATTGTGTGACTGGGGGCAGGAATAAGACTGGCAGCTCACAGTCATGAAAGCACAGTCACATTCAGATCGCTTACCAGAGTTGAAAAATGTTATTATATTTTTCCTCAAGTTACCTTCCTAGCTATTTTCCCTCCTCTTTTCATTTTTAGGGATGAAGCACAGCAAAAATATACTAAAATTGTGATATTTCTATAAACCAGTCACTGGACTCTCCCAGTTAAGTAATCTTAACTACAAGACAGTATTTTGACTTATTGGTAAAATGACATTTCCTCAATATTATGTTCTTCTTTTTCCCTTCTATATTGCAGGAGAAGAAAGATATGATTTTAATAGATAAAGCTTCTTAAGTCTCCACTAACAAAAATAGCTTAATAAGATGCAAAATGTTATACTTCCCCTAGTCTGCCTCTCATATCTTCCTCTCCCATGCCCACATCCCCAAAATACATGTAAAAAAAATTAATGACAGCATGAAGAAAATAGTAAGACACCAAGAATGCAGATGTGTAGTTTTCACACCTTTTTTTTCCTCCTGTAGTTGTCTAGAATTAGCTTTCTAATGGAAAAAAGGAGATACATTATAACTTCTAAATCTCTCTTTCCCATCTTAAAATAATGCTAATACAGGGACTGAGAGAGTTATGCCTATTTTTACTTTAGAGAATGCAGATGAAAGGCAGGCAAAGCATTTTTTTTTTCTGGACTGCTTCACATGCACATACACCCCTTTCCAGTGTTGTTTTAATCTCAACTGGAGGTGACTACTCATTTGTAAAAGAAAAGAGGTTAAGAGGCACTAAATAAAGATGACAGATAGCTTCATAAAATAATTTAAATTACTCTGAAAAAGAACTGGGTAGAAAACAAAGATGACGCTGTTTACAGTAACAATATTTAAAATGTATTAATTAAACCCAGAGCAAAACTACAAAAGAGAGAGGTGCTTTGAAGATGGAAAGCTCTGAATGCCACAGAAAGCTTTGAAGTTTCTCAGTTTCCTTTGTTTCTCACTCATAATACATGAGGACACTCTGCAGTAGCTAAGCTTTAACTTTCAAGGGACCTTTTTCTGTTTGTTCCACCATTAATGAGAAAAAAAAAAAAAAAAAAAAAAAATCATACCCTCCCCTTGCTCTTCGTCTTTAGAATTCATGGCAGAGAGATCCACTGCTGCCGTGAGAGTTTCTGGTTCCTATTTGGGAAGGCTGATTGAATCTGCTGAAGGTTACACTGCAGTCAGTCGTGCCAAATCTGTGCCAGCCTTTAGGACAAATTAATCAAAGCAGTCACCTAATACAGCTTCCATGACACGATGGAGGCAAAGGCAGCAATGCTGAAGCCAGAGTTTCAAACCTGCTCCTAAAACTACTGAAACTAAAAATTTTAGTTTCATATTCTATTCCTTGATTTTCTCTCTATTTCTCTCTAAAGTGTTTTCTCTGTCAATCATCTTAGCAGAAAGATACATCAATAGTAGGAAAGATTTTCTGCTGGTACCTTCCCCAGGAGTGAGGATATACAAATCAAGAGAAGAGCAAGAGTTGGAGTTTTTCACTGGAGGAGTTTTATCCCTGGAAGGTGTTCTGGAGTTCAATACTTGAATATATTGAATCAAAAGGAGAACTCACACAGATCTATAGGTTTCTTGACCTTCCAAGGGGGTGAAATAATGGCTTAATTTCTTATCCATGTTTCCTAAAGCAACAGAGGTGATCCTTCCTCCCTCCTTTCCCCCATATCACTTTAGGTTTAGGTGCAGCAGTTCCACTAGGTGTATTATGTGCTCTATCTCCATAGATAACATGAACACATTGTCATGCAAACATGCAAATCACCACTCCTAGTTGCCATGGTTTCAAATTGAAACGCTGGCATCCTTTTATCATGGCCCAGCATTACACTGTAAAAAAAGCAGGCACAAGGCAGCATCCACAGGCCCAGCCCGCATTACACTAGAGGAATTCAGATAGCTCTAACCCACCTACTATTTAGAGCACTAAATCCTAGGTATATTTTTTTTAATTCCACAAGAACTTCTGATGCTGCATCTGGGTCCTGTTAATTAAAACATTTTTACATAAACTGGTTCACATTGCCTCTAATTTAAAACTAAATGAAAGGAATGAACGTCAGGTTCCCAGCCACAACACAATACCACTGGGAATGTGTAGCCTTCCAGTTTTAGCACTCAGAAAATACTGCATTAATGCGGTCAGAGTAGCTTTATGTTGAAGAGGAAGGGGGAAAAAAAAAAGTTTTACAAGTCTATTCATTGATTGCTTTTAGGAACAAAATACCACAGAAGAGGTGAAGTCCAGGGAGGAACAGCTCAAAATTCGGTGCTGTTGTGCTTGAGGTGTTCCTGTGACCCCCATGTTTGAGCCAACAGCAGCACTCTGAGGATAACTGCTCTACCTCCAGCACTGTTCTAATGGCTGCAGAGACGTGAACATATCTGGTGGAAACAACATGAAGACCTCAAATTTTCTTGTATAAAACCAGTCAACAGACGCTGACAGTTCTGAGTGTCTATTAGCAAAAACCAGGTTGAAAAGAAGAAAGTAACTGTTGTCCTGTGTTATCAATAGCATTGCACTACTGGACAGCCCATTAACTCACTAATTAGATTAACTCATTATCTAACTTGTGGTGCCTCTATGAGGAGGCTAAATTTCCAAAGACCTCTGTAAGAGAACAGAAAGAAAGAAAGAACCTACTACATAGGGTGAGTAAGAGAAGCATTTTAACTTAGATGCTCTGAATTGTCCTCTGGCGAATCTTCCTGCAGACTGAGACCTATGTGAGGTGATTGTGCTTCTAATTTAGCCACATGGACCAGCTGCCTGAATTCTGGGGTCATCAGCAGCTTCCCAAAAGCACATCTGGACAGGAACCAACAAACAAAATCAACCAACGGAGAAATAAAATGTGAAGGCCAGGTTAGACAAGACAATTCTGCCTGTGGTAAACCTCAAGAAGGAAACATGTAAGAACTGTTTTTCCCCTTCTTGGAATAAGGGAGCCTGGTCCTGCTCCTCTGCATTAGAGAGCACTGAGGAGTTGTTGTTACTTGTATAGGATGGGCTGCCTGGTTCCTCTGCCTCTCCCAGTGCAATGTTTTCTACCAGTGTGTGCCTCAAACACCTAAAGTGGGTATTTTGCTTGTATTTCACCCAAGATAAGAAGAAATAAAATCAGCTAGCTGAAAGTCAATAAACCTCAAATGTTCTACATTTAAACACAGAAAGTAAACTAGGGTTTAAAGTATTTGCTATACAAGAATGATCACTGTTATCTTCTCTCCCCCAAATTAATATTTATCATACTTAATTAAACTCTCTCTTACATCCATGTACACTCCATTTCAAGCCTGAATACTAAATATTATTAATAATTACAGTTACTACACTGATTCATGCAAACACAAGTCACACATTTATAGAGCCTAAAGAGGCAGTCTGTTTTCATTATGGGAGGTCTGAAGACATGAGCTCTGGCACTCCAGGTTTTATGGGAGGTTTTCTGTGTGTTTGTGATTTCTTTCAGTAAGTTAAAATTGCAAGTAACTTCACATTATCTTGAAGCCTCTGTGGCTTTTCTTCAGTAGCTTTAAGGTAAACTTTCCACTGCCTGCAGCACCTGTGTTCTGCACCCCCCTGTCAGTGCCAAATAATTTATTTCTTTTAATTGGTGCATTTTAGTGTCAAGGAGGGATGCGATCACTTTGTCCACCATTAGGACCACAGAGCAAAGTCCAGAAGTGAGTATTCCACCAATTATTTCAGGACAATCCTTCTGTTTCCAGTTAAGAGAACCTCCAGTGGTCTTTTAAATTAGGAAATAGATTAGAAAAAATGCTTTTTCACTAATACTCTCTCATATCTAGGTAGCTATATGTATCTAACAAGAATTTTGACACTTTTACAACATATTATATCAAGTGTTATTCTTAGCAAAACGATAATCCATAACTCAAAAACTTATAAATCTAATTACTATTTTTAAATAAAATTGTAGCAATTAATATTCACACCTGTGGAGCCACAGAATTCCAGCTACACCCTGGGGATCTTTATTAGTCCCTTTGACTAGTTCAGTTGTCATCTCTGTCCACTGTAAATACCTTGGTTAAGAGTTGAATTAAACCAAAAACTTCATGTGGCCCAAAAGAAGCTTTAAACTAGAGAGGCTGGGACTGCTGCACTCAGGAAGCTCCACTATCCTTTTGAAGGAGAGTTAATGAAATCTGGACACCCAGGAAACACACATAACCATATATCAAAATACTAATTTATTCTACTTTTTTTGGACATATGATACTTTCCCTGGAGGGGGAAAAACAAAAAAAAAAGTAGCATGTGATCTGTCTTAAGCAGGAAAAGCAGCATAATTTTAATCTCTATTTTTATATTAAGTCTCCTAAGACAAATGCTCTGCCCCATCTGCCGGCATAAACTGAAAGGCTCCAGAATCCCTTCCCCTCTATTCTCGCTGGTGTTTATCCCCCGATGTGTTCTCTGCACCTACTCCTTCTCTGCACCACGTGCTTGTCAGATGGGTTGGAAATATGTAACTGCCTTGTGGCTACTTTGTTTGAAGTAGCTTTGACATTCACATCTCTCTAACATCTTAGTCTTTGAAACCAGTGGAAGAAAAAACTGTCCTCAAGCAGACTTTATTACCATTGTTACTTCATTGAGTCCAGATAAATTCAAGTAGAAATAAATCTGGACCAATAGCATCCAAGACAGCATTATTCTTTTAGGAGCACTTAAGAATGTACTAATTAGGCTAAATTGCTATTATGATATCAAGCTGCAAATGCAAACATCCCTTAAATACAGAGCCCCAAATAGAGTGGTAAAAAGTCAAAAGCAGGTAGAATACAGTAATTCTGTGACCAACTGATGGCAAAAATAATTTGCTTAAAACTGTCCCCAAAAATGACTGACCCTAAATACTTAAGTAAGCTCATGCAGAAACAGGGTGTGGTAGAAATATTTTCCAGAACAATGCTGCAAAATAAACCAGGGCATTTCTGAGCCAGAGGTGGTGGGTTTTGTTCTAGCAATTAATGTGGGTTGTTTTTTTTTACACTAACTTCTGCATGAAGTTCTTTCAATTCATATAAACTTTAGCATTCAAAACAAACTTTGGCAAAGTCTTTGCTTGATAGTGCTTTGTTTGCAAAGCCACTTCTTTCTGCTTGTTGTCAGCTTGGTTCCAGTCAGCAATGAGGACACTGTATGTGCAATGTTAGAAGGACTGTTTACTGTATAAAACATAACAAAATTGATGGCCCTTAGTTCCTGTTCTGAAGACAGAAGAAATATTCAAATCCTACACAATGACCCCATGCCAGTCATGATTTTACAGACCTCTATTATATCTTTCCATCAGTCATATCACTTTAAACAGACTCTTATTCTATTTAATCTTTCCCTGCACACCAGATGTTCCATACCTTTGATCTTCCTTGTCACTCCTCTATATATCTTTGCCCATAAAAATGTACTTTTTGGAGGCGAGGAGAGCAGAACTTCAAGCATTTTGGAACTCAGGCACAGCATGATTTTGTAACAATGACATAATGAAGTTTTCTTTCCTCTCTTTGCTTCCCTAACCTCTAATTTGCTTTCATTGCAGCTATTGAACACTGGACCGGCATTTTCATAGAACTATATATTATCATCAGAAATGTCATTCCTGGGTACTTATAGTTAGCTCACTGTCCATCACTGTATATGTAACATTAGGACTGAGGGGTTTTTTACCCCTAGGTATCATATAACGTTTATAAAAATTGAATTTCATTTGCTAATTTATTGCTCAGTCACTCATATGTCCTTCTTCAATGTTACACAGTCAGTCCTTGTCTTGAATATCTTGAATATCTCAAAGTCCTCAGCAAGTTATTCTGTCCTTTTTACAGATCATTTGTGAATCTGTTGAAGAGCACAAACCTCAGTGGAATTCAGCTGGCGACACCTCTGCATTGTGAAAATGGAATATTTATTCCTACCCTCTCTTCTTACTGACTATTTATCCATGTGAAGGCCTCCCTATTATCCCAGAGCAACTTAGCTGCCTTGTTGAGAGATAGTGCTGAAAGCCTTTTGGAATTCCATGGGAGCCACATCAATGGTATCTCCCTCCAACACACACTTGTTACTGAATTCAAAGGCCTGAAGTTGGGAGGGAGGACTTTCCTTTTCAAAAGCTGAGCCACTCCTAATATGCCATGCACACCTATGTGTCCAGTAATTTAGTACTTAGAATAATTTACACTAATTTATCAAATGCAGATATCAGGTTTAGTGATTTGCCATTTCTGTCAATCTTCTCTGTGACCTTTTCTCCAAACTAGTATTATATTTACTATCTTTCAGTCTGTTAGCATGAGGCTTTCCCCTGGCACGACTGACTTAGGTATTTCATTCTGGAAAGTTTGAATGATTTTGAGCAAGTATAATCTGGTTATGGTTTTCTTTTTTCACTTATGGTGTATTTTTCTCAGAGCTGTTTTTCAAAAAAATTGGGTCCTATGGACTCTGAAAGACTTCCTGTCCCCACTGAGTTTGGAAATGATTTAGTATTTGTTTCTAAGAATTTTGCAAGTTGCTTGTCTGATCTTTTTTGCCTACTTGATTACATTTTTATACTGTACTTGTCATTACAATCCTTTCTACATTTCTCTTGAACATACCTAAGACTTCTTGAAGTATCTTCAAGTACCTTCCATTTTTATTCTGTCTTACCATGTTTTCTGGATTTTGGTCTTCCTGATGTATATTTGCTAAATGGCATGCATTTGGCTGCAGTGCCTAACATGATGCCTTTAAACAATCTCCATTGAACATATCTAATATTTTTCACAGCTCCTCTCTAACATTTTTCATAGGCTCTTTGGTATATTTTTAACTATACATCTTGCCACTTCTGTTTTTGAAACTAAGCACAGGAATGGTCGATTATTTTGCAGTTGTTGGCATGTTGAATCTGAGTAAAACATGGTTTCTGTTACAGAGCAGTTCAGAGAGAAACATTATCAATCAAGCCTTTCACCAGTGCTCAGGTCCAAGCTGAACTGCTCACAGGTTCCCTGAGTGCCTGCTTCCATCAGAAGGTTATTAATGGAGTAAAAATATAGAGATATGGCAATTAATCCAGACAGGACACAGCATTTGGAATCTCATTCAGTATGTCACTGTATCCATTGTAAGTCTTATCATATTCCCCCTTCTATATTTCATATTTTAGTAATTGTTTATGTAGGTTTTATTTTTATTCTGTTCTTGTATATTAATTTTCCTATTTAGAACTGGAATTTCAATCATAACTCATAGATATGGTTTTCCATAATGTGCTAATCTGATCTGATTATCAGCTTTCTTTAACATAGAAAAACTTGAAACTGAGACTCCACAAAATTCAACAAGGGACTGACATTGCCCTTTGCACATTTTGTGCACTGGAATCTTAGAATCATAAAATTGTTTAGGTTGGAAAACACCTCTAAGACCAAAGTCCAACCATTAACCCAGGACTACCATGCCCACCACTAAACCATGTCCTTCCATGACTCATGTACACAGCTTTTAAATAGCTCCAGGGATGGTACCTCCACCACACTCCTGGACAGCCTGTTCTGGTGCTTGACAACTCTTTCCATGAAGAACTTGTTCCTAGTATCCAATCTAAACCTTCCCGGGCACAACTTGAGGCCATTTCCCCTTGTTCTATTGTTTGTTACTTGCAAGAAAGACCGACCCACATTCTGGCTCAGCCTCATTTCAGGGGGTTGTCAAGAGCTTTCCTGAGACTCCTTTTCTCCAGGCAAAACACTCTATCAGGTGTCTATCTGATACAGCTTTCCTTCCAAATTTGCAATATATTTCTCAGGTCAATAGTTAGGCACTCTGGCTTTTACTTAAATCAAGGATGCCTCTTGGGAATCCGTCTATCCCCATTACTCTTGCAGACAGCCTAGACTAGGTGACCCAAAGCCTTCCTGCTAAGGCCAGCTTTTCATTTGGGCAAACACAAGTGGCAAAGAGTCGGAACATAAGCCAGATTTAGATGTCTGTTGTGGTTTGCCACATTTTCAGGCAGCCTGCAATTCAAAACATTCTATGTGTACTCTAGGGCCTAGAATGGAGGGGTAGCTATTAGCAATCATCACCTTTGGTAAAAGGACACTGCTGACTCTACAGAGAAACATTTAGGGATAACATGTTAATTGATTTCCAGAATAATAAGAACACCAAACATCTCATAGAATCATATAATGTCCTGGGTTGGAAGGGACTTTAAAGATCATCTAATTCTAACACCCTTGCCATGGGCAGGAATGCCATTCACTAGATCAGGTTGCTCAGGTCCCCCATCCAGCTTGGCCTTGAACACTTGCAGGAATGGGGCATCCACAGCTCCCCTGCACAGCTGGTTTCAGTGCCTCATCACCCTCACAGGAATGAATTTCTTCCTGATCTAAACCTGCTCTCTCAGTTTAAAACCATTGCCCCTTGACCTGTCACTTTCTGCCTGTACAAGAAGTCCCTCTCCCTCATTTGTAATAGTCCCCTTAAGGCTGCAATGAGGTCTCCCAGAAGCCCTCTCTTCTCCAGGTGAACTCCATCTCTCTCAGCCTGCCTTCACAGGAGAGGTGCTCCAGCCCCCGATCCTGCCAATGATCAATGCCATTTATCCAGACACAACTCACCAATGGAAACATTTAAAATACTATTTACAGTTCAGAAAACTATAGCATGACTCACAGAGATCTTAATAAGATTGCAGTCAGGCAACAAATATGCAGAAGCCGAAGCAGGGGTGCTGAATACAAAGAAGACTGAGCAATTCTGTGCTATTATCATGCTGTGGAAATCTCCATAAGATCCAAATGATAAAATATATTTTCCATACATTATACATGCACACATAATGTGCAATTTTCCATAACATAAGGATCCTTACTTTTCAAGGGAAAAAAAATGTACACATGCTCTGGCTTCACCTATGGTGAAGGAGACCCAGAATCTTCACCACAAAATACTGAATTGTGCAACAAACCTTCCCCACACTTTGTGGCACACAGAGGAAATGCAGGCTTTGCTGCCACCTAAGAATGCACAGAGCTCAGGAGCATCATACAGACTACCCTGAGTAAAGAAAAGTAACTATCTACTAACACCACTCAAAGACAGTGAGGAATAGGAAATAAAAGCCAAGTACTGGTGGATATGCAACCAGAGATGTGTTTTTCATCACCCCACACATTACACAGTTTCCACTTCAGAACTCCTCTCCTCTGAGGGCTGCACAGCTCTTCACAAACTTTACTACAGATCAGGAAACTTTCTCTCTTTTAGGCCTTCTGTTATTTTTACCACTTAAAAGAAGATATAAAGGGACTTCACTAAGGTCACACAAACGACCCTGCTTAAATTAAAGGTGTGTGTGACAAAACTGATTGAGTTTAACATGTATAAGACTGTGAGGAGACTACCAAACAGTTATTGTCCTCTCAGTTCCTCTGTCCTCAGCCAAAAAAACAAAACAAAACAAAAATCAAAAAAGCAACCAAGTGAGATACTGTAAACAAAATAATATCATTTACATTGAAATCCACATCAGCTTAACTAGGTAACTTTTAAAATACTTCATCTTAACCAATTAAACTGATAACTTCCCTATTTTACATTTTAAATAGGCTTTTACTTTCCAAACACATGTATTGGTGAATTCACTAAGAGTAAATTTGAGCAACAACTAGAAAATTAAAAGTATATATGATCAGCACAATAAATTGTGTTATTACCAGAAAGCACTGGAGTTCCCTGAATGACAAAGGCACAGATGTGCCAACTCTCTTTCTCTTTCCATCTTAGTCTCAAAGCTCTTCCTAACATCCCTCTAATTATAACTGGGTCATTAATACAAAGGCTGCATATTCATTCACCTGAACTGTGTATATATATATATATATATATATATATTAAAGTCTGATCCAACATACACATAAATAAAATATTTGCAACATGAACCTCAGACTGGATATGGGAGGAACTACAAGTACATTCCAATGTTTGGTAGTTGGGATACCCAACAGTAAAGAGAAAAGATTCTTTTCTCCAAGAGTGTCTATGTTTTGTTACACTCCACCACCACTGAAAGGCTCAACAATAGTACATACAATAATCAAATTTCTGAATTCTTTCCTGCTCCACCTTGAGAGCCCCAATCACCAGGCCAGTGTCTGGCAGTGTCAGGCTGGTCACTCCTGAGCTGATGCTGGCCAGATCCCAGACTTGCAGTGCAGGTTTCTACAGCAAGGACAGGGAACACATTTCCCCCTCCCCCTTTTTCACCTGTAAGTGCCCAGCAATCTATTCTTCAGAGGCAACTTCACAGCTGGGAAAACAGTGGGTTCCAGTCACCCTGAGGTATGGTATGTGTCGGTTCTTGAGTAACCCACTTCTTGGGGAAGAGTCATTGTGTTTTCTTCCTTCTGCCCGTTTATCTTCAGAAAGAGCTCTCTTCCCAGAATTTTTGATAAACCTAATTTTCACCTCTATCCAGGTAGTTAAACTCTATTGAGGCAGGAAAACTGAGATACCCTGTTTGTCCAGATTCCCCCACTGGCTAGCAATAGGTGGCTTCCAGCTCACCTTTTAAATGTTTTGCATAATCTTCACAGCTTCCCCACTCCCTACCTGGACTAAATTCAGGGAAAAGGCTTCCTTTTCCTTCTGAGGTAAACCCTTAACTTGTAGATCATATGGCCTTACTTATGTTTGTAACAGTTGTGCAGTTACATTTAAGTAAAATATTAGAAACTAAGATTATTTTCAGTAAAGGCTTGAAATGAGTAGTGAACCAGTCAAGGAACCTAATTGTGCTAAACTTTTATTCCAGAGTATGGTTTTTAAAAAATTGATAAAGATGATCAGCTTTAAAACTTTAATTACCAGGGAAATTCAGGCATTGTGGTAAATAAGCAGAAGAGAAATGGGAACATGTGAATATATAGTAGCTGGTTTACACTGACATGGCTTGCTTTAGCTTGAAAGTGAACCACTGGCACCTGGAAAAGTCAGAGTTGCGTATAAAAATATATATTTAAAAAAACTATTTTCAAAATGCTTGAGCAAATCCCTAGGGCAGACAGAGCTGAAGTCTAAATGTCACTGCTCTTCTGGAGACAAGATCAACCTATAACCTTATCAGAACACAAATTATGTCAGTGAACAACATCCAAAACCTGCAGAGGCATTTGAGAGATTTTTGGCATTCTAATTTATGGATTTCAGTTGCTGTTTTCAAACTTTCAAGCTTCTCAGAAAAAGATAGGCTTTTTTCTTTAGTTTGGGAGGCGGGGATGATTTGGGGGGTTTTTATTATTGGTTACAAAAATCCTGGAAATCTATCACTTTTATGCCTGTGCATTTTGATGATGCATAATACTGATTAGGAAGTGTCTCAGCTGGTAATAAGTTCCCCTCATAATTTTTTTTTTCCAAATGCTGTTTTTATGCAGTTCATACAGGAATCCAATTAGCATATCATTGTGACTGATTAAATATGCCTCACGTAAATTTACATGTCAAAATACATACTGTACTTAAACAAACAGACAAGGATGCCAGTCTTCTGTAAACAGCTTTGCATGCATAAGCTAACTCAGAAACACAAAAGCTTATATTTAAATTCTCAATGACTACCTGAATAGAGTGAAAGGGAGACAGAAAGGTAATGTTACTCATGCATGAAGTGAGAGAATGAATATAGACATTTGTTTCTCTTTGTCTCTGAAGAAAACTATTGACAAGAGATTCCCCATCTGCATATGAGGCTGTCACGTCAGATTAGCTCATCAGGTAATGGAAATTTGGCCTCTGATCCAGAAAAGGTCCCTATGCACTAAGAATCAAGACTGTTTCAAAGAGATTGTATTATCTTAGGCAGCAGGATTAAATTAATATGGGAATGACTTCTACTGGAGGAAATTTTTTGTTAAACATGTGCTAATGTTTATTATGCAGAGCATCCACTTTTCATAAGTGATCTTTCTTGACATTTATTCATTACTTTATGACCTTCCTTGCAACTGAAAAACAAACAAGTGAGTGCACCCCCTCTGAAGCATGAAGCCAAGACTTCTAAATACTCACCCATGCTAGCACGCATTATGAAACAGTAGAAGAAAGTACACTGTTGTCAGATCAAATTAATAATACCCCAAAAGTGGAAAGAGTACTGTAGTCAGTAAACAGGGACTGGGTTCACAAGTGGAAATTGTACCTACTCTTCTTAACCAGCAAAGAGAAGAATTCAGTTTCAATTCTTTTTTTCAATGAATAGTTCATTAATTCATATGAGATATAAAACAAAGGAAGGCCTTGGAGATGAGTCATCAAAGTGCTGAGTAGCGCCCACATATCAAGTGCTGCATTCCCTTTGCTCTCGTGTGCTCTAGATTAGTGAACATTCCATTATCCCATGCAAAGCCTCACAGTTTCTGGAGGAAAGGCTGAGAATCTCCTCCCAGGTGTGGGCTCAAACTCGCTAAGGCAGAGGAAAAGAGTGAATTCTTATCTTCATCCTGCCCATTTCTGAGAGGAGGCTGAGATTTCATCTATAGAAATGATTATGTAGATTTGCATTGTGGTTTGCAGTACAGGCCAGATGGAATAAACACACCAGAAAAAGTATCAAGTAGTTGTAGAGCAAAAGTATATATGACTAGATATATTCAACAAACAATTCAAGGTGAAGTTTTCAATGACTTCAATGGAAATTAGATTAGGCTACCACTGAGCACAGCAGAAAAAAAAAGGACACCTTAGCCATGACTTTAATGTTGTCTCACATGTAAATAAAATGTGGTTAATTTGATCCACATAATCTCCTTCTGATTTCATACAAAGCAGAAGAGCGAAGGGAGAAACAATACATAGCATGCAGATATTTTCTGCAGAGCAATGGTTTGTCTGCTAAGGGTGAGATAATCTCCCCAATTGCATGTGCTTATTACAATCACAATGCCTTCTTATGTGTATTGTAGTATAGAAAGAACTACAAAAATCACCTGAGAGTCTGAAATAAGAAATGTGATTGAAGGGCATTTTAAAATAAGTTTAGGGTGTTGCAATAGTGAACTAATAAAGATATCAGGACAATGAAACAAACTCTTGTTGTTGAACTTACAAAAAGCACAGGTCTCATATAATATAAAATAATTGATATGTGTCTGTGGTTGTTACTGATTCCATATGCTGTTTCTGTTACTTCATCTAATACATAAAAAATGCAGAACAGATTTCTGCATTTTCCAGTATCTAAAATCAGCAATTAAGAATGTTTCTTGGCCAGGTTTAATATCAACAGAATTAAATTCAGTTTAATTTTTATCCCAAATGTGAAGAAATGTTTTTAACAAGTTTCAATCTCCATCAAAATCCCCAGTCTATATTAATAGCAATCTGAATTACGAATATACTAAAATAATTGAAAACAGAAATTTATTGTTACAGCTTTTAACTGCTGTCAAAGGGATGACATTATAAGACTAATAGTGATAAGTGATGAAAAATTTTCAGATACTACAGCAAGGAGAAAACTGTTATTTTACTGAATTCAAATCAACTGCCCAACCATTTACTTTATCTTTGCTGGAAACCAGATACAAAAAACCCTGTTACTGGAAAATCACAGGGAAAAAAAACCACTTGTAGAAAATTTTTTACATCTTTTTACTTCCTAAAATTTAAGGATAATCCATTATGAAAATCTATCACGATTAAACATCAAGCAACTACTGATGTTTTAATTACTAATATAAAGCTATAGACAAGCCCTTATTTCAACAAAGATAATTATTTTCATTCCCTAAGCTTTAAGACTACCTTGAACCTGAAATGCCTCGCACAGCTGAGAAACTGGAACGAGACTTAGATACTGAAGGCTCTAACGCCCTTGCAAATGCTTTGCTTATCCCACCTGGCCTCCAGAAACACGTGGACCCACCAAAAGTGAAGTCCCAAGCACGTGTCTCAGGCAGCTCCAGCACCTCCAGCAGCCCCAGGTGTCTCCTTCAGGCAAATGCATCCCACCACCACTACAGCAAATGCTTACACAGGTAGGTCAGATGTAGGCATTTATATGGGTACTTACATATTTATTAACAGAATGTGTTTATGTATGTATTATATATATATTTATTTTAAATATTTACATATTTATGTCTGTGTATCCACATCTCAGCATGAATCTTTCTGAGCTAACTCCTGCAGGAAACATCCCCTAAGAAAGTTCAGGATCAAGCCTATGGAATGAAGAGACAAGCCCAAAGACAGGAGAACATTCTTAAATCATTAATGTTTTGATTGGCAGTTTCTTTGAGTACAAGCAGTTATTCAGAACGAAAAAATAATTGCTACATCTAAAGACTTCCTTCATCTAATGTTAGCCAAAGAGCGCTCCAGAGACCACTTATGTACACCATACACTAGAGCAGATGTGATTATGTGGAAAATTCTGAGAAAATAAGGGAACCTATCCCATGCAAGGTGTTTGAGAGCAAGTTGGTATCAGGCATTGTAAAAGTGGTAGAATATATCAGTAAATATGTTTAATGAAAAAAGATTTTGCTTTTATTTATGGAGAGAAATGAAACACTCTTACACAAGCTAAAAGAATACCCATATAAGCTGTGAAAAAAGACAATTTTCTAAAGGGGGGTTTCTTTTCACAGCAGTGAAAAATCATGTGGCATATCATGCAGCTAAAAAATATGTCACTTCACTTTATCTACAATCAGGATTTAGCTTACTGTATGTAAAGGACAAACTAAAAAAAAAACTTAGAGAAAAACATCTTTCACTTGTTAATAAAGCTGTGTAATTTGTTTCTTTTAACTATCAGTGCCATAAAAGTCATACTGTGTACTTTCAGAGAATGTATAAATTTTTCAGCTGGTGACTTTCAGACTCCATTTGCCTGTAATAGGGAAATAATTCAGTCACAATTCAACCAACAATGCATCTAATATTGTTTCTATTAAAGCTGGGAAAAATCACAAGAAAATACTGAAAAATTGAAAATCACCTTGAGTAAAAGTGACAAAAATCACATCTATGATTGAGTAGCTTTTTCCTCATTTTTTAAAGGCAACAACATTTAAAGCTGCTAACTAAATGGGATTACTTGAAATTTTTATTCACAACACAACTAAAATTAAAAGTATTCTTAAAATAATGAAAAAGATTGTTCAATAAGATAGTGGATATATTCAGGAAGTGGCACAAATAAAAAGGAGAAGACATTGCATGCTCGATAAGGCTGATGGTCCTTGTTTAAGAGCTGATAGAATTACGTATAATGAAATACTGTTGTCTTCCAAGAAGAACATCACTTTCCTGCACCCTTCAAATTTAATGTTGCTGTGTTTTGGGGGTTTTAACTCAGTGCAAACTGTGGCTACATTTGACCTCCAGAAGGTCTCCCTAACAGGCTGACCTAAACACACTCCTCCAGCAGGCTTGTAATGAATTAAGAACAGTTTCCCTTGGCAGCATTCCTTGTGCCCATATTTTCTTCAATATCCAGAAAAGGGGAGAGACAAACCAAAGTTTCTCCTAAAAGGACAAACAAACAATCATGATGAGAAGGCTGTGGGGTGATGATGAACAGAGACTCAAGTTATAGTCTAGTTAATCCCTGAACGGACCTCCTTGCCTTTATTGCTACAAATGTTGTCAGGAAAGGGCAAAATAAGTATTATTTATATTTGAAAATGAGAAGAGCCTTTGCCAACAATCAGGAGCAAGTTGAGAGGAAAATTTTAGAATGTATGTATTTTGGATGTCAAATTTCACTGTTGTGTTTTGCTATTCTTGTCAGAAATTTAGAGAGAGATTTGCTTACACATGTGCAGTTTGTGGAGAAAACAAAATTATTTATCTCTATTAGATAATTTTATAAAACCAGAAGAACACTCAGAGATGCTCCAGGTCACAATAATGCAAAGTGCTTCTCCAGAGGTGGAAGAAAAACAGGTTGGGGGAGAAGTAAAGAGACAGTTTATAGAAGAACCAAGCTAGCCTTCAAAAGAAATTGATTTCCATATCAATTGCAACCTCCTAGAAAACACCTTTCAGGAAGACCTGCTGTTCCCACACACTAATGGGCAAATTGGTGAGTTTACTCCCATCACATACAGTCACTTGCCAAGAAATGGCAGCCTGCTTGGAGGGGAGTCAAAGCCAATGGCTGCTACAGTAGTCTTGAAAGTGCAACAGTCATTTCAGTAAGGATAGCTCAGGTTTTGTTGGGGTTTTTCTTAGAATTTGAAAGAAAGAGGGCTATTAAGCATACTACTTAATTTTTTTTAAGTGAATGGCGTTTGCTCTTAGCAGAATCTAGATGTGCACTGAAGTAGAATAAACTATTTCAAAATTACTTCAAAAAGCCACAGACAACAAAATATCATGCTTTGTCCCTCTTCCCCCACTTATGTATTCTGTTGACTACACACAGCAGCACGTGCCCATTGAGATGGCCCAATCACATAAGATATCAGTATGGGGAGGGCAGAGGTGACTGATGGCCATGAGAAACTACCACTTTCCTGAAAGATCTTCTGGCACCCAAAGTGTTGCTCAAGCAGGGCCCAAACTGCTACCAGACCTTGCTGTTTTTAGTGAGGTCCAACCCGTGTTCTTTGCACAAAGGAAGACAGAATTACCTTGCTCCAAAAACGCTGCCCTTCCCTCAGCAGCAGATTTCTATGCTGACATTAATTCTGAAATGTGCTCTGAAGGTGCTTGAAAGAGATTTAAGGGATTTGGATTTTCATTGGGAGATCTTGTTTAGTCCAAAATTTAAGCAGGACTCCTGTTGTAGTTAATGGAGAATAACGGGATCCTCAAGGGGATGATATACACTTGACCTATCTTAGACACCAATCATAAGTGTGATAGACATGCATGAGATAGATGAGATATGGGAGATACAGATGAGACAGACACCTCTCATGGGACGAAACGTATTACCCTCTGGAAGCACTTATTACATTCCACTGATTGTAACGGGAGCCAAGGTTGACTAGCTTATACTTAAAGCACCTAAAAAGACAGACATCTGAGTTAGAGGAGATGAAATCCACTCTTACATTTAAATTTGATTACAAAGAATTGAGTTAGCTGACACAATAGTGACCATGACTGATTGGGTCCGTGCTCAGAAGGACAACTCCAATTCAACACTGAGCTGCAAGGCAGCCTCTGTAATTAGTTGGCACGATGCTAAACACAACTAGTTTTCTTCTAAGGTGTTCAGTCAACTCATTTTTCACATGAGCAGAATCATCTACCAGTCAAAGAATGCGGTCTCAGAAATATGGAACAGTTAAGAATGATGCACCTGAGGTATTTATGAGAAAAAAAATTGCAATTCTATTCTGCACACCTTAAAATACATAATATTAATGAAGATAAAATATTAATTCCAGCTTTAAAATAGGAAATTACATATGTTCTGATGAACCTATGAATTAGTTTGAAATAAAAATTAGAATTCTGCATTGCTAAACTGAAAAGTTTTTTAAAAAAGCAGAACTGGATGAATGAAAAAATCAACACACTTTGCCAATGTAAACTGACAATATTTGAAAGTGTTTTCTTTACAATAAAATGTGAAATTAGCCTGCATACTGTCATAAATTGAGTGAAGCTATCTTAATTTAAAGCAGCAAAATTTATGTTGCCATAAGGACAGACCAGGGAGTTTATGCACATACAGAAACTTTTAAATTCCAGTACAGCTTATATATATGAAGATATTTATGTAAAATAACAGGCATAGAATCATAAAGAGAAAGAAGTGACAGCAATAATGCATGAATGGTATTTTATGTTTTGCTAAAGATGACTAATGACCTGAATTCCGATGGAAATACAGTGTGCCTGACATTCTGATACCTACCCAATGACTTCATAATGATTACTGCTGTTACAATGAATACAAAATTAATGAATAATAAATTAAATCCTTACACTAAATTGATATTAGGGGCCTCTTTAAGTCATTATTTTGTGTAACAGTCAAGTCACAATCTATAATAACCTTATGAGAATAACAAGCTATGGATTTAATTACAGATAAAAAGAAATATATTCTATTAAAATGTGGGAAATTATGGCCTAAAAAAATTAAAAATGGAGCAGATTTGGGAAAGCAGCAAAGAATGTTCATAAACTAAAAGAATTATATTAATAAAAAAGGAAATTAGAATGTCATGTTTTTACTTGTAGTGTCTTCAAAAGAAATATGCCAGGGTTAGGATAAAAGATGAACTAGCCAAGCATACTTATGAAAAGTTTGACTGGTTTATGACATGTAAAGTGTAGAGGAACTCTTTCATTTCTGTATAAAAAAATCCTGTCAGATGAATTTCGCTAACAATCAAAGTAAATGTCATGTCTAAATTCGGTAATCCTCACTCAGGATTCATCAGAAATCTAAAATATTGAAGGGAATTTTTGTTCCTATACTCTTTTCAGAAATCTTCCTAGAGAAAAGAGAGTTGTCAGCTCTACAGATATATAGCTTTTATAAAGTTTAAACATCCTTGGAAATAAAACATGGAAGGTATTTTGAGCAGGCATGATCTACCTCTGTGTGCCACCATGTTTACTGTCAGAGGTTCTGTATGACGATATTTCAAGTATGTGGACGTCTTTCAGAATTAAAAATAACTATTTCACCATAAATCACAGACATTTTGATTTATCTTGATAAATACCAGCACCTAAAAAGTCACTACAGCAGCTTAGGCTGGAGACCTGTGTCTTCCATGTCCCTTGGTCCAGGGGCAGAACCTGTCTGTGCATTTTGGAACGTGCTCAAGAACTCTGTAAGGCCTCCATGAATAGAAGGTGCATTGAACATACAGTGTGTTGCAACCCTCAGGTACAACAGCTTCTGAGTAAAATGGTGTAGAATGGAATTATAATGGAATCGCTTGTATTTTCTTGACTGACATTTCGGACATGGAAAAAAGAATTCAAGAACTATACAGAGAAAGCCACAGTACATTTAAAATCTGTAAAAAGTGATGTTACCCTGGGATTGGTTTCTATATGAATTGCCATATCTGGTTCCTTTAGCCACATATTGTACCTCCAGCAGCACTCAAAAAGAAGAGCATGGAAATCAAATACAACTGGTTTTACCTTTTTTTTAAAATATGGTACTTCTGGAAATTACCTTTGTGATGCAATAAAAGTGTCAAAAGAATGAAGAGTATCTTTAAATATAAAAGGCATAAATATACCATCTAACTTTAGCATATATAAATATCAACACAGACAACCTCTGCCACATAATTGCCTGGCTGATGATAGGACCAGACCAGCAATAGCTTTCACAATCCTTCAGGAATCTACCCCAACCTCAGGTTTACCTCTGACGATACCAACCGCTAACAGAGGTTTAATGAACATGTGTTGATACAGGGAGGGGGTAGGAGCACAGAGCGTGCTCTCCAGCAGCACATTTTGAAAAGCTACCAGCCATTACTAGGTGGCATTACACACGAAAAGCCAAACTATTATTCCGAGGGGTACCAGAACTTGACAGTGCTCATGTGAGAGGGAAAACACGCTGTGAACTGCCTGCTGTGGTACCAACCACTCTGCTTTGAGAGCTTCCATTTACACTTCTTTTCAGAGAAGAAATCCAAGGTGCAGCATCTTTTGAAATGAGGAGTCAAATACTTATTGCCTTCTGTCTAAAGCCAAGATTTATTTAACTGTATGGCAATATTCCACTAAGTTAAAACTCTTAAGAGCAAGTTATAATTCGTTCTGTGCATATGCCTCTGCACATAAATATATGCCAATTCTAGCATTTATGATTGCTTGCAGTATAACACATATCAGTAGATCATGGATATCAGTTTAACAGTTTAACAGAAGACAACGAATTAGAGTTCTTAAGCTCTTTGATGCTCTTTAGCTACAAGCAACAGAGCAAGAAACCAATACAATGTAAGAGACACATGTTATTCACTCTGGCAAAGAGTATCAGAGAAACAGATGCAATATGTAGAAAAGAAGTGATAAATATGCAAACTCTGCCTCATCACCAGTTTGATAACCAGAGAAGAGAATCAGCTTCCTTGTCCATACTTATGGAAACAGCTACCTTTACCTGATATTCTAGGCTTCCCATATCGCCCAGCTTTCAGCACTTTTTTGTCTGTTCTGCTGATTTCAGGTATTTAGTTATTCTGTAAGAGCTCTTCTGCCCGTAGGAAAAAGAGCCATGAATAGAATATGAGAGGAAAGGGGACTAGAACAGAAAAGCAGAACCATAGGAGGGCTGAGAAAACCATTGCAAATGTTTGTATCCATCCACGTTTAAATCAGAAAACCTGAGAGGGGCATGTGATTCTTCCCTGTTAAGTTAAAAAAAAAACGAATTCACCATCAAATAATAATCATTAACATATTTTCATAAAGTTTATAGAAAGCAGAGTACTGGGAGCTGCCAAGAGAAAGATAGCTTGCTTGCTTAAAATGTCACCTAGTTTTGAAAACATTATATTGCTACAAAAAATAACAGGTTCTACAGAAGGTGGATTTCTCAGTTTGAAACACCTTCAAAAATTAATGTTAAAATACTCTTAATTTAATAAAAAATAATGTAAAAACATGTCTGACTTCCCAGTTCTTAAGTGGAAATAATTCCTGTTTGAACGTGCAAATCCATTTTACAGCCAAGGGTAGTAACTACACCCACTGTGGTTGGTTTTAGCTCCACATTTCCCATTAATGCTAATGTGGGTTTCACAGCTCTGTGGCTACACATGGGTGGAGAATATACCTTCAAGTTGTTAAACGAATGAAGAGCATGGATACATGGTGATTCCCCTGAAGAGGAAAAATGCCAAGCAAAGAAATGTCAGAAAGAACAATATGATACACAAAATCCATTCAGAGAAGGACGGATGGGAAGGACAAAAGGATGGGAAGGACAAAAGGATGGGAAGGAAAAAATGGAAGCACTTTCTGGACTCTTTTCAAAGTCAGTTGTGCTCTGGGTTGCCTGCAATGATACAACAATTGAAAAAGCCTTAATTGTCTCCTATTAAAGCTCAATCATGAAATCCAGAAGAAAAAACCTCATCTTTTTCTCAATTAAAGTCCATGTTTCAGATGGACCTACTACTCTTTAGACCTTTTGGGATTTGGGGGTTTTGTTTGGTTTGGTTTTGGGGGGAGGATTTTTTTTTTTAAAACTATTTATCTACATGTAAAGTCAAAAAGAATCAGAGCAATATTTTTCATAGTACTGCAGCCCTATGGCTCTTTGTTGGTGACAGTTCAACAGTTTGTCTGGCAGAGCTAATCAAACTTAACAAAGTCTCAGCAAAAAAATGATCCTTTTTAACTGCTACCACTGTGAGGTTCTAGTGCAGCTCCAACCACTGAAACACTGCAACTTTATCTTACTAGGTTTAGGTCTAGACTTAGGCCATCAAACCCCGACCTGCATTTCCACAGCACATCCCAGTCAGTCCCAAACCATTCCTTTTGGACGCTCTGCATTCTCTCTCCATGCACAGTAAGAATTTCATGGTCACCATTCACCTATAGTAGGCATTTCAGTCCAAGAAAAAGAGTCAGAGGGAATGAACACTGAATTATGTGTGAAATCGCTGCAGACTTGAGGTGTGTGGGCTGTTTGGGAGCACAGCTGAACACCTTGAGTCCTCTGAAAAGCTCCCTGTTTATCTCTTTCTGTCCTCTATACATTTATACACATGCAGAGACTTTCTGCAGCACAAACAGCATGATAAGGGAGAAGAATAATTTTTAGTTTAGCCTGATAAAAATATGAATGCAACACCATGAAAAGACAGTCAACATTATAAAACAAGTGACACATTTCACAAAAACTTCCATTGTTTTCATAATTGTTTTAATACACTTGTTTGTTTTGAGGGTTTTGTTTCTTATTTTCTTATATCTTGGTAAAGCACTTTAGTAGTTTAGAATCCATTATAGAAATCCATTCATAGAATAGTGCTGGATGAAGTGATGCTGATAACTCCAACAAGAAAAACAGAAGCTTTTTGCATGCATTGAATTTTTGTATGTGAAATTTCCAGCAAGATTTTGAAGCCTTATCATGCACAGTATTTTTTCTATATTTTTATGATTAACATTTTGTCAATGCATTAGCATTATTTATCTCTGTGTATATGTATAGCCACATACACACATACATAATACACACATATAAAGTATATGTATGTATGTATAAGACATATACATATACATTTAATTTGTACCACAATATCAGTTTTCCCATATTTCTCCAGTTTCACACAATGTTTATTCCTAAGCACCCATTTAGCTAATTTTGTAAACTATGATAAATGAAATCACTCTGTATTATTAGTTCACTTGTGCTCAGAATAAAACTACAATGAAAACTGGTTTCCACAACTTCTAATTACAAAACATTAGCTACCTGAGTCTTCTCCAGCTGAGCAGATTAGCATAGATCTTCTCTGCTGACAGCTTTGACCTTCACTCCAGCAAACACTTGTCAAAATGCCAAAAGTAATTACCTGGCTGTTTAGGAAGGAGTAATGGGGTGTAGCTACCTACCTTTTCTTGTTACTGATCTAAAATGTCTATAAAATTTTGCCAAGAGGCTCCCTCTGGATTTTGGCATATACAATTTTTTTTATCTGTCTTTTTATTTCTTTAACAGGCTATCAAATATTACCAATATGATCTCCTGCCAGCCAATGCCACCACAGTGCTGTGGGACAGGCTAAATAATCTGCTAGATGGATCTTTCAATGAAACTATTTTATGATTGCTGTCACCCTGATTTTGTTGCAACCAGGAAAAAAGCTATTAAAAAGTAGCAGAAGCAGCACAGGAACAAATAATCATAATTATCCTATAGACAATCATACTGTCTATCCTCTATAAACTTAAAAATCATTATGTTATAGCTTAATTTTTTTTCATAAAAAGTTTTTTCCTGTTCATATTTCAGATTTACAATTAAGAAAACAGAGGCACAGAGAATTTACAGGCACTACTTGAAAATCTATGGCTAGATTAAATCTGGGAAGTCTTTTGACTGCAGCCAACATAAAGTCATACAATACCTCTTAATCTGAAGGTTCACATTTACAGAAAATAATTTTTAAACATAACAAAGGGATTTAACATGTTTTTCTGAAGACTAGATAATGCTAGAAAGATTAAGTATTTTCAGATTATTACAATGGTCATTAATCTCTAAATCCTGCAAACAATTTTTGTCAGACAATAGAAAACATCATCTCCAAATAAGAATGAGATCAAACGTTTATAATTCTGACTCTATCTTATCTTATATGTCAAAATGGATATGTGGAGTTCAGGAAAACTCAGGGGAAAAAAACCTTCTTTGACCATAGATAGTCCAGAAAACAAACAATTCATGAAAGTCAAATCCCTTGCCATGTAGGCACAACATTCCCTAACAATTGTGCAGGGTATCAGGTAGCAGCAGCTGAAATACCTTTCGATCCGTCGGAGAAAGACTGCTCAAAACGAAGGCAGTGTTAACATCCAGGTCTGAATGCTGCTGACAAGAGAGCCCTTGTGAGCACTGCCAACAAACTTATCTTCAAAAACTCTCCCAAAGCTCTCAAATAATTCCTTGTCCCACTGTCAAGAGCTCATTACTTTCCCTCTCAGATACGTTTCTCCATGAGCTATCTGCAGTAGAAGGTCATGCAAGTGGCTATTTTCGAGACAGATGATACATGAATCCCCCGGACCTCCTAACCAAGCTTTTCTCAGCCAGAAAGCATCCACCTGCCCTTTCATCCCAGCTCGCTATTTGTGCCTCCCTCTCCAAGCCATCCACCTGTAAATCGTGTTCTACCAAGAGAACAAATTGCTCCCACGTTCAGGTCAGCTGTCCTTATACAGCGTTACCAAAACACCACACTTCTGGAGACAGGCCTTTTCTTGGTAGTACTTTTCTCCAGCTAAAAGGGATGACAGCCTGATTCTCAGATGGCTTTGAGTGTATTGATTTTGTGTTTTTTTTTCTCTTGTGCTTTAAATAAAAACTGTTTTTCATAGAGCCCTGAAGTAGCACCTCTCTTGCTTATGATTTTTGTTATTTGGCTGATATGAATGCTATCAGCTAAAATCAGAAGATTGCTAATCATTCAATTTCATATATTAAAACCAGGACATTTAGTTACATCAGATAAAGAATATTATCCTGTTTGGACCAACTTAAGTAAAACATTATCTGTTCCACTTTATTCCTGTCTCATGTGGTGCATAGTGTTTATTTGCATGCACAGTTTAAAACTGACAGGTTAATCTTCCACATTTTGAAAAGTTATAATAAGCTGTCTAAGAGGTGGAAAAAAATGTACTCACTTTCTTTTCTATGTAAAGATTAGGTTACAACAATATCTGACCTAAATTAGGGTTTCTTTGTTTATGCTTACCTAAACAGTTACAAAAAATATTAGACCAGCAAAACTATTATCTACCTATAAGCTGCCTTTTATGCATTTGCCTTACCAGATTTCTTCTAACTGCAGCATTCCTAAATAATTTGGTTTAATATGCTTAGAATCTGCTGTAAACAGAGATGGTCTCTTAAGAGTATTGCACGAAAATGTATAAAACTTTATTAAAGGACTATAACATTTAAAGATCTCTGGAATTGTAAGTATTATTGTTGTGTATGCCATACTGCATATAGACGTCAATTTTCCTGGAAAATGTGTTGCTTATCATAAAAATGCTAAATAGAAGCAATTTTGCTAAATAACACAGTGAAATACAACATTAGGCAGTTGTCTTGGGTTTGGGGATTTCTGCTTGCTTTGCTTCAAATTAGAAGGAAAATTAGTTCTCAAATATTTTAGTGTAGGGACTTTTTGACACCGTGTCCACAGCGGGACCCCACAGTACTGCTGATGTACATACAGTAATATCTATTTGTTGCCATCACACATTCTCAGTGCCATGGACTTCAGTGCAGCAATTTGTTGATTTACACCAGCTCAAAACCACCTGACACGTAAAGTATACAGCTCAGTTTGAAACATCTGTATAAGTAAACACACAGTAAGTTTAATATGGAAAAAGACTTTTCACTTCCATTGTCAAAAATGTATTGGGAGATTTCTTCAACTTGGAAGAAAACCACTTTGCACTTCAAACACCTGGAAGCTTCATCCTGCACTACAAGTTGTAGATGTGAATAATCCAACTGCAGGAATTTGGTTGGTTAACAGTATTACACATGGTAATATTTATCAAAATTGAAAGCTTTGTATTTTTACTCTATCTTAATTTTGAAAGAACTGCTAATATGCTGGCAAAGGAGAATGTGAATGAAGGAAATCTAAGTAGAAGAAATCAGGATTTGCACTAGATTTTAAGAGATCTATCAATGGAATCACAGAATCACAAAATATGCTGAGTTGGAAGGGACCCACAAGTATCATTGAGTCCAACCCTTAAAAACATTTTTGAACATGTTACCAAGCAGCAGCTACAGGAAGATCCTGAAAGCTTTCCACTGTACTGAATTCTACAGTCCTGCCTTCAACCAATCTCCCTGGATTTACACACAGTACCTACGTATGGCAGTTTTGTCATCAGCAATGTCTATAGGATTCTGTGGATGTCAGTGATGATTTCTCTCCCAAACCTCTAGCCACCTATGATAAGTGCCAGTTTGTACAATCTGTTTTCTTTGAACGTTGAGGCAATCTAGACTACTGATTTTGAATAGATGCCTAACATTTAGGCAGCTGCAACTGGTTTAGATGAATTCTGCCCTCACTATTAAAATGCATTTAGTTATATTACCAGAGGGCTCTTTAGAAATTTCAACTTTAAAATCTCTATTAACCTCTAAAACCACAACATAAATTACTCTAATAGAGGATTTATTTTTACCAGCCTCCATAGGCCTGCTTGCTCATTACAGAAAAAAACACCTAACAGAAACACATCTGTTTCAATTCAAGCTTCAGTTCTGGTATTTCCATTGAACCTTTGGCATAAGTGTCTGGTTCAGGTATCAAGTGTTGCATTCCAAAGTATTCTCATATCTATACTACACCAATGGTGTGTTTCTCTTTAGTATAATACCAATCTGATAGTTTTCTATGAATGGGTGTTAATAAGAAGCACCAGAATGCAATTACAGAAATCATCATTGCTTTAAATTAAAGAACATTATCTACATAATGTACTTAACTCTTGTTTTTCTCTCCAGTTCTATAAAATTATTAACTAGCTTTACAATTCCCAAACGTTAAGCAGCTGGATATAAAGGTTTATGCTGGAATAGATGGCATCACTTTAGAATTTGAACAGAAGGAAGTTTTGAAGTTTTTTGTTAAAACAGAAAGTGGTTATAAAGAAAAAAATACTTCTTTCTAAACTTAGATACCTCACAGTTATTCTTAGAGGAGAGGGCTGTATGTTAACAAAATCCATCCTTACTAATCACAGCAATGAATATGATAATTAGAAGGAAGGCATTGAAGAATAACCAAAGATTCTTGTTATTCTTCAGATTGAGGCACATTTACTCAATGTTAGCAGTCATCACTTGTTCTATTTTTCAGCAGAAGAAATGCCATCTTGAAAACTCATTAATCATTGTATCAGACTTTTTGGTACTGCAGAGACAGTTCAGACTCTGAATAATCGTTAAAAATATAATGACATCCTTTATTCAGCAATGGAAGGATTTGAGGAAAATAATTCAGATAGATTTGATGATACAATAGGTGAAAGGAAATTGATCCACTACAGAGAGGTCAAGGGGTGCAAAAGGACAATGTGAACTAAGGAGACTTGAGTAGAAGAAATCAGGATTGGCACCAAAAGACTTAAGAGAGGCAGCAACAGAAAAAGAGCTGTCAAACCTTTATATTTCATATTACAGACTAAAGAATTGTAATCCTACTTAAACCAAGGCCATGGCAAGTGAAATCAGATGAGCCTCACAGCCTCCTGGCTACATTGTTCAAGGTTTCTGACACAGAAGCTGTCAGTTCTCTTCAAAGATGAACTTCAGATTATTCATAGACACATCCTTTGTTACATCTCAGAGAGCAAACATCTAATTGCATGGTCTACAAAAATGTAGGTAGAGGGAAGGAATTCAGCTGAAGACTTTAATCTTGTTCCCTTCATCACAGATGAATTATGATCTGACAATGACTGGTCAATGAAGACTTTCAAAACAACCATCACTGCTCATAGTGTGGGGCAGAAAAAGGAAACCAAGGCAGTCGGTGTCTGAAGCAACAGAGTTCATCTTGCTTCTCACAAGATTTGCAAAGCTATTCCAGAAGTCAACTAGACAATCAAAGCTCCTTATAATGATTTAGAAAGAACTTTTTAGATAAGAGGAAGATTTTTTATCCAGAAATGGAAGTTTCCTGATACAGAAGTTATATCTCCCATGCTGATGGTCACCATTAAAAAGAAGGTGGATGTTGCTACTACCAAGTCAACACAAAAATAATTATCAAATTTCATTATGTCAACAAGGGAAGCAGTACAAAGAATAACAAATTCCCAAATTGCATTTATTTAAGTGGAATATATAAGGGAAAGAATTTTTAAGAACTAACCAACACTGGTCTAAAAAAAGGATCAAAAACCAGACAGTGTTTAATCACAAGCTGAAATAATCACAGAGAAAGAATCAGAGTATCCTGAACTCACTGCATTAAATATTTTCCAGCTTTTTGTTCAAATTCCTCTGTGAAACTGTGATGTTTTTCAGACATGAGTTAGTAATGTCTATTCTAAATATACTTTTAACTAAATACATCTATAACTACATAAAACTTTTCATAGTCTTACTCTTGCAGTTGATGATTCATTCCTCACTGTACTGTAGTCCCTTCTCTATGTTTATACACTCTTTACATAGAGATAGTACACATAGCTTTTTTATAGGGAGATCCTGAGTTATATTATATGAAGACAAATCTGAAGACAATTCTCTCTCTCTTGTTCTCCTGAGAACCTCCTAGAAAACTTTTCTTGCTAATAGTGGATAATGATATTGACTTATCATGTTTCTGTCAACAATGCTGTTATAGTCAATACCCATGGGCAGAGAGCAGAGTCCTAGAAATGAACAGTGAATTTAAGTTACAAACCAAATCCTCATCTGTTGTCTCTCTGATGATGAGTAAATGATCCACCCTCTGTGCCTTGTTTTGTCAAACTTCAGACCATGAAATATAGAGGTGTGTAAGATTTACAGAGGTATTCCATATTTATTATATTTCTATTATGCAGCATACCGGAAAGATAACCCTCTCTGACCAATAAGAAGAGGACTGCATTACATGAATAGAATGAATATAAAAGAACAGTCATGAAAATAATTTGCAATTTTTTTTTACTTACATTTTATTCATTTGAAGTTGAAATGCATATTTCAACTATACTGAAGGCTTATAAAATAATTGCTGAGAAAGAGCTACAAAATGCATTTAAGCATTGTGGCTTTAACTGATCCATTTGTACTTTCATAGTTAAATCCTTTGAAACATATTTATAATGCATCTTTGTAGCACTGAATTTAGAAGAAAATTAAAAAGTGTTCATGTCAGAGCCTCAGCCCTTTTTAACAGGGCCCAGACTGGATGTGTGTCAGAACTGTGATTTTGCCGAATGCGCCCAAGGAATGGGAGCAATTAACAGATTTCTGCAGTGACTGTGTAAGGCGGGTGCCTCACCAGCATTTTCAAGTTGAAGAAGAACCTGGAATAATCATTTTTTTTAATGCAGGTGGATTGCTTCACTGACTGACAAGTCTTTGAAGTTAAATCCCATGGTCATCAGAAAATTCTGGATTCAGTCAAACTAACTATCCAAGGTCATAAATGGTTTGTTGGGTGTCATGAGAACTAAGACCCTTTGAAATTAAACCACTTACTTAGATATTTAATATCAGAGGCAGAATAAGGCATAAATACCCTTCCACATCACCTGAATCCATGATCACGGATAGATCGGCCACTTAGTCATCCTGATTAAGATCAGAACGATGACATCTTGGACCATTCCAGTCCAATAAGACACCATCAGCTTAAATCACTACACAGGGTAAGCTAATTTTAAGGGATTTGAAGTCCTCGTTTCATCCCAAAAGGACTGTTTAATGCTAAAAGCTAATAATGATGTGTCTGTTTAGAGCTGCCAATTTTAGCAAAAATATTCAGTTTCAATGTGGAAAAGTTCTATTACGTATCTGCTGCTGTGGATATTTCACCTCAGATGGGACTTGACCAAAATTTGTAGATGTTAAATCTCAAAATCTGTAAGTTTACAAATTTAAACATTTGCAGTAATTTAAAACTGCTGGGGAATTCTCCATGTGGGGTTTATTTTTATTTTTCATCTATTCCAATAACATTGAGGCAGTAGCTTTATTCAAATTAGCTTGATATACAGTAAAATTTGAATAACATTTGAATGACAATATAGTATTTTTGCATTTATGTGTTTCAGCAGAATTAATCTTGCAATGTGGGTTTTTTTCAGAATTAAAGAGCTGGCAGAGAAATGATTTTGATACAAGAAGGTTGCACGATTCAACACTACTTTCTGTCAGCATAATAGTGCCTACCACACATGGCATGAAAATGTGAGTTTCACCAGCAGGGCAACAGAATAAAAGCACCAAACAAAAACCCCAAGCTCAAACCAAGTCAAACCAATAGCTTAGTTAAAAGCTAGGGGAATTTAAAAAAAAAAAAGAAAACATTTCTTGATGTTCATATACACCAACACATATATATATATTTA
Source organism: Campylorhamphus procurvoides (assembly GCA_013396655.1). Lineage (NCBI taxonomy): Eukaryota > Metazoa > Chordata > Aves > Passeriformes > Dendrocolaptidae > Campylorhamphus > Campylorhamphus procurvoides. The sequence continues at coordinate 496,380 of WBMV01005060.1, forward strand.
AAAAAATGAGTAAATCAAAATTTCTGACTTTCCATCCTGGTGTATATCACAATACACCTTAGACATGAGAACCTGCACACCAGACCTGTTAAGTCCCTGTTCTCTGGTTCTGCAGTGCCTTTTGCTGTGCTGTCTGTCCCCATCACTAAGATGCTTGCACTATGACACCAGCCCATAGTTTTTCAGTCTCCATTTTTCATAACACTTAAAATGTTGTGTTTCAATACAACACAAAAATAAATAAAAAAGCAAGCATTACTCTTAACAGTAAAAGGCTGCAGCTACGTAGAGACAAATGTTTTTCTTTCATTTCAGCAATGTTGAGTGTCTGTGCCCAAAACGTCTCTCCTACATCTGTTTCATGTGTGCAATATATATGATCGTTACAGGCACCTGGTGCCAACATTCTCTGCTTAAACAGTCCAGAAGCTTCTGCTTTTCTAATTATCACTGTTATTATACATGCCTTTGCATAAGATTCTGGAGTACCTATAAAGCAACTTCATTGCTTATTTCTATACTTAATATATTATAATTTTATATGGAGCTATCTTACTGGTAATTGCTCTCTGCTATATTTCTCCTGACCAAAAAGTGAAAAGAAATACACATTTGTTTGTCTACATGATGTCATGTGCCAAGTGTAATTACTTCTAGAGCAGCTCATCTGAGTCTCAAGAAAGTTTATTTCTTCAAAACACTGAGATGAAATTACACACTGCACCACTGAACCTGACTTATTAAACAGAAAAAGGCCAGAGGACAGCTCCTTGATGCAAGATGTATTCTATCTTTTGAACGTCAAAGTGTGTGAACCTGGCAAAATGTTGGCTGTCCTGCTCTGTTGTCAAACAGCAAATAAAGGTATTGTTGGTGTGAGAAAGCAAGCTATTCACAATTTTAAATTACTCTGTTGTCAGCTTCCCCATATAATTATGGAGCCTAGAAACTGCAAAGAAAAAGTAATCAAAACATTTACACAGAATTGGGACTGTGGATTGCTGGGGAAAGAAAAGTTTTATCAGCAAGGATGTGGCTAAAGGATTTTCAAGAGTTTATTTTGCCTCAAGCCAGGTCTTGTGTGCACTAGGGAGAACGAACCTCAAACACCGAGAAAACAGAAATTTTTATTATCATACTTCCGTATCTCTGTTATTTAGTAAATATTTTAAGTAATTCATCTATTTTCATAGTTGCTAAAGAGTCCCATGTTTTCTCTAACCTGCACATTTGCCAAACTCCACAGATGAGGATGGAAAACTTTAAATATAGTTCCCTATATTTAAACCTAAATAGTGCAAGGAAAATATGAAGTTTATTCCTTTTGGTTACAAAAATATTTGCTATGTGAATAATAAGACCAAAGTGTTGCACAGAAACTGTTGCACGAATCTGCACGAATAGATTCTGGTGATTAAATCTGGATCATTTACAATCCTATAATTATTATGGCATCTGATTACCTCAGTTTCTAAATCCTGTTCATTTCTAAGGGTGTGACAGACAGTGAAGTTCTTCTGTCCACTTGGTCTATTCATATTCTGTAAACAAGATCTGCTTCCAGAGCTCCTGGATGTCTGTCAAGTTACCTAATTGCAGTACAGCATGGAGTAATGCATTTACCTGTGCCTACCTTGGAAGTATGCATTGATTTATTCTGCTTTCATTTCCCTTGGTAGATTAAGTATTTGGAATGATTTTTTTCAAGACACTATTGAATTTAAAAGAACTATAATTACACTTCTTATGTAAGTATATATTGCTGTTGATTTTTTAAGTGAATTTATTTTTGGTTTTAGAGAGCTGCAAGTAAGAAGTTTGTTTAAACTTGTTTTGTAAAAGGTTTACAACACAAGGTTTCGTTATAAAAATACTATGGCCATGCTGACATACCAAGAGAGGCTTATGTAAGACTCCTACAAACCTCTTCCTGCAGTCATCAAAACCTGCAAATTTTAATTTACTGAGCAAACAGAAGTTAGAAAATACCTAGGATATGAATATATATAGTAGATAAAATTACAATATAAAATATTGATTTAAGTTGTTGAATCTGTAGAAGATCATAGAATCATAGAACCATTTTCATTAGAAAAGACCTACAGGGATCCTTAAGTCCAACCTTCAACCAAATACCATCAAGCCCACTAAACCACATCCCAAAGTGCCATGTCGACTTGTTTTTGAACACTTCTAGGGATGGTGATTCTGCCACCAATGCTTAACCAGCCTTCCAGTGACATTTTTCCTAATATCCAACCTGAACCTCCTCTGATGCCACTTGAGGCCATTTCCCCTTGCCCAACCCCTTGTCACTGGTTGCCTGGAAGAAGAGCCTGACACCCACATTACCACAAAATCCTCTCAGACTGATAAGGCCCCCCTGAGCCTCCTTTTCTCCAGGCTAAAGAACCCTCAGCCTCTCCTCATAGGATTTACATTCCAGATCCTTCCTCACCTTTGTTGCCCTTTCTCTGGGGTGACATTTTTTTGGCCCCAGTACCATTCCTAACTTTGTCAGCAGCATTTAAGTTAAGGAAGTTGAAAACAACTACTCTGATCCCAACAGTAAGCAAAAAAAAGAAAAAGTTACTTGTTCCATTTTGCTGAACTAAAGAAGTCACAACACCTATGTGTTTCAGAGTAGCATGTTTGGAACAGGAACAGGCACGTCAGGAACCTCCCGGCCTTGACAAGGTTTCCACAGACTTGCCAAATTTCACTGCATGTCTATTCCATCACATCGCTTACATGTAAATTTTTGACCACATAGAAGCTTCATTAGCCACAACTGGCTAAGTTATAAACTGCATTCTGATTTATTTTGAACCTGCCTTCTGCCAGTGTCATTTTTCTTGCATTGCAAGAGCGATTGCACAGTCCCGTCCACATTCACTGTGCCACTCTGGAACTGACAGACCCTTCCCATACCTTAATCATCTTTTTATTTTCCAAAATAAAGATTCCTGCCGTACTGCAGCAGTAGTGCCTTTTGCCCTTCTCTGAATATTTCCATTTTAACCAGAATTTCCAGTCTCTCTGAGGTATGAAAAGCAGAACTAAACAGTGTATTTAAATACAGGTAAAGGACAAATTTACGCAAGAACAAACAATATTATTGTATTTTCTATTCCTTTCCAAACAATTCTTAAAAACATTTCCTTCATTCAATCGATAATGGAGACAGAATTGCCATTTTCATCAAATTACCTATTACTACACTGTCTACATTACTGTTCATACCTGTAATTTTGGATGAAAAGCTATTTTTTTTCCATATGAAATTTTTTAACAGTAATTCACAATTAAATTCATCTGCCATTTTGAGTCCAGTCACTCAGTCTGGTAAGGGTTTTGTAAATTTCTAAGATCAACTTTCACGTTTAATACTGTGAATAATTCAGTATTATTAGCAGGATTTCTCATCATCCTGCTCACTCTCATTTCCAACTCGCTTATTAATACGTTGAATGCCACAGGCCCAGCAGAGATCCTTCCACTTGTCGCTGTCTCTCTTTTAGAAAAATATTATTTCTAAACTCTGTTTCTTGTTTCTTAACCAATTACTGATTCACCATTTTTGTCCTTCATATTCCACTTTCTAAGGAACTATTAGCGCCCTTAGAAACTTCTGGAAGACCCTGTCAAAAGCTCTTGGCAATCTAGGCAAGCACTACCAACAGCATCATCTTTGTTGATCCCTTCAGAGAGATTCAACAAGTTTACAAGACAGGGAGGGCATTGCTACCAAAAAAGCCATAATAACTTTCCCACAAAGATCATACACATTTGGGAGTCACATAATTCAATACTTACTTTAAGGCAATCGAGGGATTTTTGACATGTTAAATCCATTTAAGAAAAATGGTATTCGACCTTCTTCTCCCTAATCACCAGGTAACAAGACCAAGGGAAAGTTCTGGCATGGGAGCTACCTCGGTTCTTTCTATAACTAAATTCATCCATGGTGAAGCAAAAGGAGAAGTTAATGGAAGTAACTCCAGTGTGTGACTCTTGGTGGTAATCTAACTGCCCTTTTTTGGTTTCTATTTTTATGCAATATTGCAACTTGTTTGTTTCTGATTTTGCAAACCTATCAACTTAGTAATTTGGAAGCAAATCAGTTATCAATTCAGTCCCTTTGCAGGAATTATTTCTTTCAGTCAACAACTCCATAATACAGTTAATAGCCAAGCTGACAAGGAGCCAACAGGAAGCAGCCAAATTCTAGAAATACAACCCTTGCTCCCAGGGTTAACTTGTCCTTGAAATTGTCTAAACAACACACCAACAAAGGTATATTTCTACTACTTTTGAACCAGAAATTAAGGCTAAGACACAATAAGATTTTTGTTCCCTGAAAAAAAAGTATCAGGAAAGTGAATCCATAACATCCTCTTTTACAAACAACTAATCTGCTTTTTGAGTTTGTGACAACACTGAAGAATTTTTCACCATCCTGGAGCTTGACTCCAAGCCTCTACTTAGTCCATTTTCTTGACACACAAGGAAGTCTCAAACAGTATTAATTGACTCAGAGATGTTAAGCTTCAGTTTTCCACGTGCCACTCACCTCTCAACTGTCCCTCTGTTTCACTGTCAGTGTTCTGGGAGAGTAGGATGTGTCGTGCTGTTTGCAGCACCACTGGCCTCTGAACAGACACGTGAGTGGTCACAGCTTGGGAATGGAGCACAAGGACTTACCTGCTTCTTTGGCAATGTCTGCAGTCGAAATGTTTTGGAGGTTTGAGTGCACTCTGAAGGTCACAGCTGGTCCCAGCACGCTGAAAGAGATTATTAAAAATATGTAAGATTCACAATCAAGAGACATGGCATAATATTCCTTATCAAAATAGGTTTTTAAAGAGAACCTATTAAGACACCATTTAGCCCTTTTCCTTTTGCTTCATTAGCTACATTTGCATACATTTTTATACCTCTTGTGGTTTCTTGTGTGTATCTTGTGCCTGTCTGAAAGAATTTCAACAACATTAACTAAACTTCAGAATGCTGCTGTAAATACTGCTCTTATTAAGAAGATGGCAAAATGGAAGCACTGAAATCTCCATTCCCCCACGTACAGCACAGACCAGCACTGGAGTTCAGCACCAAAGAAGATTACATGCAGTTTCACGTTTTACACATCAGTACAAACCAAGTCCTGTTGTCACAACTGCAAGTCAGAGGGACAATAAAACTCAGAATATTTATCTTGATCATATTCTGCAAGAACACGTGTGGGGGAAAGATTTTGAACATGTCTGATCCAAAAGCTGTTTCTGAGCAGAAAGATACCATAAAGTATTTGTATTTTAACCTCTTTGAATAACTTGTGATGGTAAACGATTTGACTCTCTGGGAACCTTTCTGGGTGTAGCCTGATGGTCCTTTATGGCACTAAAATATCTGTAAGACCTTTACAGAGGGAGGTACTGATTAGTCAGATGTAGAGTGGCAGAGTAAAGGACTCAGGGTTTCCCAAAAAGAAGGTCATTGTGCATTTTTAAAGGAAAATAAATCCATATACGTAATGTTGCATTTGTTCTACATCCATCCCAATAAATACCTAATTTATATTCACACCTGATGAAAGGAATGAACACATTTCAGTTCCAATATCCTTTAAAATATATTAAAAAAATCCTTATCTATGAAAAATATTAAAAAATACATATAAACATATGGACAATATACTTCCAAAAAACATTCTGGCTAACAAGAGACTACAGCAACATTAATGTAAGGATTTACAGAAGAGAAGAGCACAGAGGCTCAAGAAAAACAAAAATTGGCCTATTATATAGATGTTTATTTACATATTATATATTATGCAAGTTCCTTAGTTTTTATTATTCATATTATTAGTGAAAAGCATTATATTTATAGTGTGAAAAACACCCTTACTTAAAAGGTGAAGTACATTGGCTGGACCCATACATGTAAGATGTTTTGACCTTCTATAACAGTGGCTTATTAGAGAATGAAATCTGAAAAAAATGATACATAAAAGAAATAACCTGAAAAATATTTTTGTTGCAGGTCTTGAAATGAAGTATTAAATTACTTTTTTAGTAACATGTTCATCCTTTGCGTTCATAGAATGGAGAGCACTTAATGAAGTGTGCTTAATTGCATCACATATATCCTAGACAGAAATACCTCTAAACTTTTTCCATTTCAGGCAGAAGAAAAATATCATTAACCATAAGACTTTGCTTTGAGCTCACAAAGGGAATCAGAGTAAAAGTAAGAAACATCCTTTTAATGTTTTACTAGCAAAACATGCACTGTGCACGTTTTATTCTGGTGTTAACAGGAACTGCCACTGATTAATCATTTTTCTCCAAATACTCGATGGTGAAGGAAAAAGAAAAAAGAAAACAGAGATTTTATTGCTAAAGGACACTGGTCACTAATGGTCAAGAAACACTTCATAACGTTAGGTAATTACAAAATATTTGTCAACATCATATTAATATTGCACATTATAATACTCAACAATTGCAAAGTACTTTTAATTTGAGCTAACTGCTTTAGAAAAATCCAGGCTATTCCCTTATTCTGTCACTAATGCTGGAATAATCAGTCATAAAATGCACCTGGGAATTTCAGGATCCCAAACACTGAATATAACCACTGTCCTTTCTGCATTGCCAGCCTAAGAGAACTGCTGATTCCTCTCTGGCTGCTCAGAGATGTGCAGTGCAATTACCAGTCTGCTTTACATAAAAGCAGGCATCACCTCATTACAGAGCTGTAGTATGACAAAGATGGGGAAGGAAACTTCCCCCAAATCTTCATTTTATGGTCCATTATAGCTGAACACCTGGAACCAACACAAAATTTCAAGCACAGTGTAGTTACACTTTGGCTCTATCGGCAAAGACATATAAAGTTTTCTGCCCTCCTTCCCTTACCTGAAGGTTTTGCTTCCATTCCTCAGCCACTCCCCACTTCCTCCCCTAGCTCTCCCCTGCCACACTCCCTGCAGCCCTGCACTTCTTGGCAGCATTGAAATCACACAGATTAAAAGTGGATCATTGCAGAGACCCAGCCCAGGCAGTGAGACAGGGATTGCAGAGGAGTGAAGTTTGTCAGCAACCATGGCACTATTCTCTAGTGACTCCAGCTGGATAGGCCAGGAACACGGGAGGATCCGAGTCATCCCCAGTAGGTACCACCACAAACACTGTCATTGCTCCTCACCGCTCAGGGAAATAAAGAGCAAAGCACAGGGTGGGGGAAAACTCCTTATGCAAGTGGGATGATAGTGGGTTAACACCATCCTTTTCCAGGAAATAAATCTCAGAATCATTTAAACACCCACTCACAGGTTGGTCTGTGGGATACTGTTTTCCTCTACTGAACTGAATTCTTGTATGTAAGGAATCACCTGAGCTCCAAATCAGCACAGCTTCACTAGGAATGTTCACAAAATACAAACAAATAAAGGAGCTCTTGTCACAACTTTTTGCACAATGGCAGTCTATTTATTTAAAAGCAAACAAAAGACCTGGAGATTACTTGGTCAAAATTACATTTCTGCTTGATGTTTTGGGAACTGACTGCTTCAGGAGCTCATAAACTGAGATTTTTCTCATGGGGGGCTTCTGGCAAAAGCGCTCAATAAATAAACATTTCAATAACAAAAGACGGCCTTTGGGGAATTCCTCACTGTTCATTATGTGCCGGATGAGAACGTTTAAACAAAACCAGTAATTATTTGCCTGCAAAATATTTTTAAAAGACTTTTTAACAAGAGGTCAACCAACCTGAAAAAAAAAAAAGGGCCCCAAGATGTCTAAAAAGCAGCCCCGACAGCTCCTGCCAGGAACTTTGAGCAGGGTAGATGAGACCGCTTTGCTGTGGCCAGCCCTGCAAGCCCGGCCAGTGTTAATGGCCATTGTCTTTCCATGGCTCTGAGTACAGAGGCTCCTGTTTCCGACCTGAGGAACTGCAAACAAACCATGGCCCAGGGAAGTGCTGGGGGAGTAGGGACATCCCAGCCTGCTGGGGAGGGGACAGCACTCGCACATGGGAACCACAATGGCCAGCCTAACCAACCTGCATCTGACACACATTTGCTGCAACCGAGATTAAACATGTTATATAAACGGGATTAAAAACAGTATTTTTCATCTATTCCTCCCCCATGCTGCATGCTACTACAGTTACACCTATGGAAATTTGCAGTTGACTCTTCTGACAAAAATGAACTTATACCCACCTAAGTAAGAGAAGATTGTGAGTTTTAGAAAGCATCTGGACTATACAATCATAATCACATTTAGGACTTTTTCTTAGACTTTGTTATGATGTTTTTTTGAATAAAGGTAAGCAGTTCTGGCTTCAAGGCTAATAAACAGTGACTTCACCTCCAAAAATTTGTCTGTTGCAAAGACCTGCTAAATTTATTACTCAAAATTTACTAATTATCCCCACTGTTGGCTGTCCAACTTTGTGGGTTTTTTTCCAGTCATAATAGGGTTTTTTTTAAACAAAGACATTCAAAGCATATTGCAAATTGTCACCCTTATGTGCTGTTGTCTTTTATTCTATTTACTAGAGATGAAATAATTACAGTGTTTATACCAAAATGACTTGAAGGTTGATTGCTGATTTAATAATATCCCCTCCCCTTGGGTTTATATTTCCCATCTGAAGGTGGGAGGGTACACAACACACACAGAAACAAAGAATATTCTTTGTGTAAAATAGAAGTATTTCCTTTCATTAATTGTTTTATGACTAACAACATTCCTCTTATATTTTTCCTGTCAACAAATGAATGATCTGAATAAACAGAGCTGGAGCATGATCAATATGGCAAGGTCCATATCACTTTCAAGCCCTAGGTTATAATTATATTTATGAATGACAGGATTTGAATCTCCATAAATTATGTACCAGGCTTTGCATGCCTATTCCTCTCCCTCGTGTGTGTGTACTTCAGTATTACAATATCACACCGAAGGTTTACTGTGAGATACAGTCACAGTCTATCATACCCCCTAGTGGAAAAGGATTTGAGAAACAAGTGCCAACATCTTCTGTGTACTCTTAAAGATGAGATACAGAGCTGATGGCAGATGGAAATGAGTTGAGGTGGCACTGCATTTTTAAGAGATACAGGCAGAGTGCAATTTCTCAAGACTGGAGGAAGATGAGGAGATTGGGATTGGATATTTCCAACAGGAAACATTCTCTTAATGACCCTATTTCATAAAACAGAGCTTGCCTTAATAAAGCTTAGATTTGAAATTAAAGTCACTACTTGTCTATATGTTCATTTCAAAATCCTTTAATCTCTGGAGGTTAAGAAAAGCAATTAGTAACGCTCCAGAGGACTGTGCAAAGCAAATTTTATAGCAGCGAAGGTAATTGTCTCAGGAAACGTTTGGTGGGCTTGAACTAATGACTTGCAATGTGTACACATTTCTGTTCTTTCTGTGTTTAGGAATTTGAAGCTTATGTCCATTGTTTATATTGCAATGAAGCCTTCTTTTCACCTTCTCAGTTTTGGAAATATTAAAATGCTCATGCTGCTGTAAATGTGTTATATATTACATATAGATTTATATAAACATACTTATGCCAAATCAAATTAATGGAGAAAAGCACATAATTAAAAGATGCGTTTTTCTACTACAGTATATTTGTACAATACGATTTAGAGAGAGAAGTAAAGGCAGAAAATTGCAGCTGGACATTGACACATAATACACAAATGGATTAAGAAGTGTACACTCACTATTTTGTTCTACTTCTGATACTCAGATGGACAAACTGTAAATAAATTGACCACTTGATTCCGGTTCTGCCAACATTTTGGACCAGAACTGTAGTGAAGTATTGCATCATACTTTATTTATACTATATAAGCAGGTGCCTGACTAAGCTTCAAAGTTTCAGGAAAGCTGAAAAGGTGTTGTGCTGACCTGCTACAAAATAACATCCCTGAACTGTTGAGTAGAGAATTATTGATCATCACTCAGACTTAATACTAAAAAGGCACACATCTCTCACTCTTTAATATCTTTACTGTTCAAAGATTTGCTTCACTTTGCACCTGAACTGCACAAATGTCAATGTACAGCTGTATGTATTCTCACATTCCTATTGACAGGTATGTACTCACAGCCAGTGATCAATTAAAAAAATCTTTTTTTCTTTTAGTAAACTGAACTTTTTGAACCCTTCTCTGGCAACTCTTAACATGCTCCTTAAATTGGAAAATGACACACAGTGTTCCTGAACACATGGCAATACAGCCAATAATATATTACCTATTCTTATATATATATCCTATATAAACTGAACTGTTTGTTAACAACATTGTCTAAAGAAATGTGGTCCTGCACTAAGCATATGGCATGGAGAGAGAGTTAAAGACTTGTGCTCCCCTCACACCTGGTGCCTGATGACCAGGAACTAAAGCAAAATCCCTGCTAAGGGAAGGTCATGAACTGCAGTGCCCACCAGTTAGTGGTTGATTTCCTATCTTGCATTTATTAGAGGCTTTTCCACCAGGCAGCAGGAGTTGGAACAGAGAGACCACACAGATCAGACAGACTGGCAGTTTCAGAGTGATCACATCCTGCAAAGGTAGCTCTGTAGAAACAAATCTTAGGTTTGGATTGGATGGTTGCAGCTCAGGTTTACTTCTGCAGTCTTTGTAAATGAGGTAAGGACGTGGACAGCTTGTTTTGTCCCCGTCTCTGCCCTGCAGGGAGAAGTGCTGTGGAATGACTGCACAGAGCAGCAAGGTGTACAAACAATGCAATGCCATCTGGCTGACACACTCCTGCCATTAGAAGCATTGCCAGAGTAAAGTCACAGCAAGAGGATGGCTGGTGCAGAAAGGGATGATCTCCAACAACAGCAGTCCATGTCTGGTGGGTCTCTGATACCACCACTATAGAGTTTTAATTATTTTCCATTAATCGTTAATTTTATATTAATCATTTAATCTATATGCATCAAAACCGTGCTAAGTACACTGATCCTAATTTACACTGTAAAAGATGATGAAAGAGTATTTTAAAGATTTTACAACTTGCTTCATCTGAGGTGAAGATTATTTTGCTAAGCCTGCAATTTAAATGATTTAAAAAAGAGACAACACTCAATTTAGAGATTGATGCTACACTCAGTTTGTCCATTTTTATTCTTCACAAAATGCAACTTTTGATGATTACTCAATATCTATGAATAATTTGCAGAGTTTTAAAATAATTTTTCTATTAATCTGTCACAAGCCATGAAACTTGACATTTCCACCACGCTGAGTACATGAAAGTTGCCAGCTTTGCCTGCGATGCAAATAAGGTTCTTAATTACAGTATTTAAAAGAACAAACCATACAAGTGCTATAATTTCTCATGGTAAAAAAAGTGCTTGGACCCTGAGAGAGTGAGTGGGGAAAATGGTCTCAAAAAGCTACTTAAATGTACAGTGATTTTTCTTTCACTCCCCAAGGATTAAGCTGAAGGATAAAATTTCTGCCATTTAAAAAAATAAAAAATTTATTCTATTTATATTTCCATTCTCCCTCTTTTTACCTTTATACCCACAAACAGCAGACATTTTTCGATGTTCACTCAGTACGCCTTCAATGCATTTTACTGACTTCAGGTGTACTTACTCTCTGCACACCCATGTTGTGAGTGGAGTCAGCTGAAATCAGTGCAAACTGTGCCCACTGGGGTGACTGTCACCTTATGTTCAGCCTGCACAAGTGACTTTTCACCCTCAATGAAGAGCATGGCTCACATGTTAAGATGGTTGCAGAGGGACAGGCTTAGCATGCTCAGAGCTTTGAGAGGATCCACGTAAGGGATACATTTCTTTGGTGAGGATTAGGCAGCACAAGCAAAAACAAAATAAAAGAAACCACCCAAACTTTGCTACAGTCTGAGTTCAAAAAGCTAGAAAACGCTGAGTGCTACAGCCAGAGCTGTCCTGATTCCTTGCTTAAGAACATGTTGGTTTCTCCTTTAACTCTAAGGGGACCAACTAGACCATTTGTTCTTGAGGTTCCCCTACGAGCTGTGAGGCAGAGATATTTGCTTTGTAAAAGAGGCACTGCAAGAGGAATTTATTGGGCTTTTCCAGTCATACCTACAGATGTATATTTGCTCTGACTGTCTATGGCTCTTCAGGAACACAAACCTTTCCACAAGCAGGTCATGGTGCAACTCACTGATCCAGAAATGCAATATTTACTGGCTGGGGTGAAAAAAAAAAAAAGGCAAAAGAAGTATTTATCTTTCTCAGCTGGGTCAGCAGGTCTGTAATATTCATTCAATCCTACCATCCAGGTCACCAAAAATGAGAAAAAAATGGGTGTTTGAATGTGTAGGAGAATCAGGTAGCCAAGGGCAGGAGGATCAAGAAACACAAAGACGTAAAATACTTCTTTTATATTTCTTCTAAGGTATTATTCTTTTAAACAAATCCCTACATTATAATCTTTTTTTCATTTCTAATATTAGTAATTCTATTTGTGAACCAAGCTTTAGTTCAAGAGTGAGAATCACAGTTCTCTGTTTCTATTCTCATATCTGTCACCAAATTCTGTACCATTTTAGGGAAAATGAAGCAAACTGCCTTGAGTTCCAATTTACTCATCTGTAGAATGGAAATGATTACCTGTTAATAATATGTGAAATGTTATATAAGTTAAATGCAATGGCACATATTCAGTGACTTCCTTGAAAGAAAGGAATATGTCCTGCCTACCCTGTAATGTTACGAACTTTAATTTATTAAAAAAAGGAATATGACAGCATTCTCAGTCACACAGAGGGATGAGTAGTAGAAAAATATGAAGATAAGAAAAGATAAACTTCAGAAGGTCGCTTATCTGTAAAAACCTTCTCTTGAGTAGGGACCTATGAGCTCATGGAAATGTATCTCTAACACCAGATGCTTAAAAAAGCGCAAATCCTCTGTTTTAATGAGATGAAGTAATGGCAAGTCAAACATCATATGTATTATTTCTAAGAATCTCCTCAGATTTTTGTGGTGTCTCTGTTTTGTCACCTAAAATTCATAAAATGCTCCAGGCCAAAATCCTTCTTGTTATTTTAATGATTTTTATATTTTTCTAGCAGGAAAGTTACAGTGAAGAAGGCAAAATGATCTTGGTTATATGCACATTCATTAAAGAAAAGCGCACAAAATATGTTGTACTTCAGGGGGAAAAGCCACAAGACTAATGTAATGTTAAGGTTTTGAAATCACTTGTTTTTAAATAAGGAAATGCATAGTTGAAGCTTTCACCTTATTTTTGTTTCCTTATCATTCCTTTCAAAACAGATATATCTTTATATTACAAATGAGTTGTCAAATAAGACAATATGTACCAGAAAACACAATGTAATTTCTTATAAATGCCTCCATGCAATGAGTTACAGCAGTACATTTTTCAGATAATTTGTTTCCCAAACTCATTAAATCTGTGGAAGAAGTTTGAATAAAAGGAGTTCTGATACTTCTTAGTTATGTTTTTATAACATTTTAAACAAGATTATGTCAACTAGTCAGTCTGTTGGTTTGCTATTTAAAAACAGAGAGCAGATGACAAATATTGCTCAACTTTTTTGAAAGGTGCATCTTTTTACTAAAACTAAGCATAGCACCATTCAAATTGAAATAAAAGTCTTGCTTAATTTTTGAACAATAAATGGAATGGAAATAAAAATTAAATTTATTGCTAGTTTATACTACAGCATCTTAAGGAGAGCAGGATGAACTATATGTTTTTCCATATGCACAATATTAGAACATTCCTCTCAGTAAATCTAAAAGACATTGATGGCAGAATCCAGAATCTGCCAATCTAGATTATCAATCCACAGGTGTTCACCATACAACGTGAGAAAAAATCAAAGGAGAAAGAAGTCATGGAGAATCTGCACAGTACAGGGAAGTTTTCACATACAAAACTAACAAGACACTGGGCTACCTGTGCCACTGCTGCTCAGTGGTTAAATAATCCTGCCTCACACCATCCTGCCTCTCAGTAATTTCCTGATATGTTCACATTTAGAGCATACATACACCAGATGTCATAATACATCAGCACAACGAAGTGAAAACACCAAGTATTGTTCCAGTGTTTAGGTTCTGGATGACTGAACGTGATTAACTGGTTGATTGAATTTTTCAGGTGTTATAAAAATAACATGACAGACAAACAATGAACAAAACCTATGTGGCATGATTAGGACACTATAGCCAATGCACATGTTCATAATGGGTGAGGCTGGGAGCTCCACTCAGCATGCCTGCCCAACACTTCCAATTTGAATGTATTTAAAGCTTCTCCAGACTTCTACCACTTGGTTTGAATTTCAGACATCTTCCTCAGTTTGAGTTCTTTTCACTGGGATGGTTGGCTGGCTTTTCAAATTGTATTCATTCCAGCCCAACCGTTTCAGCTCTTCCTAAGAGCAAGGATAATGACAGGTAATGTTTGGTTGTGTAAGGCCTTCTCTTTGAAAAGGAGGTGTAAAGTGTCTTTAACCCCAATACTTGGAAACAGAGATCTGAAGTATAGTAAGAATGTGCTTGTAACTCTCCTCATGATAAGCCTTCCAAATTCAGGCTTTTGTTAGAATCACATACTAAGAAAACATAGTTGACACTAAGGACGTACTACAGTATAATAGGAAAAGTAATTCGTGACTTAATATATAGAAATGCAGTCTTTCTTTTCAACATGTTTTTAAGTAAGATCCCTGACATCCAAGGAAGAATGGTGGGCAGGTAGTAGAGAAGACCAATATTAATTTCAATTTTATCAGACTTCATGAAGTAGGTTGTAAATAAGGCATAGAATGATGAAGATATAAAGATCCTACTGTTACCTTGTATTCTGCTGGTACCGGATTCAGACTCAGCTCATTTGAAGCCAAATCATTTCATGAATTTATTAATTTATTTTATAGACCAAATAGCATTGTCTAAGCTGAGAGCTGACTTCTGGGACTGCGGAATGCTCAGGATGGTAATTGAAGGTAGTGGGATCTCTGTCTCAGTCAGTGAAGCTCTTTTCAGAAGAGGCTGAATAAGCTATACTATGAGACATCACACTGGACACCTCATACTGGCAAATGCTTTGACACTAATCTTTTAATGAATAACTCCAGC
The DNA here is from genome assembly GCA_013396655.1 of Campylorhamphus procurvoides. NCBI lineage: Eukaryota > Metazoa > Chordata > Aves > Passeriformes > Dendrocolaptidae > Campylorhamphus > Campylorhamphus procurvoides. The sequence continues at coordinate 511,536 of WBMV01005060.1, forward strand.
TCTGCATGGTCCTAATACACCCCTGTATCTCATATGACTTAAATATACTGATTCATGTTTGCCAAGCATTTTGATAGTATACTGAAGAGCACCAGAGGAAAAAAACCTAAACCAAAACAGAAGGAAATGGGGTTTCTGACCTCAAAGCAGAATTTGAATAAAGGGCAATCTGAAATCACACATAGAGCAATGAAAATAAAATGAATCATTGAAGAGCTACTCATTAACCAGGAACTTTTTTCTGCTGTGGATTGCACATAAAGCTGTAGAAAAATATATAAATATGACTAAATATTTCAGGACTCTATTATAATTATTCAAAAGATTGGCTACCTCAACAAAAACAACAAAAAGTGGCTTGAATTCAGTCCAAAGTCAATTTTTTGTTCATTCTTATCACCAAAATAAAAGTGTTTTCCTTATAAGCCAAGCAGTTACATTCTGGAATTAATCATTACTTTGAATTTACAGTATTTTCTTTTCAAAACATCAAACCACACTGCTGAGTCTGCTACAAAGCTTGAAAGGTATTTTTCAGCTGAAGGCTTCATACAGTTCCCTTCCATACCTTCAGCTAACCTGAATTTTCGTTTTTTGTATAATAAGCTATTCAAGTAAAACACTGAAGACCTCTATAGTCTCAGAGTGGGTAGGGAGCACTGTCAGGTGAAAGCTGAACAACCAACCTGAATCCCGGGTGTTGGAGCTCTGAAAGATGAGTGATTTTTGCCTTAGCTTTGGATGTACAATATAGATGCGACCAACTGTTGATGATAGAGGAAGACTGGTTAAATGTTACGGCTTTGTAATCCAGGACATTATATTAGATAATCAGAATCAGCTTTTTCAACTTGAAAAATCTATTTATATTAGTATTTTGTAGCCTAAATGTAGCCTAAGTATTCTGTCCATTCCCAACATTATATATATAGATTATATGCTTATATATAGTCAATTGTTACACTTCAAAACAACAACAGCAGGTAGAGATTAATGTAATTTTATGGAATTAAAATAGAGTGGTCTGCTACAGGTTTTCCACTGAAACATTATATATGGAAATGGAAATGGTTGGTCAAGTTGTCACATCTCCTGAATAGACAGTTCTTTGAGTACTGAGGTTGGGTATATTAGAAGGCAAAAATGACAAAGCTGCCATTAAGATGAATGGGTGGAGGAAGATAAAGCAGAACAAAATTGGGAAAAGAGACACCTAGAGGGAAAGATCTTCCATGGCAATTGGGAAAATCATATCAGTCTAGAGAGAATGTAATATTCAGCTGAAAATCTCACTCTTAACTGAAGGCTGAGAATAGTGGGATATAAGGTCTGAAATACTATGAAATCAGAATAATCTGTTTTCTTTCCATACAAAGGTATTCAGTCAAGCTTAGAGCTGAAAATACCCCTTAGCAATATTCTCAGTAAACATCCCAAGTATGACAACATCAAATAAAAGTCTGGAAATAATTTGTATTCTCATTAGAAACCAAATAAGTCATCTGTGGTCTAATCAATGGCTTTGACTGTTACTTCTAAGTGTCCTTTCCACTACCTTCAAAGGTGATCTTACAGATTTCCATATTTTTGTGATATTTGGGTGTTTCTTATAAAGTCTGGGGTTTGTAAGTCTATTCTAAAATGTGTGAAGAACTGCAATTACATGAAGAAGGCTAATGTTGCAGATTGCAAAGTCTTTTTTTTTTCTTCAAATAGATACAAAACCTTCTAACATTGCTACCCATCTGACTTCAATCCATGATACCAGTCCAACAATCAATCACCAGGGGCATTGGACACCCGTAATTAGATTATAAAATCATAACTATAGTCATTTTACGTCTGCTTGCATAATTACATCAGCATGCTAATATCCTTTTAATGGTCTCTAATGATGTAATAAGAAATAATGGAATTTATTTGACAGCTACATAACCATTAACAAAACATATTAAGCATAACTATTACTTCCATAAAGATTTAGGCTGTATCCAAAAGTGACAACTAACATGTTGGATCTTTTTTTCTGTGCTGAAATATTTCTAATTATGAATTCCCTAAATCTATTCCCACTCATCTGCTTCACAGGGTGAGCAAAGTTTCTGTCACTGCAAACTTGACAACAAACCAGCTGCAGAAGTGGGACTGAGTGCTCTGGAAGCCAAGCCTGAGGCTACACTGTGAATTGAAGGCGCTGGGTTAGAGCTGGCAGGACTGTGAAAGACAGAAGATAAGATAAGCTGATTACTGCCATGCATCAGGAGCTAACACAGGGAATCGAGAGGAATCCATGGCAAAAGAATTGTTCACTTTCCCAACTCTAAAGCACAGGGAGAAACTAAAAATATAGGGAAGAGTGAAAACAAAACTAACTAAAACTAATAACTTACTAGCAAAGCAGTCCCTTTATTTTTTGGTCGCTTTTTTTTCAGAAAAAAGGACAGGAAACCCTTAACTGAGAATTTAAAGAGCATTAAAAGACCTCACCGTTCACCCTCTCTCCTGTTCTTCTTACGCTATTCCTATTTGATGTGATGGCTTTGTCTACACTCTTAAATTAACCTCATGATTCTGATTAACATGTCTTTACTCTGAAACCTTTGCAATGATCTCAAAAATCCAAGTCTATGCTGCTACTTTCTAACCATTCCATGCTGCTACTTTCTAACCATTCAGAATTCTTGGAGGAAAAAGAGAGAACTGAGAATTTTCAACTAAGCAAATGCTCAGGTATGAGTTCAAAGTAGACTAGTATGACAAATTCCATCCCCTTTTATAAGTCTTCCATCTTCAAGCTTATTCGTAGTTTTTTCTATGTAACTTCTCCATTGTATTTTCTAATGAATCTCTAAGAAAAAGAATACTTTTAGTTGCCAGTGATATAAAATAATGTAAATCATGCATAATTCCACAGCCCAAAAAGAAAGCATGTTTCCTGAGAGGCCTCATTCTAACACTTTGATATTCAGTGCTGGATATGACATGACCTCAAGTTTTTCCTGAAACTCCCCTCCACAAGGCCCCTCAGAAGCTAACCAGAGTTCTCAAAGTCACACTGTTTTCCACTGACAGTGGTGCAGGGATAAGAAAACAACAAATCCCAAAAGTGTTAACTCTTTTCTTGGCAAGGCCTTTTCCTACAGACTCTACTAGTGCTATATGTACTGGTCGGCTCCATATTTCTTTAGTCTTTCACAGGTTTAACCTGAGTCAGAGCATCTCATTCTCTTGGACTAAGACAATTTCTTATGGATGAATTCTTCGCTAATTTGAGATTTGGGATTACCTTTTACTGATATACAGATCTTCTAAAAAGGAAAAGACTGATAAAAACATTGTATGGATAGACAGAATGCTCAGTCCTCTTTGGAGTTACTGTAACTCATAATATACTTTTAAGATACTGACCATACAAGTATTATCAGTACAGTCATATGACTGCATATTAATAGGTGTAAAATAACCAGCTTCTTTAATTCTGCACATTAAAATAAAGAAAATGTTGATCATAGCTATCTATATCTCTGGAGGGATATTTTTCATTAGAGAATGAATCCACAGCCTGCCAATTCCAATGTTGTTGTGATTTATCAAATGATAAAAAATAACCAAAAGGCTTTATACTAACAATTAGAAAGGTAGGTGAAAGTGCTCTTGTACTGTAAATGAATGAAGTTAATGAAGCAGAACCCGCTGATTCCAGCAGAGAAATTGTTCCATGGGATTACTCCTTTAAATGTGCAGTAGAGTTTATCTGCTAGTACTCAAAGTCAAGGATGCAAATCCTCTTTATAGGGAAGATAATAGAATATCATCAGTTTTTGTAATTTAAAAAGCTCAGTTTTTGTAAAAATGCATTTCACAAAATATTACCAAAAGGCATTAATCAAAACAAAGCAAACAAAATATGGGAATATTTTCCTTCTCAATAACTAAAGCAAATGTGTCTGGTATTTTTCAGGTTTCTAAAAAGATTTTCTCACCAGTATTCTATTTCTTCTCTTTATTTATATTACGTATACAGTATTAGAAGGGGTAGAATTTTTTTCCAATTAAGAATAAACACTTCCACTAATGATGAAACATCATCAGACTATGATTTAAACCAGAGTATTGAACGATGAATTACATTCTGTAATTGCAAGCTAACCAAAAGCCAAAAGCTGATGGCAGAATTTGTGAGGCTGAGAAAGGTGCTGCACTTCAACAACTCAACCCATGGGCCAAAGCAAGTAGCCCCAAACCCTCTGAAGCACAGGCAGGAACTGATGCTGCCCAGACATCAGGCATTTTCTGTGCACCCAAGATGTGGCTCCTTCCAGAAAGCTGTTGAAACCTTCCTACAGCTGACCCTTTTTTCCATTACTTTTATATTAAACTACTTTTATTCTCCATTTTATAAAGACAGAATCAGGTTTTGTGAAGTAAATGTTTCCACCAAAATGCTTTCAGAAAATCCCCACTCTAACACCTTTACTGGGCACAGCAAATCATAACCTCCCAGTTCATGCCATTAACACACAGAGCATTCATCAGTATGAATCATAGGAAGGAAAGCAGCAGCAGCTCAACTTAGTTGAACTCCCTGTGACTTTTTAAATAAGCAGCTGACCAAGCAGCATGACCTAGCATGCCATGTGCCAGACTCAAAGCCAGGGACCCAAATTCTGAACCCCCTCTGATGTCATTTTTCCCCTTGGCAATGGTGAGTATAATGACCCTTCACAAGACTTTCATTACCTAGAAAATGTTGCATAAGGTTGGTGGTATTTCTACAGCACGTTGAACAGATTATTTTTCACTATGGAAGCACAGGAAAGTTTCAGTCTTTGCAATTTAAAAAAAAAAAAAATTTGTTCCTATGTGTAGGGAACGTTACAAAGATCACCAAAATACTCTCTTTTGCCTCTTGCACATTCTCATTAATTTTGGCATTAAAGAGTGGGTATCTCCTTGTAAGACAAACTATTCAACAATAATGAGAAATCCAATAAAATAAAAAGGAACAAATTCCATGTACATACTTGACATCATCGAAGACACTCATCTGCAGCTTCAGGAGATCTGCCACTGCCTTTATTAACTCCAGGCCCTTTTCCACACTCAGGGGGCTGTTGAAAGAGAGCAAGAAAACAGAGCATTACAAAAATGGAACTCATCAATACTTGAGAGGCTAAAGGTCCCAAAAGAGTTATCACCTTGGCCTCTTTGAGTCTGAAAGCCACCACTAACTGTATTCCTGTCACATAGTGATCGTGATATCAAGGGAATTGGGATCAGGTGCTTCTTCAGGCATGATGAATCACCTGAATTTTCCAGCAATAAGACAAACAATAAGGTGTAAATGGAATTGTTAGGAAGTGTAATGGGCCCATGATGCAGCAACCAGTTCATCTCAGTCCTCAATAAAAAATGTAATAAAGTAAAAGGACAGAAAGAAAGAAAAGGATTGACGAGACAAGGAGGGAAACAAACAATGAAAGTCAAATTGCAGGTTCTGTATCAAATGGACAAGGGAAAAGTGTATTTTTAAATTCATTAGTTTTTAAAATGAATCTCTGCCCAGTGAAAGGATACAAAATTATTATGGATTTGAAAGTAAACAATGGAACAAGGCACACAGTCCAGAGGACACTGATTAGATACATAGGATTTAGTTTGGTGTGTGCATATACTGCTGACAAAACCCCCTTTAAATCTTTTTAACCTTTGTCAATGCCACATTTACATTTTTTAATTTAGAAAATAGGTTGCAATCAAGCCTAACACAAGAAGACTGCTATCATTTTAAAAAGCACTTATCTAGATGCAAAATTTATATTTGCAAAAATTTCAGGTTATTAGAGTTGTTACAACTCTAAAGATGCATTAAAAACGCTCCATCCCTAATATACAGATCGTACCTTGCTTAGATGTAGTTCAGTACTGTAGAATCAAATAAAAAAGTATTAAGAAAGTAAAAAGATACAGAAATGATATAACAATGTCCAGTGAAAACAAGAGATACAACACTCTCTATGTTGTGATCACAGATTTATTATCAACAATGTTAAAGTCCCAAAGACCATAAAATTAAACCTTATAAGCTAATCTAACTTATGCCCAAGTAAAGCAGAAACAACTTTGATGAGATTAACCCAGGGGAAAAAGGGTTCTGTATTCTTTTTCTTTCAAGGATTTATAGCAAGTAGGAGAAGAAGGTGACAAAAAAAAGAAGTCTGTAGTATTAGGTACAATCTTTTCAACTAGATTAAGGGGACAATTGTGCATTTTTTCAAAGGTAATTATTTCTACCTCACAATTTAAGTTTTTGAATCTAGTTTTACATCACAGTAATCACTGCCATAATTTTATTTATTGTCTGCAATGAACACTGGCGTTTGTGGGTTTTTTTGTTATTTTTGGTTTTGGTTTAGTTTGGTTTTGGGGTTTTTGTTTTGTTTGTTTTGTTGGGGGGTTATTTGGTTGGGGTTTTTTGTTGGGTTTTTTTCTGTGCATTTTTGGGGGGGTTAATTTTTTTTTTTGCACTGGGTTCTGCATACACTGCCCTAAGGGCACCTCTATTTAAATAATGGGATATCTCATGTGGATCTTGGTTAGGATGGAATTGCTCAGCCTCCCTTCATGCTTCTAACCCAAAATGCTCAAGAGACCTCCTGTCACACAAGCAGAGGTAGCCCCTCAAGGCACCAGATAAATTTAGAGTTTTTCTAGATGTCTAAGGCAGAAATGTTCTTGTGTGAAAGTAACAAAAGAATCTGATTGATTCTGTAAGGAAAAAAATGTACTATAGATTATTCATAAAACCCTTATATTTCAAGGACTGACAGTGGGTAAAAATGTGATTATTCCCATCACTATGAAAGCAGATTGTCATAGTGACTCTGGGTATGTGTTAATTAAATCTTTTCTCCCAAAGATGTTGGCTTAAATTTTACAGGAATGATTGGTGTCAGCAAGTGGGCTTTTACTGTAATAGCAAGTCTGATGCAGGCAAAGACTGCTGTGTACACCGGTGTGGGGTTTTTACAAAGGGAGCCTCACTTGTAAAAGCTCAATCTCCTACTCCCTGCTTCCCCCTCCTCCCCTGAAAAACCATTGCCCAGCTTCAAAAACAAGATATGCTGCAACAAGCCAATGCAACAGCAGTAAATGGGGGGTGTAATCAGAGCATTTGAATGCTACGAACCAGAAATAAGGCTGGAGGGAAAATGGGAAAGAAAATGGTGCTGGAAGGCCATTCTTTTGCAAGCCTGAGCATCCAGGAGTAGCCTTAGTAACTCCCATGCAGCATCAAACTTAAACACATAGGTTCACAAACTCAGGTGCAGTTTGATAGGCTAAGAAATCGTCACTCATAATGGCACAAGAAAGATGCAGGACCAATATTCTTTGGTACCAGTACTATTACTGACCACACTGTCATATTTGAGGATTTCCATTGACAGTGATTACAATCACTGTATTTTCCAATGCAATTTTTCCAAATTTCCAACATTGATGCATGTATCAATTTCCAACATTGATACATTCTAGTACTCTTTATTACTGTTCTGTGACAGTTATATTATAGGAGAGTAGAATGTTCAAAACCTTTCTCTAAAAATGCCAGACCATAATTTTCCATACTAAACTTATGCTTTGCTTCTGTTTAGTGTTGCATTTTGCTCAGCGTTGCATGGTTTGCACAGTGATTGCCTTTAACTTTGTTTACGTGGAGAGAATAGCACCATTCCCACTTGCACAACATTAACCTAATTCAACTACCTTGCGATGGCACCTTACACCCACAGCATGCACGTGATTTCAGGCTTGTGTAAGGAGAAGGCAGGGACAATTTTGCAAACATCACTTATCCTCCTGCTCCTGGCACTCCCACACATGGCCCAGTGCAAGCAGACAGTCTATGTGGAACAGACAATATTTGGGATCTTTCACATACTATGCTTAGTTTTCAGCCTGCTTGATTCAGTTTCTGTTATTAGGGAGTGGGGTTTTACTCAGGAATATGTTTTCCCTATTGATTGTGAGGATGAAACAACTATGGAATTTATTTCACAGAAAGTGTTACATAAATCAAGAAAGAAAGACCAAAAAAGAAAAAAAAACATGTCAAGGTAAGGAACATAGTGAGGAGAAGCTGTAACAGTAGAAATAAGACTCTTTAGACAACCCTGACAACCGAACTACTTTATCAAGGCCAAATATTTGGAGAAAAGTTACAGGTGTGGGTAGGGTTCACACCACTTTGATGGCCACTTCAGCACCCAGGGGGAGAGGAGGCAGCGAAAATCTCCTTTAGGAGATGAGCTTTGCTGGCACTTGGAGCAGCATGGCACAGAGTGAGTCTCTGGGCTGTGGGCCCTCAGGCTCCAGGTTCAATGCCTGTCATAAGGCATTTCAGTACACTGAATCCTTAAAAGAGAAATCATAGTTTACATGGGCCACAGAGATACAAACCATGAGCTGGAACAACCAAAAGCAACAGAAGGCACTCCCATGGAAGCTGTTTATGTTTCCAAGTTCTCTTGAGGCTGGCTAATCCTTTCTGTGTCAAAGAAGACTAATGGTTTCTGCAGTGTCTTTAACAGTTCTGCTGTTCTGCTTGATGGGCACAGAACAGGCTCCCCAGGGCAGTGATCACAGCACCAAGCCTGACAGAGCTCAAGAAGCATTTGGACAATGCTCTCAGGCACACAATATGATGTTTTGGGTTGTCCTGTGCAGGACCAAGAGTTGGACATTGATGATCCTTGTGGGTCCCTTCCAACTCAGGATATTCTACAATTTGATTTTACCACTACATTTTTTGATCAACTTAAAGATTTCTGATCACTTTTGATCAAGAGTTTGGCCTTAGGGAGAGTCAACTGTTGGATGGCATAGCACCTTTTTGCAGATAATATAGATATTGCCAGCTGAGATCTTGAGATAGTTCTTTGCGTTTCCTGCCTTTGCTCTCATTCCACTTGTCCATTTCTCTTTTGCATCTTCTTTCAAGTTAACTGTGCTAAAATATAATAAAGGCAGCTAAACCAAAACGTGATACATCTCACAGCTTAAAATAATTCTTGAGATGCTTTCCATCTCCTGTTCTCTACCACTTGGAAGATGAAAAGAGAACAGAAAGTAGACAAAATTCATGTGTAACTAACCTTATTCCATTGATTTATCTTCTAATGCCATCTCTATCTGTGAGTGTTACCCTAATTGTTATTTTTTTAGTTTACAGATTCAGACCCTATTGAATCAGTAGCAGAACTTTGTCTCACTCAGATGCCAATCTCTATCTCATATTGTTGGTAGAATAGACTTTGACACACATGAAGAAATAAATGGGGAGTGAAATATAAGTATTTCCTTTGAGGTTTACAGTTTTAAAGTCTGACAGAGTATCAAAATATTTTATTCCTGCTTTTGCTTAATCTCACTTTTCAAGGCATGGCTCTTGCACAAAGCTAGTTACACCTTCTGGAGAATACATGCTATATCTGCTAAAAATAGCCAATGTTATAAGGTAGTACTACATTATGCCTTCAGATGAAATGACTGCCCAACTCACTGCAAGACTATGATGTCATGATTTAACATCCCAACATAACCATGAAAACTTCCATATCCATTTTAACCATGTGAAAAAAAATCCTCCAATTTAGACCAGCTTGGTTCACCTAAAACAATACTGAGCCAATCAGCTCCCTATAACTTCATCAGGAGTTTTGTCCAGCACAACAAAATAAACAAACAGGCAGGCAGGATCTAAGCTATTAAGCTATTATATTTAGAGATTAATCTGGAATGGAAGTACAGGAATAAATATCTCCTAACTTTAATGTGAGCTGCTGAGCACTTCTGAAAATTAGTGTAATCCATTTAAATGTTCAGGAGTGGATTTGGGAGCCAACTTTATGTAATTGTCAAAGCATGTTCACAAAGTGTACTGGACATTGAATACAGGAAAATTTGATTGTCCAGTGAAAATAAGATTCTGTATCTTCCAATGTCTAATCCCCTCCCAGTGAGGAAGCTGAAAACAGAAATATTTTAAGGAGCCATTCACTTACGGAGGTAATTTAAATAAGAGAACACTGAATGATAATCTTCCTCTGCTATTGACTATTACACTTCGTAATTTGCAAGAAAAATGCAGTCATGAGGAGTCATTTCTAACATCTGGTCCCATAAAGTTGGCACAACTTAGAACAATCCCATTAAATGATTTTCTCCTTAGTTCCTGTTACAAAATGTATAGACTTCGTTAGACTTTTTTTTTTTAAATCTCTCTATACAATCCCACATTTTTTCAGTGGTTTTATACATAAGTGAGAGAATATCTGTAGCTGAGTAAATTATGAATGAGAAACAAAATATGTCTTCATCTGGAAAAGGTGAACCCAAGTTACCCCGGTCAAGACATCCTTCTGACCCTCAACTCCACTATTCATAAAATTTAGGCAATTATACCAACTTTCCTTGCCAGGCTCCTGGTACTGTTATATAAAAGACTGTTATTATTAACTTGCATGCCTTCTGGATCTGAGAATAGAAAGACCAGCACTATCGCCTCTATATATTACTCCCTACCAAACGTGGAGCATGTCATAATAGTGAACACTACACAACATGAAAATTAAGCAAATTATAAAATAATAAAAACTTTGCTTATTCTCCTACCAAAAATTTTGTTCCAAACTTTCTAAGCACAGGGGATCTGACTTGTTTTAGAGTGCATTTTGCTGATTTTAGAGGATATTTAGAGCACCCTGGCCAAGGTGAAGTTGACTTCTGCCTCACAGTTTTCTTGCTGAAGGCCTGCTGTGGGCAAATAGAGTAGGATGAAAGAGTTTTATGCACCAGAGGTGCTTCACGAATGGCCAATTAGACCACTTCAACAGAAGAGTAGTGCTGAAGGTTAGATGCTGACCTCAAGACCAGTTCAGCTTCATGCTACAATTATCTGAACAATATTACAAATGGATTCCACGTTTCCAAGAAATTCCCGAGATAAACGACAAGTCTGATGAGTGAGAACAACCACTTTGAATAATGGACTATTTTTGACCTGTACCTAATGATTTATGCATTCAAGGCTCAAAGTTTCCCCTTCTGGTTAAAGAACAACAAGAAAACATGGAAATTAAGGCACAGGAGGAGTTCTGCAGGGAGAGACATTGGCAGCATGGCCAGCTCTGCATGCTGAGCTAAATGGAGCTCAAACTGTAATATAAGCCAGTGGGCAATGTCAAAGGGAACAAGAGGAAAAACAGAAATAAACAATGATGAAAACTATATGTTCTGTATTTCCCAACAAGCCTGTCAAAACAATCCCATAAATTGATCCATTTTGGTAGCAAAAAATCTGATGCAGTTATACAGATGGCTTGATTGTTGGTGTTTGCCAAGCCTGCTCTCAGCCTGAGGAGAGCAACATGTAGTTCAGTGTTATTCTGAGGTTATGTCAGTCTCACAAGCAGTTGCTCTCATTTGCTTTTCCTCCTCCCAATTGCCAAGTGTCTTTGGAACCCACTTACTGAACTCCAAAATGCTCCCTTAGTGCCATCATTCAAATTATGTATTGTCTTTACCAGACTGTACCCAGTGCCCTTCCAATACTCTGTTTAGCAATTGTAATGCAGCACTATAATGGACATCCAGTCAGCCCTGTCAGATTAGTTCAATTGAATCATTTTCTGCAAAAATTAAGAATAACCTACAGTACAAAAATAGGCCTGACATTGGGAATTGCACTCTTTAAACCTAAATGTCAGTTTAATCCTCAGTAAAATCTTAAGTAAGGTAGGGTTCAATCCTTAATTTGCTTACATCAGAACACAGGCAATAAAGCTAGTTTGTCCATTTTTGAGAGTGCTGAGCACCACACAAAATTGCAAGACACTTCTCTGCAGCCTGAAAGTTGCCTGAATGGTTAACTACAGTCCTCCCAGCAGTATCCATGTGTTTTCTGAGGAGGTAAATGCCACTCACACCTGGACTACCTTTTGCTATCCAAACTCAACAGAGTCCCATCTCCACTCCACTTTATTTACCCTGGAGAATCAAAAGTTTGGCTACACCTGAGTTCAGCTTGAATAGTATTAAATACACATCTAAATCAGAGGATGAAGTAGAGCTTGAATCCAGCTTGAACCTTGAACTTTTGGGGAGGAGACATTTTATTTAGACTGATGTTTACTTTAAACACACTTTCAATATTTACTAATGCAAAATACACATATGCTCAAAACCTGTTTAGACCAGCAGCTTTCCCTATCCCAAGTGCTGCAAGTTAAGTCACATTCTGTCTAACACGTTATCCATCTTTCTGCATTGCTTCTAGGCCTGAAGATAAACCACTGGGCCATCAAGAGGGTGATGGACAGTGCTAGCTCTCAGGTCTGGTCCACAGAGCAGTCTCCTCATCTGGGGCAGTTAGAACTGCTCAGACCAACTTTGGTAAGACCTCTTCCATCCCCTGCTTCACTTTCTAACCCTGCAGTAAGAAGCAGAAGACAGGCAGAAGATACTAGACATAGTGCTTGTCAGCAGAGGAGCACTAGACACACTGGATCCCAGAATATCCTACTTGTTTGGCATGTCTCAATGAAACAGGGAGATACTTTGCAGTCTGGGCTGTCTTCTGGATTCTCCCAAAGTCCCTTCTAATCAGTGGGAGAAAGAATGTGCCTAGCCTCCCTGAGTGGATATGTCTCCCTGTCTCAGGGAGCTCAGTGATGTGAAATGAAGTGGATGACATCCTTGGGGGATTTGCACAGCATCCAGCAGCTGTAAGTTTGGGACCTAAATGAGGCAGTCTGGCTTTCACTCTGAATTCTGAAATTACTACATTTCAGCTTTAAACCTAGAAAGGTGCCTTAAAGAGGAAAGATACTAAACACATGGATAACAAGACACACACCTGAATGGACTAAATCTGTCCAAGAATTTGAGTAACCAATTTTTATTAAACAATGAGAATCAAAGTCAAAGTGTTTGGTTAGATTTGTAAGATTCTTTTGCATTTGGTTCTTTAATCCTCTGATTCACATGTTAACAAAAAGAAAACAAACAAACAAACAAACAAAAAAAACTACGAGAAGACCTAGTCTGACAATTGCCTAGATGGGTTCACCAAAGATCAGTGATTTCTGAGGGTGGTACTTAGATAATCTGAGGTTTGATCTGTAAAACATCATTTTGTTTGTCCCGCTGACCTCTATATTTATTTTGAGTGTTTAAGATTTTTTAACAGTCATTCACTTAGGGGACACAAACAAGAACTTCCTTCATGTTAAATATCATGTTTTAGTACTGATCTGTGAATAATTTTTCACCCTCTAGTCTTTTTAAGTACTGAATTTTAAGAAATATGCACTCCATAGTTTAAAATAATTATTTAAGAATGTTCCACCTGACCATTTCCCAATAATGTCTGTGTTTTGATTGACATCTAATCAGTGCCTTTCATTTGCAGGGCAACAGTCTATAACAGTACCACTTTCTTAATGTGCAGCACAGTCGCCTTAGTAATGAAGATAAAAAGCTAAACTTCAAAAAAATAGTCAAAGTTCAAAAATATGGGTCTGGAATACCATATGGAATGCTTTAGAGAGTCAAATAAAGAGTCTGCCTTTAGGATTAATGTTCAGGCCTAGTTTTCTCTGGCTGCTGAAACCATTTGGCAGCAGTATGGACATGGACGAGGTGCAGGCAAACTCCCTGTGGATGGGGAGCTGGGGAGAGAAGCCTGGCCAGCTCCAGCACCAGCTGTCATCCTCCCTCCGTGCCTGGAAAAGAGCAGGTGTATTTGTCACAGGCTGAGCAACAAGACTCTGAGGTGTCTGGAGCAGCTTCTTTAGAATGACTTAGGAGAGTTACTAGGAACTATTTGTTTATTCCTTGCTCTAAGGAATACAAAGTATGAAATCCACTAGAGGGGGACTGTTTTAACAGGTGAAAGCAGCTTCATCATTTCTAACCACCCACCTTTATGGGCCAGTGCCAGGTTTTATTTCCTTCCCTACGTATCTCCATTCCCACCATATCTCTATTCCCAGTGCACTGCTTGGCAAGGAGAAGCAGAGGAGCCAGAATGCCAGGACTTGGACGCTGCCTCTCCATGGGCAAGGGGCTGGTGCCTCCCAGCTGTGACTGCTTTGCCTACTAAAAGCAGCCAAGAGAAAAGGACAAAGAGCAGGAAAGCCATTTCCACTTCGTGCTGCTGGGATAAAGGAGTGAGAAGAGCAGTGCTGAAGGAAGCACATCCCAGCAACACACATCAACCCCAGACCCTGAGTCAGTTCTCAGCAGCAGCCACCAGCACACGACTGGAGGCTATTTTAAACCCCCTCAGACACGCTACTGCCTGATCTTCTGAAACCAGCAATAATCACAGGACAACCCAAAGATAAGTGCTAAGAAATAAAGTCCAAGAAAATTCTGGAAAAGTTCTGAAGGAGGGTGAGAGAAGTAGTCTGAAGAGATATGGCTCTGTAAGGAGAACCTAAGGAGCAGCCTCTCCTGGAAAAAACAATGTTTTGACAAACAAAGCCCATTAGTTCTTTAATTTTTGGTTTTTGTCTTCATCACTGTTGTGTTCACACCGCTAACAACTGAGAACGAAAGATGTAAAGATGTTAAAAAAGTTGTTCAGTAATAATATTCAAAAAACAGTATTTCCTTAATTCCCTGGGTGAAAACTTAAAAGGTGTGAGGGTTGCTATGAAATTGCCAGTATTCAGACAGTTGCCCAAAGTCCAGTCAAAAAGTAACAAAAGACCCATCTATCTATCTATCTATCTAATCTATCTATCTATCTAATCTATCTATCTATCTATCTATCTATCTATCTATCTATCTATCTATCTATCTATCTATCTATCTATCATCTATCTCATCTATCTCTCCATCCATCCATCCCTCCCTCCCTCCCTGCTTGGAACACCTGGCCAAATAAATGAGAAAACTAGAGTCCAGTGGATTAATTACCTGACTCCAGAGGTCAGGAGCAGTGCCATTTTATCCTTCCATGGCCCTCAGGAAACACATGAACCTCGTGTTCAATAAAATCCCAGCCATGCCCTTTCCCTGTGCACCACGTGCACTGCAGCCCAGGCCAAGAACAGGCTGAGATCAGGAGTGAGTTCCTCTTGCCTTATATCCTGCAGCTACAGTATTCCTTCTGAAAATAAGTAAGATTATGGTATAATTCTACAAACAATGAGTTAATGTGATAATGTATATGCTCAATACTTATTAAAATCTCCTTTTAAAAAAGCTCCTGCTGAACTCTTGACCTCAGTGATATGTATTAGACTAGTCTGTGTTTTAGAAATGCACAGCTGGGAAATGGGCCACCACCTTCAGAATTTGCATGCCTTGTTTTAAATTTTCAAGTCTGAAAATATGTGCCCCCATACCAAGGGCAGGATTCATGTATATAAATACAGCAAATCTTCAAATTTTCCACAGCCTCAGAGCAGAGACTATTAGGAGTTTTAAGAACACCTCTTCTTTTTTCTTTTTTTTCCCCAAAGTACTATTTTTGTTAATGTCTATTATTCTGTCACACTTATTGCAGCTGAATTTCATCTACCATTGTGCTCCTTAATCCCTCCATATATTTAAATCCATTTGGAATTTTTCTAAATCCTCCATAGTTCTTCCTAACAGAGACAATTTGCCAATGGGGTACCACTAATCTCTCTACACGCTGAGAAGCAGCAGCTCATGACGAATCTTTCTCTCCTATCTCATAACCAGTTCTTAATCCGCAGTGACACCCTGGCCCTTGCTCTGTGACTCACTCTCCTTAAAGTCAGGATGAAGAGCATCCCATTTATCTCCTGTTGATTTGAAGGGTGGGTACAACTTGCGGTTTTGCTGCAACAGCAGCTTTTCTCCCGGAAGAGTCTGATGTATCTCAACAGAAGGTGCTCTGGGCCCAAGGGTCTTCCATGTGTGATGCTGCCCAGACGGAGAAGAGAGGGTCCCTGGCACTGCCTCCTGGAGGCACAGACTCAGTGGTCTCAGATATAAATAGCCAGGACTTCAAATGTGTAGCTTAAAATAGTAGCTAATCATTGATGTGGTCTCAGAATTGGTGATCATAGCACCTGTCCACCTCAGAGAAGTTGTAAACAACACTAGCAAAGCTTTTATTTTAAGGATACAGTTTAATTCTTTTCGATTTATCTTTTTTTTTTTTTCAGCTAAGATTAGTAAATATTTTAACAAGCAACATAATGGGGAAACTCAGCTACTGAAGTATGAAATAGACTGATGTGAAGCTTTTGTGTGCATATTTCAGTAGTAACTGAGCTATGGGAGAGCTGCTGATACCACCGCAATAAGCAGATGTAGCTTTACCAATGTTTCACAAGAGATTTTCGCTCCTATCTTTCCACTGACTCCTCCTGGGAATTGGCTTCATGGTACTTTTTAGCACATAGCCTTGCTGTTCTCTGACCTGAAAGGTCATTTACCAAAACTGGCTCTTTTAGCTGCTACTGCCAAAATCTGAGTCACGCACCCTGCAATCCAAATGAAAGATGTTTCATTTGCCTGAGGAGGGAATAAATGGAGTATGTTGTCATCCACGCCTGCCCCATGGATGGAGTGAGTGCTCCTGCCTTAGGTAGCACACATCATGTCAGAGAAGACAGCACCACAGTGACATGACTCTGCCATTCTCAGAAGTAAAAAGCCACTGAATCCAGCCTTTTCCAACTCCTACTTCTCTTTTTCTAGACACAAAGGAAGATGCATATTATCCATACAATGTAGAAGGAAGTGAGACATTAGAGGGGTTTGCTCCAGGTCACAGAGGAGGCAAGTGCCATAGCAAGGACTACTGGGAACATTTTAGCAACAAAGTAATTTATAGTGTTGGCATTAAATTCTTTCTGAGCCTACCAAGCCTAAAAAAACATTTAGACACTGAAATTGTATTTATGTCTCCTGTCTGGAAGTGCCCCTGAGAGTAATTCATCTGATAATCTATAATGAAAGTCCTGGGCACTGATGCTTCAAGCCTGTGGTGTTACAGCAGCCTGCCTTGTCTGTCTGAGTTGGAGTTCTTCTGTCAGTGCTGCAGTGTAGTTTCACACATCTTGAAGAACAACATCCCCAGTAAAGACTTAGAGAAGGAACATATTTCATGGATTTATTCTGGTTTGAACATGGTCTGTGTCTTACATTAAGTTAAAAAATGATTAATTTTGTAAATGGTTCCCATTCATCCAGAATTCATGAGAGCAACCAAATAACTTTTGAGCACAGCTATTCACCAGATTGAGAGCTGCCTGACTTCACAGCACTGTTATCGCAATCATTTTAAGGACACTGCAATTTTATTGCATTGGGCTGCACTTTCATTTTTCAATGCTTGTTTCCTCAAAGGCTTTATTAGCCACAAAACCTTTTTAAGCTCACTTCTGTTTTGACAGCTCAGCAAATTCCCACTTTCTGTAATTTTTCCCCTCTTTTCCCACCACCACTAAGTGTGAATTTAAACCTCTTAATACAGACAGATTCAAGTCCAGACCAATTTGTAACACAAATGACACTTGCTAAAAATCAATGGCAATGGTCAGGCTATGAAGGTCAGAGGAGATAACGGCATCATGGAAACAAGAGAGTGAGAGAGGAGTTGAGAAGGATCAGGTCTCTGGAGTTATAATGGAAGCGTGACACTGTGCCAAGCCTGTACTTGCATTGCTTCAAACATGCCCTACCTCCAGCTGTGCTAATGGTAACAAATTCATACAGCTGGTTTGTCGCCAGCAGAAGCACAGAAATAATGGCAATAATCCGTGCCATAATTGTGATGCCTTCCCTTCCGAGGCTGAAATGGACCCCACCAAAGGACTCCCTAATGCATTTTAAGCTGAATGCTAGAAATAGCTATGGAGTTCACTTGTCGTGCACCCTGAATCTCTGATGCAAAAAAGCCTTGAAAATACTAAACTGTTCTTTCATATCAAATTACTTCTCCATAAAAGTAATTAATAAATGAGATTGAGGGCAACTGATGATACACATTTTAATGCACTTCCGACTTTTCATTCTTTCCCTTCCTTCAAATTATCCATCTTCCTTCAAGGCAGCATAAAGCCCAGATCAATTTATAATGCAAATGGATTAAATTAAAAATTACAAATATCTGACATCATAGTGTTAAATGAAAGAAGAAAAAGAAACATAAATATTTGCTTATAAGGGAACTAGAACACCCCCCCTGTGAAGACAGGCTGAGGAAGTTGGGCGTGCTCAGCCTGGAGAAGAGAATGTTTTGGGGAGAGCTCATAGCAGCCTTCCAGTGTCTGAAGGGCGCCTGCAAGGAAATCAGAGAGGGGCTCTTTGTCAGGAACTGTAGGGACAGGACAAGGGGGAATGGCTTCAAACTGAAAGAGATAAGGTTTAGATTAAATTATAGGAGAAAATTATTTACTGTGAGGGTGGTGAGGTACTGGAATAGGTTGTCCAGAGAAGTTATGGATGCCCCATCCCTGGGAGTGTTCAAGGCCAGGTTGGATGGGCCTTTGAGCAACCTGGTCCAGTGGAAGGTGTCCCTGCCCGTGGCAGAGGGGTTGGAACAAGATGATCTCTAAGGTCGCTCCCAAAGCAAACTATTCTGTGATTCTATGGTTTCTATAAGAGACCCAAACTTTAAAGATTTTGAAACTGACTTTTTATAAAAATCATTCTACGCACTATTAACAAATTAAATTTCTTTCTATAGCAGATACATCTAGCATTTAGATTGTGACACACCTTCTTCAAACAAGTGCCAATGGAAAGGCAGAATTTCTACTGAAAAGAAAAAATAAAATGTTTTCTCTGTTCCAGTTTATTTTGTGTGTTCTGAATTAGTCCTCACTGATTTTTCTATTTATGAAATTACTTCATTCTCATTTCCAGTGGTCAAGCATTTACATTTTGTACACATTATCTGAGCCAAGAAATTCCAAAAAAAATTCAGGCATGAAAATGAAATGATGACATTTTATATCTGAGCTTCCCAGGGCCGGGCAGAATAGCACTAATGAAAAGGTACTATCAGACAATAGACTGCATTATAATTCAGTATGCTGCATTCCCAGGAATCCTGATCTTTGGCTTTTTTCTTCTCACTCATTTCAAAAGTTTAAAATTCATCACTGTTTCATAATGACCTGGATGGTAATTAACCAAAAAACACTGTGATATACCACAAGTATTGACCATATGGTATTGTGAGATATTGCAGCATCTCAGGGCTTTAACAACTACCACTGTTTATAAAAACAAAGCACAGCCTCCAGCCCCACCCCTAATCTGGGATCATGGAATGTGCAGTTCCATAGCCTGGAGTCAGCAGAGTCACCTGAACCTGCCCACAGCGGGGTTGTGGAGTACCTGCTCTCCCAAAGACCTGGCCTCCGAGAGCCAAAAAGGGGACACTAAAGTGGCACAGGAGGCATGGAAGGACATTGAAGTGTCTGGGAATATCTGGTCTGGGAACCTACACCAACAGCCACTTCTGGCCAGCCAAGTGGAGAGATACAAAGGGGAGGGAGTCCTTGTGGCACTCTGGGGACTCCAGGCCCACCCCCACAATTGCTCATTGCCTTTCATCGACTCAGGGGACCAGCGTGACTCCTTGTCATTACTGTCATTAGTGCAACATGTGGGATGGTCACCAGCTATCTCAATTAAAAAAATTTCTCTCTCTCTTCCTCTAGAAGTACAAATGTAGAGCTGGTCCCAAGGGAAAGAAGAGGAAAACATCTGGGAAAGTGAAGCCTTTTGAGGAGGGACACTTAGATGGACTCTTCCCTTGTAAAGTGTCCTACAACAGCAGGTGAGAATCCTGTTCCCTCACAATATATTTCAACAGATTTTGAAAGTGCAAAAGCTAAGGGCAACTGAAGTAGGACAGATTATCATATTGTCTCTGCACATATAACAGATAATAAGTTCAAAATACACAAAGCTGAACTCTTGCATTGAAAAACCCACCAAATAAAAGCCAGTGTTTATTGCTCTCTGAAGCAAAGGCACATTAATTATCACTTTTCTGTTATATTCTTGTGGATTTATAAGAAGCATGAAGTATCATTTTCCTATGGGGATATTTAATATCAAAATCAAGGCAGTGAAGAAGTAACGTGGGGGATACGATCTCTGTCACTTTCTAAGTACCACAGGAAAACTGAAGAATTATGGATGGAAAAAAGATTTTATGTCTAGAAAACTCTAGGGATCGTGAATAATTACGTGTGAAGAGTTAGCAACAGAAGATTCTAGACCTATGTCTCTACCAGTTTTGTTGCTGAGACACAATAACCACATTTTGTGTGCTGGATAATTTCATAGGGAAGGATTTTCCTTGAGTTTTGTTCAGATCAGGAACAAGCTGTGTTGTCAGAAGCAAAACCTTGGGCTTTAAAACCAGTGATGGGCATTTATGAAACTTATTTATACAAGGAAAGTTGGCAAAGTGAGAGATAAAAATTTTACATTTAACTTCTTTTTTAACATCAGTAATGCTGTTCCTTGCTGATTTACCAGACTTCAAGAGATTGTCTCTTTTATGTATTTTTATAATCTTTTTTAGTTTTTAAAGCTAGTTGTAGAAGTTAATTGAAGAATATACATAAATCTCTTTCCCTTGACAAAGGGCACTTGTAGGTAGAATAACTTCAAAAAGTTAGGTAGAATAACATTCAAAAGTGAGATATACAGCGAAGGTCAAAACAGTGTTTCTTTTTGTATATATGTATTAAAGGACAAGAATATTTTCTTATTATTTTCTAAAAGCAGCTGAAAAGCCTCATGGAATACAAAAGCTCAGCTTCTAAGAAACACCAAGACCTTCCAGAAACTAAGACCAGTAAAACTTAGCCGGCCTGTTTCATTGATGTAGAACTTGTGATTCATTTTTCCTATTTATTTTAAATTAAATTTTAAAATGCAATTAAAATGTTTCCAGCTGGTAGGGGAACAAGTAATGGAGATCATAAGAAGACAATTCTTTAACGACCTGCCCAGGAAAACAGAAAACTTGGGGAATAAACCAAGAATTCTGTACAACCCAGCTTTAGGGTCCTAACCTGAACGCCATCCTGAGGAAAGTAATCATTGTACGAAAAGCAGTATCATTTATCACATTTGTAAAGGTGGAGAAGCAATATCAAGCATTTGGAATTAACCTAACCCTTCAGCACGCTAAACGGGTCAGACTAATCATATTCCATAGCAATTTTAGACTATAAACACAAGACCCATTTTCAGCTTTGTCACAGCACCTGAGCAGAACACCAGCTACTCAAATGAAATGCACAGACATGCATATGGGATCCAGTTCAGTTAACAAGTTGTGAACAGATCTACAGCCCATTTAATTTTACACCACCAGTCTGGAATTGAGAGTTAACATATGACAAAGTATGAAATATCCACGAAATGCCTAATACAACAATGTCAGAAGTTGGCTCAGCAGCTAAGAGAGCTGCCATGAGCTATCTGTGATCTAGTATTTATATGAAACACTTCAAGCCCGTGTATTCTGATAAATCCCAAAACAGGACAGGTTCCTGTGCTTTAGGTGTCCAAGCATGGCTTCAGACAAGCATGACTTGATTTTCAAATTTGAAAGACTGTGATGAGCAGTGAAAAGAGGTGAACTCTCAAAATAGGATTTTTCTCAGTGCATTTAAGTCTAGCTACTCATTCTCATATTTGGGAAATTGAATGCCAGTCTGGCTATTTAAACTGCTGAGCATGCAGCAGTTTACATTTAGTTTTACTGGAGGTGGTAAGAACTACATGTTCTGGAACGTCAAGCTTTGGGACTCCTCAGGAGACTAAACACTGTGTAAATGTTTTGATTGTGGGATCTAGGCCTTCATTTTAGAGAAAATACTGCCAAACAAATGGGAGTGTTGGCATTGCTCTAAACAGGCACACACAAAAAGAAGTTTTCCAAACTTGAAGAACTAGAATTTCAGAAAATAGGAAGAGCTCTTTTGTCCAAAGGCAAAGACCTCCCATTTCAGAGCTCACCCTGATGCATCCCCACTGTAAAAGAGAGGTATTTTATAACTATGGTTGAAGGAGAGTACAAATGAAAATAATATTCTGTAGCCAACTTTCTTTAAAAATAAGATTACTTTAGAATTTCAGAGTTAAAATTAGTAAAACAGTTCAAAGCAATGACACTGAGAAAGAAATAAACCTCTCTCACACAAATCCTGCAGTGGTAGAATAGCAATTTTTTGAAGGAGAAAAGAGTAAACAAAATAAATCACCAATTTGATTGGTTTCTCAGCATTACGAAGTGCTGAAGCAGCACAGTGGAGGATTTGCTGGACAATTTTCTACACCAAAACTGTCAATTCATTCCAAAGCTTAGTGTTGATGGATATTATGGATTGCTATGGATTGCACTGCTCCAACCACCTGAAAGGTCACTTGACAAGCACAGCAGGAGTGACCTATTGTTCTTGCCATTGACAATCAGACTGCCGTTTTGGCAAGTCTTTAAAGGATCACAAATCTTTTCTTCAAGTATTAGATGGAAATGCTTATCTTCGGTTTGTGGCACAATTAAATGCTGGCAGTTCATGAAGCAATCTTAATATCTCCTCTGGGTCTTACTTGCAAAGCCTCAGAAGCTAAAAGTGAATGGATTGCCACTGAAATGTCAACTATAGCACCAATTAGAATCACCTTTAAGTTGGAAAAGACCTGTAGCATCATTGAGTCCAGCTATTAACCCAGCACTGCCAAGTCCATCACTAAACTGTGTCCCTAAATGACACATGGACACATCTTTTGAATACTTTCAGGGATGGTGACTCCCCCACTTCCCTGGGCAGCCTGTTCCAATGCTTGACAACCCTTTCTGTGAAGAAGATCTCCTTCCAACCCTCCTTGTAGATAGAGGTTACATTTGCTGTCTTCCAGTCAGCTGGAACCTCCCCACTCAGCCAGGAGTGCTGGTAAATGATGGAAAGCAGCTCAGTGAGCACTTCTACCAGCTTCCTTGGTACCTTTGGGTGAATCCCATCCAGCCACAGATGATTATCTGTGTCTAAGTGGTGTGGCAGGTTGCTGACCATTTCCTCCTGGATTATGGAGGCTCCATGCTGCTTCCCATTCCTGTCTTCCAGCTCAGGGGGTTGGACACCTGAAGAACAAGTGGCCTTACTACTAAAGGCTGAGGCAAAGAAGGCATTAAGTACCTCAGCCTTCTCCTCATCCTTTGTAACTGTGTTTCCCCCAATATCCAAGTCAAGGGTGGACTTCTTTCATTTTAGCCATCTAAAAGCATCTTGTCCTAAAGTTACTAAAATTATAATAATCTAGTATATAAAAAAGTACTTTTTGTCTTTCTTCCACTGAAAATGGTAAAAAGGCTGAACCAAACTATGCTAAATTATATTTTTGTATATGGAGTCCCCTAAAAGCAAGAACATTTGGACAAACGATCTTCTTCAGCAACTTTCATTGAATAATAACAGACATAATTCATGGAAAACTCATCAGTGGGAGACTAGCTAGGAAGAAAACCAGATAAGATGACAGAGTGAAGAATCTCTGGGTTGTGAACACCGAAATTCAAAACATTTCCCACTACACAGAGCTCTGAAAGCTCTAAGCTTTACAGGATTTATGAGCCAAATAAAGTCTGGATGGTCAAAGGAGATGGTGTCATTAAGGTACTCTTGGGTATAAAGGAACCTTCCAGATTGATGTGAATTAAAAGAGCTGGAGGAAGTAAAGCTGAGCTGGGGAAAAACTGGCTTATACTCCTTCACATAACACTCCTGGGCAGGAACCAAGAGGCGTGGCTAAACTGGGGTATTCTATCAATTTCTGCTCTGTTTCTAATATGCAGCCCCATGCATTTCAAGGCAACACAGTATAGTAAAAACATGAACCCTCGAAGACCCTACTGCCTTCAACCCCATTCAAAAGTTTGAGAGAGTCAAAAGAATCAATCCATGCTAAATTTCCTATCTCAGCTTCTCTATGATGCTGGGCAGTGACTTGTAATCTCATCCTAGAAATTCCTAATTTCTCATAGAAGATGAGTCAGGAGCACTAACCAAGTATAACATTGTTCTCACAGGATGTGAAAGTGCCTACATAGTTCTAAAATCCCAAATGTTCCATAATGAACTGTGTATCACTAGGGGGCTAAAGTTGTCTTTTGAAAGGGTAGTATTAAATGTCAAATTCATTACTGACATGACCTGAAATCATTAGGTCTTTCTTTCTAAACTAGCTGCATATGTGATGTTTGGATTCCTATATGTGTTATTTTCAGATCAAAATGAATCCACAGAGAAAATATTGTGCTTTATTATTGTGTGTCATTCTCTGAAAGAATGACTCAGGCACTGATATTTAGACTACTTTCAAGTCAAATATTTAAAGCCTGCATCCTAACCATAAGCACACTTACTGACATATTGGAAGGTCACTGGAACATGAGAAGATAGAGAGAGGTCTAAGCAAAAGACCTACAAACTTAATATCTTCCGCAAGGGAGGGAAGGCAACTGTAGGAAAACGGAACTGTTTTCTTGTATTTTCATCAAAGTGCTGAACAGGTTCCAAACAGTTTCAGATGTATTAAAAATCAGGCCTGTGGCATTTTCCTCCTGTACATTCATATTTCATTAGGTGCATTCACTGTATCTTTTCTCCAGTTAAAAATGCCATTCAAATTGGCGGCTGTACTTACTCTGTCACTGTCACGATGTAGCCGTATTCTTTCTCCTCAGAGGACTTCACTTCCAGTTGTAAGCCTTGTCCTGTAGTTTTCTGAGGCTTTTCGTTGGAGTTTCCATCCTGCATTAAAGCATTCTTAATCCAGTAGCTGGTCTTGCTCGGGTCTTTGGGGTCAGATTCAGTGTTCTCTGCAGTTGTCAGCTCCCTTGAGAAAGTCTCACTTTTTACATTTTCCACTCCAGCATTTATTTTTTCTGAGGAAGAAGAGTCAGTTTCTTCAGATTTCTTGGTTTGTATCTTGGCAGATTCTTCAGGGATAAAGACTTTAGGCATATTTTCAGGTAACGCTTTCTCATTCAAGAATTTAATTAGTTTTGCAGTGTTCTCCTGTATCAAAAAATAAGATTATTTTCAAAACTAAACACAGGAATGTTATACAGAACCAAACCTGGATTTAATCTTTCAAACTCTAGTTGATATGGTAGAGTCTACTCATACAACTGTTGCATGGTCGTTTTCTTAATTCCTCTAAGCTGCCAGACTATGTTAAGAACATAATCTTTATTCAGTAATAATAAAAAAGCATGAAACGATGCCACTATATTTTTCCACTAGTTTTCATGTGTCTGTGTGTTTAGGTATTGATGAAAATAAAACTTTATTATCAGCTAAGTTAATGAAGACAAGAAAGAAAGAAATAACCATCAATATGCCTATTGTTGGGCCTGGAAACACTTCTTGGATCTCACCAGTTATAACACAGGTAAGGGAATTATATTATATGACCAATTCTATTTCACTTATCTCTAGAAATTGTTACCAACTGAATGTCAATTATCCAACAAGCTACACATATGATCACAGAAAAAATCCTCTCTAATAAATCAAAACAATAAGCAAATGAGCAAAAGTCAAAACACATGCCTGGAACAATTCATTAGCTGATTTCATTACATAACTTTATGGCAGCCAAGCATTTGGGAGGGAATGGTGGTTAATGGGCACTCTGTGCTCTGTGTCACAATATATTCTATTCTATCACAACCCCTATTCAAACTGCCCCTGAGAAATCTATGCATGGGATCCTCTGCGAGTCTGTTGTGAACACAACACTTAAGCCCTTGAAGAATTTCATGTGGGTGGTTAAAGCTCCTGTCACACTACACTGTTCATGTGTGTATTTTCCTTGCTTGGCAGAAGGGCTGGAGAGGTTTTACTGTGAGCACAAGAGGATTTGCCCATTTATGAGTCTTGGAGTATTATTTTTTGACAGAGTATGTAATAAGAGAAGTTTCACACAGTAAATATTCCTTTGACATTTTTCTGCTCTGTGAAACACAGAAAAGATGAATACATCTCAAAAATGGCTGAATCTTGGGCAGAAATCCATAGAATATGATTCAAAGCTCATGAGGAATATTATAAAAGTAATCTGGATAAAAATGCTTAATTTGATGTTACTAGCCAGGGTGGAAAATGTAATGCCTAGAGCATTTGAAATACCTCTGATACTCAATGAATTAATGGTAACACATAAAACTGAAAGGCAGATCCCATGAAAGGAGAGGGAATTTTGGAATACAGCCCAAGACATGCCTTCAGAGGGAATATGTTTACTTCAGAAAACCAGAAAACTCATGTGAGCAAGGATGCTTACATTGCCCAGAACTAAGAGCCAAAGGACAGGGGAAGGAAGAGTATTTCCAAGAACACCTCAATACTCAAAATTTATTAACTTGAGGAAAAGCTTGAATTTTTCTGAACTTCGGAAATCTGTTATGAATTATCTCTATTTACAAATTAAAGGCAGGCAAAAAAATGATTTGATTTTGATTTTTTTGAACAGCAAAACTAATTTTGGTTTAGATTTAAATAAATGCGTATTTCATATTTCAGTGCATCAACAACTTGCCTATTTGTGATACTGAGTCATAGGGACAGGAAACACAGAACAAGTCTTACATTTCAGAATTGTGTTTTTGACCTTCACTGCATAGAAACCTGATATTCTGAGATTAAATACTCATTTTGTTAAAATACTGGTACTCTACCTCTTTGTCACTTCTTGCACTGGCCTCATGTACTCCATTGTCTGTAGGATATGAAAAGCAAAAATATATAGTTATGAAGGGCAAGCATTATATACAAAACAAAGACTCTCATAGGCTGCTTTGGAGCAGTGGCCTTTTGATGTAATTTAAACATTAAGACATCAAAGCTGAAAGGGCACAGTAAAGAGCACTGTATAATTTGTTACTGTTATTCTAACCCCACTTCAATAGCAAATTAATGCAAGATCGATAGACAGAGTACTTCAAGAGCCAAAGTAATAGTGTTATTTTGCTAATTAAGTGTCCAATTGTCATATCAGTATACCAATATCTAAGAAAAAAACCCAAAAAAACAAAATGGCCCTAGCTGGCTGAATGAACATTTAGAGTAGAAAAAGGGAAACATATACATCCCTCATACATATTTTGGTGGATGAAGATGACTCATTTCAACAGATATCATTCACCAAAACCATGTTACAGTTTAACTACAGTGATGATATTCAATCACATCCTTTACCTCAGTCAAACAACATTGGCTTTTTGGTTTATGACCTGGGTGTTATTTATCTTTCTCAGCATGACTCAGTTTGCTCCTTTTAATCTACAAAAAGATTTGGCAATTAAAATGACCTGAATATCCCTAACTAGTAAGGATTTCAGTATATCTCCCTGAAAAAAGAGATATTTATGATTTATAGTACACATTTCTGGTGTCCTAGATATTATAACATTCCCCAAATAGATAACAGATGAGTGGTAACAAGTCCCACTGTGGTATCCACTCATTAATGGCAATTACTGTAGCTCCTGAATCTGCATCACCAGGAAAATATGTGTGCAGACAGGAACACATAACCATAATAACACTTTTTATTCCCTAAGCAGGAAAGGGAAAAAGTGGGTTTGTACCTCTACTTGTCTCAGATTTTCTCCTGCAAGTAATTGTGGCACATTAAAGAATGATTAGCTGTAAAACATTTTTTCCCTGTATCTTGAAATACATCCTGAAATATAATAATTTTCATTATCACTTTGCTGAAACATGTCATTCTCCAGAATAGGAAATTAGACCAAACAGCATAAAGCAATTTGTATTTCAATATAATGGGGTGTGTATGTTTATCTTGTTTGAGAAGCTTGAAGAGCAAACATTCACAGATTTTTTTTAATTTTTTTTTTTTTTGGTAAATAAAGAACCTGCTGAAAAAAAGGACAAAGCTAAAAATCTGCAGCCTTTGGGCAAATATAGAAATTTCCCTCCCACCTTCTTTCAAATGGACTTTAAAAGTCTGGCACTAATGTGAAATAGAGGAAAATTGGGGTACCTGGTTTTTGTTGTACTTAACTCTTACAATTAATACCTGGTATATTAACACTGTTTTCCACTAATCCAGTCTGAACCTCTGCCCTTCCTTGAGCATCTCCTTTCATCACTTGTGCTTCTGTTTTGTCTTCTTTAGTTTTTCCAGCAGCCTTTTCTGTTCCTTCCAGAACATCAGCGCTTTGAATGGCAGTGGCGATTGTATCAGCGATCTCATCCAGTTCTCTTGAGCTGAGATTCTCCACATTCACTTGCTGTTTCTCTAGGTCCTTCAGCACATCTTTAATGAGTGTCTCTGCATCACAAAACAACAGAAGCACAGGATTTAGCTGCACACAAGAAACACATCTGTTTATATCAGAATGCACCTTTCATTTTCCCTAAAAGATAGCTTTGCCTTCCTGGAGAGCATGTCTTTTCTAAGCACCTGCTTTTCTAAGGGAGGGCAGATACATTCATGCTGCATTAAATGGGTGTTAAAGTTTCCAACAAGGGGAATCTGTCTCAGGACTGAGTGATATATGCCACTACAACCCAGCGAGTTATCCTAGAGAGAGGGCATAAAATTATCACTTTTTCCTTACATTGTTTCCTAGTCTAAACTGACTCAAAGTACTGAAGAGAAGTGTTAAGGTAACTTCAATTATTTTTAGCTTCAAAACAGCATAAACTACACTACTGTTTCTTAGATCAGGTTTCTTTGTTGAGTTGCTTTTTGCAAGGTAAATAACTATACAGGGTTCTGGAAAAAAAAAAAAAGACATATTTTGTCCTTCAATCAAAAAGCTCCTATTCAGTTAGAAGGGGATATGGATATATGTCCATTACATACATAGGTAATAGGACAAATAGGACAAACCTTCTCAATGGTATTGATTTCTCTTGGAACATATGTATTTTGTCAAATATATGTGTGTGCCTGTGTGAGTATATATGAATTGTTTTGGTTTGTCAGCCATGAATATTTTACCAGTTACACTGAGGAAAAAAACAACAAAACAAACCAACAAAACAACCTTGATGTGATAAAAGTTTTGAAGGTAAGGAAATTCAAGGACAATGAATTACAGGTGAGTCAGAAGATGGAGCATAAGAGCTCTGCAGGGAAGGTACTTTGCTGACCGCGTGCATTGCAGCTGTAGTGCAGTACCACTCTGTAACTCTGCAAAGCTCAGCCTAACGTCCCATGGAGCATGAGACAGTAAATGTAGGGCTCAGTGCAGCAAAGCAAAAACATTTTGAGTCACTCCTCTTACTGCTTACTCATGTTGGTAAGGAATTTAGTATGCACATGTATATGCATGCAAGCAATAAAACTCCTTCTCATAGGCAGTATTGTGTAGGAAGACGAATATATGGACTGCTTTTAAATCACTGTGGAATGTATGAATTTCCATACAAGCAGTTTGAAGGCATCATTCAACCTTTATTCTTCTACTTCTACTTTTTTCTTAATAGTAGCATTCTCCCTTGTTAAGGCCTGTGGTTGGACATATTTATCATCATCTGTAAACAAGACCTTGGGACCATGCTGTCTGCTTTCAGGCTTACATAATCATGAATTAAAAAGTAGGAAAACAGGGAAAAACATCGATGTAAGAAGGGCTAAAAAGAAGGATTTTTTTTTTCACAGCAAAGGATAAAGAGGTGGATAGAGACTAGGAAAGAAGTAGTAATTAAGAGACTCTTCTGCTCCAGGAAACAGGGAGTAGAACAGCTTTGATTTTGCAGGGAGGCAAGCATCAAGGATTTTTTTTCGTTGGGAAAAAGAGGCCAAGACCTTGGATACATCTGTCATTTTTTGGACCCCTCAGCGGCAACTGGAGAGGCCAGAGCCTGCAGCTAACCACCAGCCTCCCAATGCCAACCTAAGGCAAAAATTAAGTTCCTCCAACCTGACCCGTAATTCAACAACCCAACTAATGCCATTTTCCCATAACTAATTGGTCCATATAAAGCAAAAAAACTTAAGCAGCTTGAATAACAGGTATATTGTGAATCAGAGAGCAGGTTGACACATGGGGAAAGCAATTCTGATGTACATTCGCTTCCAGGTGAAAAGAAAACATCTTTTCAATAATCCACCATGATGTTATTACAATATACTACTGATTTAATTATAAAATTCAGCTGAGGTTGTAAGCTGTGAACTTTTGAAATTTACTTTAAAAAGGATAGTTTCAAGCATATTTACATGCAACTACCAACAAAAAAGACAGGATAAATCTGTATTGTTACTTCAACCTGTGACAGGTACTGAAGATTTTAGTACTGCATTGAAATAGCAGAGTGCTTTGTAGAGGAAAGCAAGTGCTCAGTAACAAGAGTCAAAGACTTAAACTCAGTCTGTGCCAAACTCTCAGCCAAGATATTTGGAGGCAGCAAAATTAATATGGAAGTTTGATGGAAGCTTAGCAACACTTCAGAGAAAACTTTGAACACTTTCCACATTTCATTTTATTCTATCAATTCCCATTATGAATTTAATAATATAGTGAAAATATAATTACCAAACAATTTAGTTTAGGAAGGTAATCTACAAGAACAAATTGATCCAAACTGCAAAGATTTCAAGAGATTTGATCAACCTGTGTTCAAGAAACTTTTCCAAGAAGCACAACAGCTACCTGGCAGCTGGCCACTTACACATGGCAGCAATGCAGCAAATTAAGCTGTAGGAGAAAACAGCACTGCCAGATTACCACAGGAGCCTTGTGTCTGCATAGGTATCGTTTCTGTTCTTATGTTTTATAGAACTATTGGACACTAACTTGACAGAAAAACCTAAATTATTGAAGCAGAGCTAATAAAGTCAGCAATGAAAAGATAGAATACATGTCAGATCCAAATCAAAACTAAAACTTTACAAATAAAACATCATTTGAAGACAAATCTGAAAAGAGAATTATATTTCAGGACAAATATAATTAAAAGAGTTATATTAATGTAACACTACTAGATTTTTGTTTAGTTCTTTTGATTCACAGCCAGCTGTCAAGACCAGCTACTGAGCTACTCAAAAACATGCCATCAGTGTGGCTTTGTCATTTCCATTCCCTTTCATTTTTCCAAACTCCCTTTTCTCTGTGCCTATTATCTTATCCAAGTCTTATCTCTCCAGTCCAATTCCACATGCTCCCAGTCAATAAAAAACCCAACATCTCAACCTCAAACAAAACGGGAATGGGGGAACAGGGCAGGGAATAACACCAGAAAAAGACTAGCCATGTACCCTAATGCAGACAGGCTCACTGCAGGTCTTCTTGGCTCACTGAAACCCCCAGTATTATACAGAGGAGCCTCCTGTTCCTCTGGTGCTGGTGTTCCTGCCCTGGGCACTGCCACCCGAGCACAGCTCACCTAGTGAACTCCTACATACTTGTGTTGACATAAGTAAAGCTTTCATATTATATGCTACCTTTAGCACATAATCATATTAAGCATATAATTTAGGACCGAAAGCAATAACCAAAACCAGTAAGCATGAGGAACTTCATGTTTTTAGCATGAACTTCATGTTTTTAGCAGGGACAGTCACCAGAGTGTCTGTAATAGCCTGGTGAAATATAAGTCTACATAAAGAGTCTTGGGAACTTCATGAGGCTACTGATAGGATGTTAATCCATGTCCATGTTAAATATGGATGTTTCTGCTTCTTGTTATGGCACTTGTCCATGTTTGCAATAATTTGCAAATTATTGGGTAAGGCTGATACACAAATAAATATCAGTGCATCTGTTTACAAACACCTTTGGGTAATACGATGAATTTATTAAAATCAGAAAATATTGTTGGAGAACCACCAAAAAGCAGATGGATACTGTGATGGCAGAGCACTTAAGCTGCAAATGTACTTGAACATGCACGTACCTGTGCACAGCTTTTATGCTCTCCCACCGACCCCTTCTAAACAGACTCAGCAATGCCCAGCCATGTTCCACAGGGCTGGGGCTGCAGACCAGATTTCCCCCTTAGCTCCAACTTTCCAGCTGAAGAATACAAGTTGCCTTGGAACCATGATGACAGGAAAGGCATATATATATCATGGGTGATGTAATTTGTAATGTAACCTTCACCTGTAGAATTCCCTAGTAGGTAACAATTGCACATTATCAGGGGAAAACAGGGTTTTTTTGTACAGCACATAAATCATGCCTCATACTCCACTGGCTCAAGGACCAAAGCCAGCTTCCCTGACTACCACTTGGTGTGGCAGCAGTAACTTTGATAGAAGTCCCACAGGGTGGTGTGTCTTCCTCAGCCCCACCACCCTACTGAGCACATGTTAGCTGCTCTCAGCAGCTGAGTGTCACAGGGAAGGGTGACCCCAGGATGTACAAAAATATCTTTCCTCCCTAAACATGGAAGTTTGCTATTTATTTTTTAAAGACATCTGAATTACTAATTTTTTGACCTTTTCAAAGCAACAGAGAGACGTATCGTGCAATATTTAACACACCAAAAATTAGTAGACTAGAACAGACCGCATAAAACCAAGCCAAATTCTAAATATGGCTGGTGCAGACGAGAGATTAACAATTCCCATATCACACAGTGACTACAAAGGCAGTACCCACGCACATCACACCCCTCCTAGAGGTAGCAGCTTCCAAATCTGATAGAAAAATAGCTCCACATTTCTTTCTCTTATATTTCTCCCTCAGGGTGCCTTGTTAGCAGATTTACCTGCCACTGTTTTGCAGCTTTCTCAGGACTAATCTGCTCAGCACCTTCTGGATTGTTCTCCCAGTCCAGTTCCTTTGTCTAATCCTGTATCAGATGCAGCAGAGAACTGAGCACCCCATGCTTTCCAGATTTTTATCAGTTCTGTGTTTTACAGAGTACAAGAGAGGAACAACCTGCACATGTACAAAACCCCTGAAGCACCAGAGAGACTGGAGAAAGGTTAAAAGCAGAAAGAGATGATTCAGTCAGGCTGGAAGATCTGAATCTAAACCACCATCATTCTAATAGACAGCATTTCAAGCCCTGGTCTGTCCTCACCACTTCCATATGAGTCTATTTATGGCTCAAAAATACAAAGGAAACTATATTATTTCCTACTCAATTCATAATGTTATGTCTATGCAACATTTAAAAGCAAGTGCAACGGCAGAAGTTCCTACATGGCATATTATGTATGAGAAGCCAAAGTAGTACAACCCAAGGAATTGTGAAACATGTTATTCCCTGTAAGTGTTAAGCATTTTTTTCCCAGTTGGCTCCTACCAGGAAAGGTGAAGTGGAACAGCTGGAGGATAATGAAACCAGCATGTGCCTAGTTTGTTTTGAGTCTAGAAACAAAATTGTCTAACCTGTGCAAGAGACTTACAGTGCCACCTGGATTTGATTTTACATTATAGTTCGTTCCTTGAAACCTATTATCTCTGGGCACCATACCAAGAATGCTTTCACTTCTGAGCATCCTTTAGATTGCAAGCATTATCTTTTCTCTGCTGCAACTTTGACATTTCTGTCTGTTTGTGTGTGTCCTGTTTTTTTAGGGGGAGGGGGTTGGTTGTTTCTTTTTAACAAACAGCAAAACAAATCAAAGAACATTACACTTTATGGATGATAACAACCACAAAAGGGATGTAAAGGAGCACTCTTACATATCACCAATATCCATTGGAATAGTGGTGACTGCAGTGTAACAGATTTAAGGGCTTGACAGTGATTGAGGATCAATTCTTTCATTTTTCAGGTGTTCTAAACCACTGGAATAACATCAATATTTAAATTAGTATAAAGAAACAAAAAAAATTAATCAGAATGATAAAGTCTATCGGAATCCCAAGACTCATCTTATAAAGCAATGCTTAAAGTGTATTACAGATTCCTATGGGATGTTACCCTCCATCTTCATTTAAATATTTGTCAAACCATCGTGTACAGGATCCAGGATCCAGTCATTGTCAAACAGCATTACCAAAAAAAGATGAAAATCCAGCAAATGGGTTGTTTGTTACAGAATGTCCAGAGAAAACTAGATGCAACCCCGCTACTCATATTACTCTGTGTCCACTTACCCATGGACCTCACAGACTCCTCCCTTCTCTGTGCTCTGCACCAGATTTTATCTCACTGTTAATTTTCGTGACTTTTTTCGTAAACTTCAAATTTTACCCATGGTCCTTGAATTTCTAGTTAAATAAAGAGCTATGGAACAAAACCAGGCGTTTCTATATCCCTCTATGTAGTGTGGGATGACTGCATGAAACCAGATTTGATAGCAAAGACATATCCATAATTACGTGTTGTTTGTAAAATGCTTTGAAAATATAACAAGTTACATAAATGCTCTGTATTACTAAGTGCCATATATTTCTGCATGCATATGGAAGGTGGGTTGAAGAATGTGGGTAGATGTTTGCAGGGAAAGAATAGTTAGAATGATGAACATTATTACTGTGTTATGGTAGATATAAATATATCAATAGTAGGAGATATATCAAACATTTAATTTTATTTCCTTTCTCTCAAAAATGTTCATGGAGCATGAGGGAAACTTCAGGTAAGCTAAAATAAGTAAATATCTACTTTACCATCCACTGCGCTCAGAGGGTCCTTTGGATCATCCTGGGAAGGAGATTTATGACTCAGCATCTCAGGGGTTGGCCCCAGCACTCCAGAGGCAGGCCTTGGATGGAACAGCTTCTTCGCTTTAAAATCTTCTGCTTTTCCTTTGGCAAAACTTCCATCAAAAGGACTGACTGGTGTGGAGTAGAATCTCTCAGCATAAACCTGGGACCCTTTAGTCCTGCTGTGAGAGCTTTTGTCACTGCTTTGGGCTGACAGGTTCTGGGTGATGTAGGTATGCAGTGCAGCCAGCAGGGCTTTCTGGTCAAGCCCTGGTTCTGCCTCTGGTGACAACTTGTCTGGCTGGGTCTGGCTGAAGGTCCTCGCACGGAGCTTCTCAGGGAGCTGTTGATGGGATTTGGATGGACGGGCCAAAGGAGGTGCTGGCTCTTTGGGGTTTTGCCTCGTGTAGTACCTGATAGGATCATTATAGATGTAGCTCTGGAGAGAGTAGAAGGTGGGAAAAAAGGAGTGGGTCAGTATTGCTTTGTAATGGTTACTGGTGTGCCAGAATCTTAAATGTAATCCTTAGTGCTTTATCAAACAGGACAACAATAATTAGAACTCGTAATGTGAATGTTCTTTGCAAACCTCAAACTGTTGAATTTGATTCAAAGAGGCTCTATCGCTTTGTTGCAAATTTTATAAAACACTTTATTAAATTATTAAAAAGCCTGAGAAATAGATTAGGGAGAGAATATTACAACTCAAACCTGATGTTAACTATGGATGCACTATTTGTATTCAGTCAGACAAAGGAAATTTAGTAAATCCACTTTCCCTTTGGTTTTTACTAAACTTGTGGGAACAACTATCTTTTCAGGTTACTTAGTAAAAACTAGGATGTCAAATTAGAAATGTCATTTTTAGAAAAACACCAAGAAAGTAAATAATTTCTTTGGCATACATGAAATACTTTGTTCAATTTGAAATTATTTTTTTAACTACATTAAATCTCTAATCAACCTGTCCTCTGACAGCCAAAAAAATGTAAAAACAACCTGTAAATTGTTTTTAATTAATTTCTTATTTTCAGGTAAAACAACATGGTAAATTAAAGAAGAATGTAAAAATGTGCCAATCAAGCAAAACCCCACGTCTTTATTGAAGAAGTGCTGGAGGGAAAGGTGGAAAGGTGGGCTTGCACTACAGTTTTCTATTTTCAGTTTCACATTTTCATGGGCACACCAGATGGAAATTATATTTACTATCATTTAATCCTATAGACATTTTTGCTATGATGACAGCCTGAAGGCAGAACTTTTTAACAAACCAGTTCTACCCTCCTAAATAATTTCAAAAATCATTTTCCTTAATTCCCTGCTAAATACAAATTTGAACTGAATGGTTTACCTATACCTAGAATTATTCCAATTAGATTCTTTGTTTATAATTCCCTGAGGACACTTTGCTGAGCTGCACCCATACTTTTATGTGTGTTGAAGAATGGGTTCTGCCTCTCAGCTGTGCTTTCTTGGTGCCACACAAACTACACCACAATGTGGTAAACTTAGGATAGGGACTGCTTCAGCTCTCACTGCTATAAATTACAGTGAATCACTGACGTCCCTGTGCACTGATAGTGGAATTTAGGACAGAAGGAGCTGCAAAATACAGAGAGAGTGAAGAAAATATGCACTCTAGAGGAGAGCAATTAGTAGGATTCAGACAGAAAAATCATTATTTATGCATCCTGATGTAATTTGTAAAAGAAAAATAAGTAAGGTTGATAAGCTATTCCAGAGATGAAATAAAACTTTTAGATTTTATCTGAGTCATTATTCCTGGATGATTGTTTTGCTCTCCATCTGAACAACTTTATTTCTTCTGATAACAGTCATTGTATTTTATAATAATTATTCATATCCCTTGCTTTCCAAGAGGGTTTCCCCCCTTTAGAAATGATTGAAGAGGTTCATTACATGGTTCCATATAATGATTTGCAAGTTTATGGTTTATACAACTTTATTACAGAGCCAAAAGGCACTTTAGCTACTCTGGCTTGTGACCCACCAAGGCAAAGCTTTGGCCTTCTGCAGGTGGCCTTTAACATAGGAACGTGCTTTGTGAAAGCCAAGAAATCGGGCTCCAATAAGGCAGCGTCAAAGAATACAGAGCTAGAGATCAAAGAGCTTTGTGTTTGGAACATTCCCGTGTCCCCTGGGAACTGTCTCAGGCAGCAGCAGCGCTGGCTCAGCGCTCCAGCTGCAGGGAACGCGCTGCTCTCATCGGCACCAAGGGGGAGACACTTGTCACAGCACAACCGGGACGCTGTTTATAGCAAATCCTAGCTGTGAAAAACCTACAGTCGTGTGTATTTATCCCTCAATGTCAACGGGGCTTTGTGTGGGGTAATTAACTCTCTAATGATACCGGCTCCTGAGAAGGAGCTGCAGAGGATGGCACAAAGCAGCCCCAGACACACCAAGGAGGTCACTGAGAATTCACATGAGCTGCCCCCTGCCTTTCCCACTTCTGTACTCTCTGCCCTTACTGCATTCCGGAGAACCTTCTGGGGACAAGGGACAGAAGAACAGGGAGCTGGGAAAGGGAGACCCATGACAAGGGAGGGGAGAGGATGTTCTCCATTCAGAGCTGGAAAGATATAAAGTCAGCTCAACCCTCTTTGGGTAACTGCACCCTAATTTGGATCTCTGTCCTATATCCAGCTGCCTCTTTTGCCTCTTAAGCTTTGCTAATAAGTCATGTTTTAGAGGGGAAGAAACTGCTAGACACTGTCAAACCACTGTGAAAGTTTAGGGTCAGGAGGTGTGGGCAGGCTTTTGATGAGCTATTTAACAAGTCCAAATACCCTTTAACATAAACACATCAGTGATTTTCTGTTCTTGCAGACAAGACACACATTAAGAAAGAAAAGACCACAAACCCACCAAGTGATTGTACACAAATTGGATAGAAGTGTGTGCCAGTCCTGGGCTCAGAACTGCACCTCTGTCAGGAAGGGGCAGCCTCTCAGACGCTTGACAGGTCACACCTTGGGCAGTAAGGGATGAAATATAAAAAGCCTAATTAAAGTAAAGCACTGACAAGCTGCAGTGCACTCAGATACCAGCCCATCTGATGCAGCTTACTCTGACTTAATTAAGGGTGTCTCACAGCTGTATGGCAATCCTCCACCTGGAGGAGAAAAAATCCCCTCCCTCACTGCCCCCATCTCCAAAAGTACATGTATGTATCAATTGATACATACAAAGTGAAATCCAAGTAAAATTGCAGCACAGACAAGTACAACCCTAAACTATGGCTTTGTCTAAGTGGCATGGGGTGAAAAAAATCTATTTCTTTACAGAAAAATATAGGCAAAAAAAATCAGTAATATGTAGTTTAGAATCCAGTGGCAATTTACATCTGAAGTTATTAACAACAATTGCAGAGCACTGTGATAGTCTTATTTGAAGTATTTTTTGCAAGCTAACCTCCTGAACATAGACATTGCTAGTTTGACCTATGTCAAAATTAAATGGCACAATCCACAGTTAGTGAAAAGAAGAATCTATAAATTCCCATGTTGGTGCCTTTGGATAATCTTCTAACATTATGGAGAAGCAAAGGGAAACAGGGAGCTGGAAATTTTTAAAAGAGTTTCTGGATTGATTACACTGGATTTGTATGAAGTACTGCCAGTACCAGCACAGAAAAAAGCCCAAACAAACACTGAGTGAAATGTGCAAAACTAAAATAGAATGCACTAGTAACCACATAGATGGTTTATACTGAGGAGAGTTAGAATTCAAGTCTCTATTACTACCAGGAACCTTTTATTTTTTAATAAGTAAAATACTGTTTAATTGTCTCATGTCACTGCTGCAATACCTTTTAGAAGTACTCTGAATTGCTAAAAACCTCAGTTTTAAAAAAATAAATCCTATTTTTCCATCTGCACAGGATTTTCCTCTCCTTCATCACCTTTCAAATAAGCTATCTCAATAATTCACACATTATCAAAAAAACCCACACACTAACCTTTCTGAAGATGGAATTGTTAGGGCAATGTCTCGTATGGTTTAGGTATGTAACTTGCTGACATTTTCTGCATGAAAGTTCACAGAAGGGCACATTAAATTACACTGTGCAGAGGCACTATGCACAAGCTTATGGACTACATGTTTTATTAAAAAAAAAAATAAAAGAGGATGGCAGGATTAGATATATACACCCAGTACTGTTCAATTTCTCCACTAAGGGTAGATTGACTTGAGTGTTTTGCACAAGTGCAGAAAAAATGGAATTGAGTTTATGACTAAATACTTTTTTCTTGCACAGATTTGCTAAATCTTGAAGGGATATAGAGCTAACAAGAAAATCCTTTAGAAATGCATAAAGAAGTAATTTTCTGCCCTCAGTTTCATTTAGCTTTTTCAGTTTGATGCATTTTCAGATATTAATTAATGTTTGCTACCATCTAAATTTTGTTGGAGCATGATTCCACCTACAGCCCCTAATTTACTGTGCCTATTTGAGATAGTGGCTGGTTAGTCTCTGAAATTAGAAAATAAAACCACAACGAACTGTGGAAGGCCCTTCTTCACCCATGGTGGGATAAAATAATATTCTCCAGAAACTGCCGGAAATGAAATTTTCTCATACTTTAACTCACTGTGTGGAGTGAAAGAAGTTTAGCTTTTTTCACCAGACACAGTCTAGATACTTTGTGAGTCACACACACTTGCCTCATGTCAACTCACTACATGGGAGATACAGGTACTCCTGTGAACCCCAAAAATAAACAGCAGCACAAGTGGCACTGCCTGATTGCTAAGTCAAAATGTAGGCTATGAATTTGGACCTCTCAATTTACCTTTAAATTAAGGGAGAAATTGAGAGAAAATTGAGAGAATTCCACCCAACAATGGAACGTGAGGGCCAAGTGTTGTGGAGTGGACTGCAGTGTGAAAGTCCCCGGGATGGAGCTGGGTAGGCAGAACAGCTCTGCCCTTAAAGCATCACAGCTTCAGTAGCAAGTCCTATGCTAACAAAGTCTTAATTCGTTCAGCTGCAGTTCCCATACAGTTCTCTCCTGTCAGGATATCTTGGCAGGCTTCCAGCCAGGTTCGAGCAGGCTGAAAGGGGGGAACTCTGCTTCACAAGCCTCTGAGGGCTGTGGATGTGATGTTACACACTCTGCACCACATTCAGTGTTAGGTTTGTCTGAAAATAATGGCTAAAGCAAATGCAAGAATTCAATTTTTTGAGTAATAATGGAGCAAAAGCCTTTTCTACCAGCTGATAATGACCTTTTCACTATAATGATATCACACCATGCATAAAACCCAAGAATTTGGAAGACTGATTCAAAGTCCAGAAACTGGTAAAGAGGCCAAACCAATAGACTCTCCCTCATGGAAAATGTTTATCATTAGTTGATGTTTCTTTTACTGCTGAGTAATTCACTATCTTTAGTCTTCCTAACTAGCTTCTGGGTTTTCTCTCTGTTTGTGACACATCTCCATCCTATGGGTCAAAACAAAGTTTGCTTTGGTAGAGCAGGAGTTCAGGGTGCTCTTTCCTCAGCATTCATCATTAGCCCATCATAAACAAAAATGCTAGTTTTACACATCAGATTACATGATAAACTAGCTTGCCTCCACACATAAAGAAGAATGAAGGGTGGATGAACCCCAACAGCCCAATCAATGCCAAGGGGCCCCTGCCCTGGCTCCTCCCCGGGGCCATCAGAGTGAGCCACCAGGCATGAGAGCCAGGAGTGCTACCCTCAGAGAGGTGGATAGGAACAGCCCTCTGGATCACCCTGCAGACTGAAGGGGTTACTGCCTGCAGTGCTGTAGGACTCCTTATGGGATGCCAAGAACAGTCCCAGTGGATGGTAGAAATTGTGCAGGTGATCAGTGCTGATAGAGCTCCCAGGGTGTGTCAGCTTCCCTCGCCTGAGAACAGTTTGCTCATATGCCAAAAAGTCTGTTACTTAAGGTTTCAGTGACTGATGTTTAAACACATTTTCTGTAGGCATATGCTGGTATATTGAGCTAACTCATTATCTAAAGATGATTTACATAGAAACATGAAGATCTTCAGCTGCCAAAAGTTGAGCACATTAACACCAATTCAATATATTTAGAACTCTAACATACAAATCTAAAGAATACTTTTACCTAAGAAATGCAAGTGAAGAGATCTGTGGGATCAATGTCTACAACATTGCTTTACAATCCCGTTGAAAGCAACCACCCATTTGCTGCTTGAGGTCTTCCCCCTCCACCCCAAAAAATAAAAGTTGTTCAGCTGTCCTACTCCCTCTACTCCAACACACTCACACAGAGGTAGAGAAAGTAAGTTTAAATTTATGTGAGCTCTACCCTCTAACTTGATGAGTATGATAGGAAAATAAATATGGAATGCACTTTAAAATTTGTATTGGCTCCATCATCTTCTATGTACTGATTTCAGTGTGCTGGAGTAGAGGGAGTAAATATTTGCAAGTGAAATTGCAAACTTACAAGAAAAGTTACAGAAACAGAAATTCCAAACACATGGTATTTGGAAAAAAAAAGAGAGTTGATTTTGAAGTGAAGGATCTGAAAAAGAACCAAATCTCATTATCTAGTCAGTATTTGAGATTTTAAAAATATCAATCTATGTTTCATCTGGGAATTAGTAGAAATTAATTAACTGCCCTTTTAAATAAGCCGCCAGACTTGACACACATCATTTATAATAATATTTCTATGGCACTTGTATCTTCTAATAATTGTACGAATAATTAATCCTTACAAGATAGCTGTGTGATAAGGGAAATGACAGTTTCTATGCTAGATAGGAAATTCTGTCACTACATCCTCCACAGGCTGATAGGTTGTAGGTAAAGGCAAGTGTTAGGTCTAAGACTTGAAGAGAATTGCCAAATTATTAATTAAAAAATAAACCACATATCACATTAGGTCACCAGACTGTGTATTTATGCCACAAACAATTTTTCTAGGCTTTGTAGCCATGACTCTGTTAGAGCTTTAAGAGTGTGGGTATCAGTTCTTCCAGAAAAAATTGCAATCTACACCTGATTCATGCAGGATGGCCAAGAGGATAGAAACTACCATGTCTTGTTCTATATACTTAAATTAGAGTGGGTGAATCATAACTTTGGAATTCTCTTTTTTCTCTCTGCTGATCATGGAAAGAGTTTATGCTGACTTGCACCAATGCAGACATCTTTATATGGTCAAATGAATTCTACTCCAGCACTTATGGAGGTTTGTTTGTTGAGTTTTGGGGTTGTTTTGGTTTGGGTTTGGGTTTTAGATTTTTTTTTTGCCTTTACTGGCTTTTTTTAGGACTTTAATGTTTCTATTTTGCTAAAAAGAGCCACGGAAAGGAGAATGATCCAAAAGATGAAATATATTTCTGGAATTTGAGGCTCAGCTTTTAGTCTACATTTTACCAAAAAATGATTGCATGTCCTTAGAAAAGCTATCCAATCTGTCCAGGAAGTAGGGGGTATTACCATTACCTTTTAATAGTTTTGGGTAAATAAATGCATCAATGCTTGTGAAATGTTTAAATATCATTGAATAAATATGATACTAGATGGGCAATTCTGTAGCTTCAGGGAGACATTCCTTTATCAATTATTCCTGAAATATTTTTATGAAAGTGTTCATGCACACCGTGAATTACATTTTTCTTACTTATACATAATCCCTCATGTATGAAATATTAAATTTTACATTTATATAAGTAGAGTTTAAATGTATACATTGCAGGAGGGTTTTTGGCTTTTCAGTAGTCAGTCATCAGTGCAATTTCTGGTGATCTTCATTCAGCCTGTATTTTAATCAGTGTGAGATAAATAAGGGTGCTGCTTTTTTGAATTAAAGTTCCAGATTAAAATGAGCATTGACTGAGTAATTTCTTACTAGTTAATCACAGTAATTATTATTTGCAGATAAGATCAGAGTACATCATTGAGCACTCATGCACTCAGATTCTCCAAAATAAATAATAATCCTTTTAAATAATTATCACACCTCTTAGTTCTTTCAGGAGAACAATTACAAACAATTGATTTTCAACCCAGCAGAGATATGAATTTTTATTTAAAATAATTGATATGAGTTTTTACTTGCACCTTCTTCTCTTTCAGCCGCTACAGTGCTGAGCCATAACTCTCTTGCACAAACCCATCACTTCATCTGCTTCTTTGCCCCTTCACAGTTCTGCAAAAACCCTTAACTTCACCAGTATCTTCCTTGGTGTAAAGATTTTGGATTTTTCCAAAAAATACTTGCTTAAAAATTATAAGAATCACAGAATCAACTAGGTTGGAAAAGACCTCTGAGATCATCAAGTCCAACCTATGCCCCAACACCAGTTTGCCTACTAGACCACGGCACTGAGTGCCACATCCAGTCTTTTCCTCAACACCTCCAAGGACAGTGACTCCTTCACCTTCCTGGACAGCCCATTCCAATGTTTGATCACTGTCATTAAAGACCTAAAATGACCTAAGACTTGGAGATTGCTGCAATCACAATATCTGCACAAGAAGTCTATCTTGAAAATGAATTTAAGTAACTGAAAAACAAAGAAACCAAAACAACAGAAAATTGATTAAATTCCCTAACAGCTCTGAGGTAATTTTTAATTTCTCCCCATTGTACTTATTAAGGCCTGAATGGCATGCAGGCCTGACAAAGACCTTAGCAGCAGGTAGGACCCACCACAGCTGAAGACCTCAGAGGGGAAGGGGGGAGGGTCAGGGGGAAGGAGTAAAAGCAATTCCATCAATCTTCTAGTTGTAAAACCCAAACCATATAATAGAGACCCCTGCACCAAGAAATGCAGCCCTAGCACAAGTGTGGCAGCAACTTCTTTACTCCTCCAGCCTGTCCAGAAGGTGTTCTGGAGGAGCCGAAGGAGTGTCCAGTCCCAGAGTGGGGCTGGGAGATCAGACGTGTGAGGAGGAGCGTGCGGGGTGGTGGCCAAAGTGCCTGTGCTGTTGCACTGCCTGAAACGAGCCCCGTGCAGCCCTGTGTTACCAACACAGTCACCCTGAGCCACAAGTCAGGCTACCAGAGGGCAAAGAGAGTATGTAAAAATTAAAGATTGTTCAAGAAAAAACAAGCAGTTCCAGGTGGTTTTGTTTTCTTCTGATTTTGAGACTTTTAAGTACATTTGGATCACCTTTCAAATAATTTCTCTTTCTGT
Organism: Campylorhamphus procurvoides; assembly: GCA_013396655.1. Taxonomy (NCBI): domain Eukaryota; kingdom Metazoa; phylum Chordata; class Aves; order Passeriformes; family Dendrocolaptidae; genus Campylorhamphus; species Campylorhamphus procurvoides. The sequence goes on from WBMV01005060.1 coordinate 555,389, forward strand.
GATGACTAAAAGCTTTTCTTCGTCAGATGAAAGCAGCACAGTTGCAATCTGCTGTAACTATTTAAGCCCAGGATTTGGGACTTTAAAAAAACCCTGTATTGTAAGACCATCCCTCCCTGCCTTGGCCAACAGCTGTTGAAGAGTAGACAACAGGGGTATTTGCCTCCATACTGATCATTTTTGCTGCCTCTCTGTTTAGCTTTGGGGACAAAGCCATTTTTCTCTTCTAGTACCTCCTTTATTTAAAGATTTCCTCATGGCCCTGCTGTGCCAGCACTGCCATGGAGCAGCAGCAGCAATAGCAAAGCCAGCAAGCTCCCCTATACAGCTGACCTGATTTAGCAATGCCAGCTACGTGCTGTCCCTTCAGGCCCAACAAAACCCTGCTCCTCAGTTTCTGTAGCAATGTCAACAGTCTAGTGGTTTTTCCAGGGTTTTGGGTGGTTTGATATGAGAGGGGTTTGTTGCAGCTGGAAGGGAGAAGGGCAGGGGAATTCACACGAGATTTGAAGCACATGCATTTCTTGCCTCTGTAGCTAAGATAAACCAAGTTTCCTCAGGACAAGGATGTGTCTGGCTGTATGTTATTGTCCATATTATATCCAGGTTTGGTAGAAAGGAAGCACAAAGACCAATAACAGCATTTTGTGAAGGGTAAAACTTTCATACACCCTAAGTGTGTATGTGTGTTTGGGGAGAAACCAAGAAAATTGAACACAAAACCCACCTAGCTAATGCTTAAGTAACAAATGCCACCAAGTGCCCATTTTCTGAACAACTCTTTTCAGAGTTGCACTAAAGTGAAATGTTCTTTACAACTGTAATCCTCAGGCTACAGACCCACCAAAGGTCCTGATTTGCTGCTATTTATCCCCCGGCAGAGTCATTATCAGCCAGCTAGATTACAGCCTGCTGCAGATAGTGCCTAAATACTGAGACAAAATTCTAAGTTACTGATGAACCTCAAGTGCTTCAAAAATCACTAACAGAAGCTCTTGCAATAAATGGTAGACATTATAGGAATTCTGGTCAATCACATGATTTCAGTTTACTGGTGGTGTTTCTGTCACTGCTGTATCAAGCCTCAAGCTGGCAGTTGTTTGAACAAGGAAAAGAGGAAAACAGTTACCTGCTTTAGGTTTTGTGAGGCCTTATTTTATAACTTTAAGCATAACTGTTTGTGTGTGGTGTCTGCTTACTAATTTTATTCTCGTAATACATGTGGAAGAATAGGACAACTGAAGACAAAGTTTGTAAAACAGTTTGACTAAATATATTTATGTTAAGATACAAACTAACACTTCCAGAGTATAAGAAATATTTTAAAGCCTCTTTGTCTTTTACCTTCCTTTATTTTACACTTGGACAGAGCCCTGATGTCAGGTTTGGAATAAATCAGAATCCACTCAGGAAGTCTGTCTATAAGCACTAAATTTCTGCAAGATTCAGCTGTGCTTCATAGCAGGTAAGGTATCAAAGCAACCAGAGCAATGTTACATCTCCTATTCCCTGACAGCGGGAATGAAGTGACAGATGTAAATATATACTTGAAAGAAAATTATTTTTAAGAAGGGCAAAGGCCTGAAAGTTGCAATTCTAAGTTTAAGTAGGGTAAAGTACCTCCGTCTTGCCCTTATTTTTAACCGGAAAAGGGTGAGAAAGTTTAAAAGATGAGAGCTTGCTACAATTATTTGATGTGGGGGGTTAATTTGTCTATATATTAAATACAACAATAAGGTACAAATATTTTGTTGAAGCATGCAATTATAGTGCACAAAATAGCCATTTTCAGTTTCAAGTGGTGTGACCATATCAAAGGCAGCTCAGGCAGTTACTTTCCTTCCTTCTCTTTCAAAATTATTAAATTTGATGTGTTTTTGCTTCTTGCTGGAGCAGCAAAAACCTGGTTTCTCTTTTGTTTAAATGTTAATCCATTAATAAAACAATGAATCAAGATGAAAATACTATGTTCCTCTTTTTGTTTTTAAAGAAGAGCAATTGCATTTTATTTGAGAGGATAGGGGAAACATCTCCAAGATCATTTAAAATTCATGATTGATTACTAATTATTAAGATAATCTTGCTTTCCTTTTTTTAATTTTAGATTATAGGTAACACATCTGACTCAATGTCTGCTGTTTTAAAATGTTCCTTAGTAAATAGAAGTGTACAGTTTGCTCCTATACGTGCCTCATTTCCAGATTTTCTCCTCTTTATCCCACTCCCCCAGGCTTCAGAGTACCCATCTCCATGGCAACACTCGATAAGGTTGGTGGGTGGTGTTATCACAGCAGGCTTCCCCACAGAAGGTCTCAGCCATATGGATTATTTATGAACTTGCATGACAGCACCAGACCCACTGAAACACTTCTTGAGCAAGTTTTCTTGTCTCCGAAAGCCAGTGATTCAAAACAGAGCATCCTCACTACAGCCCATGAGGAGAGGATGGAGGAACAGCAGCACGAAGGTGGTCCCTGTTCCCTGCTCAGAGCTGCCTTGCTGCTGCCTGCAAGCTTCTCCTGCCCCAGCTGAGCACCTAATGGCATACACCATAAATCATAAGGGCTCGATGTGTCACTCAGGGAGACTGGAAACAGTGAAACTTGTGCTTCTGACAAGAATAATAACCATGCCTAAATGGTTGCTGCAGCTGGTGCTGTTGTCAGGAGCTGCTCTTGCAGATGCACTGCAGTAGTTCGGTGACTCCAGGTTAGTCCCTGGAATCAAGGGGGAGTTTGGCTTTGCCACCGTGTTTTTTTCATCTGATTTTTTTCCTAAAATTGCACTGTATATTTTACCTAAGGTTGTTGCATTTATACTGTAAGTATGCAAATAGCACATATAATTTTTTGGAAAGGATTGTTGTAGTAGCAGGCCAGTTTTTTAAAATCATAGAGTGTACATTTTTTGAGCAAAAGATACAGGGTTATAAGGGCAAACCCTTCATCCAATAATTTTTATGAATTTATCAAGCTCTATCTTACAGTGAGACCGATTTTCACTAGCAAGGAAAAAAACTATTCTAGTTCTCAAATAGGCATTTTTGTTGTTTTTAACATAGTCGGTACTCAAGATTTAATGGTTGTGATGTATCTGCCTAGCTACCTATACATTTATAATGTGTATATATGAACCTTAATCAGTCTTTCCTTATGATCAATAAGAAGTAGGAGATGCTGAGGCACAATTAATCATCCCCATTATAAAAATCTGCTTAAAGATTATATTAATTGCACTCTAAAAAGCATAAACATCAGCAAGAATTCCTATGGTAATGGAGAGGAGTGATTCAAATGCTGTAAGAGGGGTTTCAGATCAGCCAGTGAAGATGTTACCACCCTTATCCCACTCTTCATCACATGCAAACCATCCCTAATTAAGGTAAAATGCTCCATACTGGAAGAGCTGAAGCATTAACAAAGCTGAAGATGACCCATTTAGAGAGAATTTGGTTAGTGCAGTTATGATAATCAATTGGAGGAGGCAGTAAAAACAATGTCTGGTCATGAGACAGAGGGGAAAAAATTAAAAATAAGAGCTCTGAGAAGGAAGCCAAAGTCACAGAATATAGGAACAACATTAAAAATACTACCTTGACTGAAGCTTTGTCACTTGTCTTCCTTGGATACAAATTTGTAGCTGCAGACTGGGAGAGGATACCGAGATATTTAAGGTATTGCTGAAGAGACTTGGCCAAGTTCACATCATTTTCCCCATCATAATTTCTGTTATCTGCACTCTGTCCAAAAGTCCTGCACAGAAAGAGCAAGAAAAAGAAAGTTACCAGCCTGCCCAACATACAAACCAGCCAATTAAAAAGTCACTGGAAGTTAGCTCAATACTGAACAAAAGAGTCACTCAAAAGCTTAGTAGCCACAGAAGTATAGAAATATCAGGGTTTCAGCAAAATTAGTCAAAAAATCTTGTGCTATTACAATTTATGGCATGAATCAAAGCTAATGATTCTACAGTAAATCAAATAAAATGCCACATCAAGGCAAAGCTACATTCAGAAGAAAAGGAAATGCTTGTAAAAAGAAAATATGCACGAATAAATTGCACCTCAAAGAAATATGAGATGGTTCTAAGATTTAAAAAAATTGCTGGATGATGATGAGATTCAACATCAATTTGGCCCTGCACCAATTTACAGAATACAGGGACGATATTGGCTATGCAGAAATAACAGAGCAAGTCAATTCCAGCAAAAGGCTTGAAAAGAGAACAATGAGATGGAACAAGCGTTTCTTCTGATCTTCTCCTGTGCCAGGGATTCACAGAACAGTGGTGTTTCCTGAGTGGTTTAGACAGATCTTGGTGACGTTTGCAAAGAAAAGCTAAAAATGTGATTAAACGATGGCAGTGTAGAGGTGTTTACATGGAATTCAAAGTGCTGTGTGTGATGAATCTGAATTATTACCAGCTGTCCTCATCTATCTCCACAACATGTCAATGATGATGATAATTTAAATGTCAGCATCAGTAACTATTTCATTCCTTGTGCAAGAAAGCAGAGAGAGGGTTCCCAGCGCACTTCCTTCCCTTGAGTCATGGTTTGTTTCGAGGGAAATCACCTTTTTGGTGTCACCATATCCTACCCACATGCCCACACACTTCTACAGTGAAGAATAGTTCCAGGTGGAAAAGCTCTCCAGCTCAGGGAAGGAATGTAACTTGCAAAATCTCTATGTCATTGTAAATAAAAATTTATTTTACCAGCCCACGTCTTGGCACTTACGTAGGGGCACAGCTTGAAAGAGCATCATTACATCATTTTCCAAATCTGGGGTTTAATTATATTACTTTAAGCACAAAGTAACAGACTTCCTTCCACCTTACAGTTCTATCAAATGTGTGTCCTTACTAATTTAGTATGAATAAATGTAATTAATAATCTAATTTACTGTGGTGGCATTGCAACCAGCAGTGCTCACAGGATTGCTCATTTTGAAGAACCAGAATACCCTCCACTTTTCCCCTGTGTAAAATGAGCAGGTTCCCATCAGGCACAAAAACTCTGGGAGAAAGAAGGGTTACTGCACAGAGCACTACAGCAAACCTGATATAATTTACCATAAGTCTTGCTTCCTTCTCATGCTGTTTGCATTTTTCTCTTGTTCCAGAGCTCTACATTCTGCCTTAGGATGGAGGGTGGACATGCAGGTAACATTATCCACCTCCTTTTCAACCTAAAGCCGGACTAAAACTATTCAGCAGTTTCAGAAAGAGCTGGGCGCTGTGCTTTCTGCTTCAGTAGAGATGAACTAATCCAGAGAGGCTCTCTTCAGAGAAGGGATCCCAGTTTCCTACACTCATCTTTCATTCATTGATTAATTCCAACACCTATCTTCTCCCTTCTCCGCTAACTTTGAAAAGAAAGGGAAAATGAAAAAAGCAGACCGAATTCTGTCCCCAGGATTTCCCCTGGAGCAAAGGGGAACTGAATGCAGAGACAGAAGGCAGTGTTTAGGTTGGCTTCTCAAGCCATTACTTACAGTATATAATCACTTTCACTGGTAGTAAAAGCAAAATCTGGGGTCTAACATTTCTCAATTTTCTTATGGCTACAGTAGTTGCACTTGTGCTTGCATTCCACATAAGATGTGATATTTTATGCTATAAACTTTTAAATAATGAAAAAGACCACAAAGCTTTGCATTTCATTTGATGACAACTTTAATAAGGTCCTATGAATACATCAGAAAAATTTTTAAAAATTTTTGTAGTTCACCAGTATGACACTGTTGTTCACCTTGTTAATGCAGAAATGAAAATGCATTAAGTGAGCTATTATTTGCAACTGAATTAAAATATTTCTTTTAAATTTGACAGAGTGATATTGGAAAATGGATGAAAGACAAATATATAAAAAAGCACTTCACGAGAAAGAGGAGTGACTGTCAGCTGAGTTCTTGTTGTGCACTTATTTGGAAGTATTTTCAGCTTTAATTTGTTCTGAAAAATGACTTTGCATGCAACGAACTTTAGAGTAAAAAGGTAATACCATACATAATTATTTATCCACAGAAATAATTATGTATTTCCTACAAAACCCAGCTCTTTGGAAGCTTTTGTGTGGAAATATCTAAATTACTGCATCTCAGCTATTTCTAGAGTGTTCACCATTAATAGATACCACACTTTTTAGAATAAATTTCTCCCTTTTAAATGCTAAGAGAATCTTATTATTGACTTAATGATGGTTTTATTATAGAAATAAAGCTATACCCCATTTCATACGTTGAAGTTTGCTGGAAACGTTTGTGGTTTTGCCTAATTGCACCAATGAACACAACTGACATTTATTCCCTGAGTGCAGAATGGACTTTTTTCCTTTATCTTGAATCCTCTTTCAAGAGAGGGTTTTTTTGAAATTTAATAAGGACCCAGGAAATACCACGTACACTCCAGTTAGCCAACAAAGAAAGAACTTTCATCTTGAAATCAAACTCCCAGTTTCAGCATTTTTTTTTGAGATGAAATCCATGTCTTCTGTTTCATCAGATTTCATATGCGCTAATTTAGCCTAAGTCAATTTACCTTTCAAGTGTCTGAGTCTATTTTCTTGCTCTCACCAGCTCTGTGGGGATTAATGACTCATTAGTATGACTTCATATTGTCTTATTACACACGTTACCCTTAATAAAAGGTCTTCCTGCCATAATGTTTCTTTGATAATTAGATACCTACACTAAGTTGCTTCTTTAATTATTTCATTATTATCGCATAAGATTCTAGCAAGCACACTGAGCCCACTGAACATATAACACACTTGATCAGAATCTACAAGACACCAAATTTCCTACTGTTCTCTGACCTACAGAATACTTTGCAAATGGACAACCAGAAAAATCAATTAATGCCTTAAACTGTTGGCACATAAGATAATGCTTTCAGAGGCACAGCTTGGTAACTGCAGAAAATCTATCCACAAAAGGAACTGCTATATGTGAACACATTTGAAATTCTGATGTTCCTGAAGTGTCAATACACAAAATGGATTATTTTTTAACATATAATTCTAGTTAAAAACACAAAACATCTCAAAGCTGATCACAACAGGAACTACTAAAAATTTTCAATCTGAAATCTAAATTATTTCTATCTTCTTATACTTTTATTTTTATATAACTATGAATCTGGAACTCCGCAGAATACAGTCGTGATCTCATGGAAATCTGGCCTATTTTGTCTTACTCTCATGAATAAAAGTTTTAGGTACACTCACTCTAAAAATATATCCCCCAGAAGATACTGAAAATCATTTCTGATACCATGTAGAGAGAGTAAGTCATTCAGTAATGGCCTCTTGTGTATCTAAGGAGTGAAAACATGTTTATGGATTCAACCATCTTGTTATCACGTTTATGATAATCTATAGATCACTATCTTCTTTGGAAGTAAGTTTATACCTACTGCACTTCTCAAATATATGGGGCTGTGATTTTAAGGAGTGCTTTTGAATCAGCAGACATGAGAAGTACAGGTTCAAATTCTCAGTTAAATGAAAACAAAGCAAGGCAAACACAGTCAAAGCCGCTGGACAGTATCAATTATACAGCATTTTTATTTCCATAAAAGAGTAATATAGAAAAGTGTACGCAAACCACATACTGCAGTATATGGAGATCCGAAGTCCAACATTCAATACCTTGCCCATCCAGGCTAGAAGCTCAAACTCTATCCCACTATGAGGAAAGAGCAAAAAGCACTTTCTTTCAATCTCACTACTTTTGAGACTATTTCTTAAAAACATGTAGGGGAAAGCAAAATTTGTCATTTTTAATGTTCCTAAAATTTCCTTCTGGGGTTTATGTCGTTGGGTTACACTTAGAAGCCTGTAGGACAGAACAGACCAGGTAAAAGAGTATCTTTATATGTGTAACTGTACATGAAGATGATATAATTGCAGGTTCTACAACCATATCATTTTACAGAACCAAAAACTTGCCTCTTACAACCAATAACTGCAAAGTCACCCCTCAAGACCTTTCAAGCCATGTCCCAGCTCTATTTTCTGTCACAGGAACTTGCATGAATCTCTCCTTCCTGGACAAATTTTGCAACTTCCATTGGGAATCCATGACCATCCAATCAATTATAGCTCACAAGAGCAGTATGTTTTGGAAGAATTTGACTTTGAAAATACAATTAGTTACTCAGAATGTCATTCAATGCCTAGTCCAGAATAAAATGTCTCCTGTCATAAGTAGAGATGGCTGAAGTGACACTAGAAAATGCATAAACTGAGTGAAAGGCCTGATATTTTAAATTTTGACACCTTAATTAACAACAAAAAGTGTATTTGCTTAACGTGGTAATCAGAAAAGCAAGGTTCAGAGTTTTAATTCATTCTGTCCACTGAACACTGGTGTGTTCAATGTGTTGTATGACTATTTTCCCTCTGTCATATAAATAGTGGTTTTGGTTACATTTTTAATTTCACTTCTGTGCCAGTCTATTCCTTATCATTTGCAAACCCTTCCAAACACTTACCAGGCAAAAACACCATAGAAGACTTACCTTCCTGTGTCAGATGCTTCTGATGCAAATACATCAGGGCGTCTGCTGTGGATTTTGTGAATGGTTGAGAGTTCTTGACCAAGAACATGCTGTGTGTAATCATCCTGCCAGGTAAAACCTGATAAATAATCAAACAAACAAACAAAGGACATCCATTCTTTAATAGCGTGGAAGTTTGGCAAAAAATGTTTCCTATATAAATAATAATTAAAAAAAAAAGAAAAGAAAAAAGAAGCTTTGTTCAACTGGAACGCAAGAGTGAACTACAGTTTTCTCTTCTGTATGAAATTTTGTTAATGAAATTTTGTTAATGAAATTTTGCTAATGAAACTTCCTTGCAATGGAAGGAAGACAGTAAATCGTGGGAGGACATTTTGCAAGCCTTTGGTCTCAGCAGAATTTTAGCTCATTACAAACTAGCTTTAATAGATATAAAAGGGTTATTTTGGACAGCTATGGAAAGGAGTTATCTCACTAGATGGTGTCTGCTGAAAGGTTCCTTCACTTCCTCACCACTCACAGCACATGGTCCCTTCCCTTTTCCCCATGAAACTGGGGGTTTGGAATATTACAGAGCTACTACTGCCATTTTAGTATAACACACGTGGAGGTCAATTTATACTTAAATTTTGTGACAAAGAACTTTACATCCAGGGGGAAGTGCAACTATGAAGGGGAATTCCAGTGATTACTCGTTAAGTACAAGCACTGCCAATCTCACGGTAATTATACTTGAAATAATGATACAAGTCCAAACATAACTGTTACCCGATTTGTGGATTTTTAGATGTTACGGTAACATTTCAGTTCATAGAATTTGCCCATGCAATTATCTGTAATTATCTAATAGTTAAACATCACATAATTGAAGAGAATTTCTGCTTTAATGCCATGTGCAGTGAAACACCATAAATCTCTCAAATGAATATTGATAAAAGTTCCAGATATGGTTATCCTGATATCATCTTCCTGTAGGAAACCACCTCCAGAGCAGTCCCCTCTAGCCCAGATGGAAGGAGTCAGGTCTGGTTGTTAGAAGAAGGAAGGGAAGGTGTTAGAACTTGGAAAGGGGATTTCTGTCTCAGCCCCTATATCACACACACACACACACCCTTGTCCATCACCATCAGGACTGCTGTCATGGGCAGTCTCTTTGGATGCAGCTAAAGCACTATCAGCCCCAGCAGATTCCAGAACTCGACAACCTTGCTCCTTACGTGGGAGCTTTATCCAGTGGGCTCTCCAGATTTCTCCACCGTACTGAGGTGTAATTTATTGTTTGTTCACTAAAGTCCAGATTTGTCCATTCTGCCAAAGCAGACAGTTCTGAGTACAAAGAAGTTAAAATTACTTTAATATTTATCACATTTTCATTCAGGAGGAGATAAATAAGTTGGGTGTAAGATTAGACAGGCCTAGGAAGGCATTCACACTGTGCTGTTGTCTGGGATTTAGACAAGTTTTAGGAAAAAAGTCCCCTTTTGGGCAAGATTGAGGTGGACTGTACCCTAAAGTTAATATTTTTTAATTAATGAAAATAATAATAATAAAATGTCTGGAACCAATGTAAGTGTGCATGAAGGCTTCAATGAACAAAAAGCTCTGTGACACTTCATTTTTGATCTTTCTTTCTCCCTTTCTTAACTAAAAACGTTACTCAAGTTTATTGAGGAAACACTTTACCTGAAGCCATGATAGATATTAGTGGCTACAGTAGGTGACTCCAGACCCTTAGGAGGGGGAAGAATCTCTGTCTAATCTCGGTTTAGTTCTGATTCATCCTTTTCAAATGCAAATCTCACCTTTTCAAACGTGCCATGGAATAAGACGGATTCAAATAGTTTCAAAAATCTAACTCAAAGGCTGCTCAGAGCATGTTTTTATGTGAACACACAGAATTAGTCACCATGAACCTATCATTATTTTGGTGTAGTGTTATTAAAATTATTTCTAAAAGAAAGTTTTAAAAAGTTTAAAAGTTTTATATGTGTATATATATACATGTTCAAGTTTACTTCTCTGTTGTCTAGCACTACACATTTCTGCTTGTTTTATAAATTCATGCAGGAGAAAAAATGAAGATAACCTTCAAGTTTAGAAGAATGTGCAACATAAAAAGGTCAGCTAAAATGCGTATACATTAAAATCATTAGCGTAGTCATAAAACCACAGATTTATGAATTATGTGTTCAAAATCTCTAGAGTTTCACTTTCTAACTCTAAGCTATTAAAGGCTAAGGAACACACAATAAATGACATAAACTTTGAAGAATAATATACTGAAGATTCTAAAGAGCTTTGTTCAAATTAAAGCAAGAAGAGCTCATCCATGACACCTGTATGCACCCAGGAAATTCATCTCCTTCAGTCCTGAGCTTTTATGCCTCCACAAATTTATGTTTTCAGTAAAAGAGAGTAAGAAACAATTGTGATCCCCATTTTCACTGGTAATAAGAATGACGTGTCTTTTGTTATCCTCAGTATATATTTTTCCTCCTGCAGCACTATTTTAACGTTTACTCCTAATGCATTTCAAACCAGTACAAGTTTATTACAATCCTTAATGCTGTGAAAAAATATAAGTATGGCATCAAAAGAGAGCAAATAGATGAAAGAAAAACTTGTTGTGGAGCTTAAGAAACTAGAGTTAAGGGAATATGACCTCTCAGCATTATCTCCAGCACTTCTAATTCACATCAGAGTTAGAACAAGAAATGGACAAAAAATACAAGTTTTAACTAAATCAAAACCCCCCTTTGTCAGTAAGTTGATACTGCTGCTTCTTACGCAACAACCTCAGGAACCGCAGCGTGCCTAAAGCTAACCTTATGTCAATCATTTCCCGGCATTGTTTCAGCCTCAAAAAAATATCTCCCCCACACTGAGCTGAATAAAACAGCACATTGAAGCCCCATAAAGCCACGCTGACAGCTGCAATCAGAGTGAGGGCCGAGAAGGCGCGTATGATGCCGTATGGCGATTTCCTGTCCCCTTTGTTCCTGCCGTCACACCTCGTGCCACCCCGGCCGCGCCACCCAATTACTGCGATTTGTCTCCAGTGGCTGGGCAGGATCACAGCGGTGCTCTGGTCACACATTACTTCCATGTCACTAGCGGGGAACGGCATGGGGGGACTCCCGGGCCCCGATTATCCAACCCCCCTGCGGCAGGTCCGCCCGGTGCCTGCGTCTGCCAGCCATGAATTCCCACAGATGGACAATGCCGAGGAAAGAGAGACGGAGGCTGGTGGACACTGAAGTGACGCAAATGCTGAGACAACAACAAAACTGCTCTCAGTTGAACATCATTGATGTTCAACTGAGAACATCATTAATAGCGGTGAGACTCCATGGAAAACAGACACCCGTACAAATTTTCCCTCCTTTTCACCGGTGTCAGCTCAAGGATTAATTATTTCCTTATTTGAGTTGGAATTCCATAACCCAAATGCGTATGAAAAGGGAATGCCAGTGTAAAGACAGCAAAGACAAGACAGTAATACCTTTAGTAAACCCAACCTGCAGATCAAAACTAATGGACGTGCTCCAGATATGATGCAGTCTTTCCTTATTATCATCAGGCATCTCACCAGATCTTTTCTTTGCACAGAACTATTTATTATTATTATTATCCACAACTACACAAATAATAATGAAATTATTCTTGCTTAGGTCCCCAGTATGTTCAACACTTAGAATGACTGTGTCAACAGAGAGTAAATGTCTAAGAATTATTTTATTAGTTAAATCAAAAGCAAGCAGAGTAAATAGTGAAGAAAACAGTTTCACAGAATCACGCTGGAAAATGTATTAGTTTCTGTCTCCAAAATCAAAGTAAAAATTGTTTTCATATTTATCATAAAATTTCGCATTAATTGGCTTTGCTGCTATAGCAATTACATAGAATTACTGAAAAATACTCAAAATTCAAATACTAGATCTCCTTCTCTCAGCTGTTGAATTTTTCTAAGTAATGGCATTCTGTTGTGTGTTTTTGACTGTTTTCCACTTTAGAGGAACTTGATATCTCTCTCCAAATGTACCTGACCACATCTTTAATGCATGTAAATTATAATAGTGACTGTTGAAAATATTTATCTGCTACTTCTCTGTCTCAACTTATTCTAGTTCAGAATTATTCATACAAATAATCTTCCCTCCCTCTGAAAGCCTGAGGTGGAAAAACAATGGCTTTTTAACACTGCTAAGCAGTTCTGGTGGAAATAAAAGATATTTGAAGAAATGTTTAAAGAAACAACAGTTCTCACTGCCCAAAGACTTGGCTGTGCAAATATTCCTGCTCATATTCCTGACCTGCATGGCTGAGGCTGAACCAGGCTCTGCAGGCAAGTCTAGTGGAGCCTGTGTCTGATGAGGCAACACCGTGATACTTCTCCAGCTCCTTCCAATTGCAATCCAAAATTATTAGTTCTGCATCAATATATTGGCAACAATTAGTCTTGCATACCAAGTTCATTCAAAGTGACAGAAGATCATTCTATATTGGCAGAAACCTATATACTAAAACTTGATCCTTTTTTGTCAGGAAAATCCCCATAATAAAGGCCAAAAAGCTCAGAATTATTCAGACTTAAAGCCAGAACAGGGACAATTTTTGAGTTGGGACATTATTCTTTCCTCCGTTTTTGGTAATGTTATCCATTTTGTCCCTAACATAGTGGATTATAAAACAGGTTTTGCTCTGAGCTACCTTCAACTGCTCCCTCATTTCAGCCAGGAAACTCTCAGCTGTAGAGCTCAGAGACTTTCATCCCCCTTGCCATGTGTTGCAAATTGTTAATGCCTACTTTAGCTGTCAGAACGTCTGCAGAATTGGGAATGATTGGCTTTCTTCCCTATTTTCACAACAGACAGGTCAATGTATAGACATGCCTTTCTGCAGGCTGCCTTTCCACATTCTCCAGAGGAGCTGCACTTGTTCTCATACCAGACCTCCTTTTTCAGGCCTCAAGGACATATAATGTTCACATATTTCAGCTCTGGCTAAGTAAAAATTGCAGCTTTAATGCTGAAGTTGCCATGTGTGTAACAAAATTAAGTCTTTCCATTGTTATTGCTGTCTTTTCTACTCAAGATTGAAGCTAAAAGATAAAATCCTGAGTTTTCCTCTTAAATTTTATCCAAAAGTAATTTTGCAATGCAGCTTGCAATGAAAAGTTAATGGCAAAAATGGTAATAGAGAAGTGAAACCACAACCTTTTTATTCCCCTGTACCTTTCTATCAGGATATTCATTTGTACTGAAAATTGCAATTAAAGACAGTTTCTACAAAATTGGAAGAAACCCTGTCAAGACACTTGGCACTACACTTCCATGAAAACCTACTCTAATTGAATTTGTTTGCTCCAGTCAAACTTTGTGTTTGCCTTTAGATGACAAGAATCAGGCACAGACTCTATTTGAAGAGGTGATTGAGGGTTATGAAGAGTCATCGCCACTTTTGTCCAACACATTTCAGAAGGAATTGTGGTCATCCCCTCCTGAAAGCCCTCAGGAGCTTTTGTTTTCTCCTTCCCTTTTCCAGATTTGCACTGGTGAGTTTGTTGCCCTCTTTTGGAGCTTCTTGTGGGATCTTTCTAATACTGAAGAATTTCAGTGCTACACTGAGCAGCAGTTCACTCACAGGCAAAGAGCTTCCATTTGAATGAACAGATGAAAGGGCTGCCTAAGGATTATGGCCTCAAATTTTCATATATTGTTTTATTATACATAAAAGTGATAATCTCCACAGAATTAAATTACCAGCATGATCTGCTTACAGCGCCAATTTTAATTTACTTTAAGTAACTATCCCAGAAGGTGGAAGGAAGGCTTTTTTCTCCAGTTTTTTGAAATTTCTATTATTTGAAAAAGCCAAATGAGTGCTTCATTTGCCAAGGAGATTATAAAATGCTCTCACAGGACTCAGTATGCAATGTTTCCTTACTTTTATTTCAGCTTTTGTAGAGAACTACAAATAATTGGTTTCTACAAGAGAAAGTTTCTAAGCATTACATAAGACATTTCTGTCTCTGGAGATGATAGTAATAAAAGAATAATGTGATAATACAAAATGTATCTCCTGACTTCCACCTAGAACAGACTACTTTCCAAAGACTGTCATAAGATGGATACATGAAAGGCTTCCCAAATCCTTGAGGTAAGTCCCATGCTATTCACCATGTTGTATAAACCTTTCCACAATTTGCTGACCCTCAATCTGAAAGCAGATAATTCCATTCACAGAAATCCTTCTTAAGAAGGAGGAGAGGTCAACTTGTGTGCTTATAACTTTATATTACCGATCAACTTTAATTTAACTCATGGCCAATCACATCTTTAACTTGAATGCCTTTCTGCAGTGTCTGGGCTGTGATGTATTTATTAAAAAAGAAATCAGCCATAATACATGGTGAGTAAAGGTGCCCCTTCTATTCCTCCCTTTCCTTCTGACCCTGCACTATGCACAGACATTTCCTCAGTGCTGCCAGCCCAAGGAGTTTTCATGAACATGAAGAAATATTCACATGCACTCAAAATAGTGATACTAAAATAAAGATGAGGCTACTTTGCTTGTTTCACCGAGCTTTGAACCCAGCTGTGGTAGCTGACAGTCCCATCATGTAACTATTACAGATTTAACCCACAAGGTCTGATGTTAGTTCTACACCACAAGACGGCTCTCTTTACTCCACAATCTCCTTTTAGAATATGAAGAGATGATCTTTTGTTTTCTGTCAAAATATCTTTAATTTTTCTCTTCCTTTCTCCTTTCTTTTCTCTTATTCCTTTCCAAGATGCCTTAGCACCACTCTACACTTTCATTCATTTATCTCAAACATAGGACCTCTTTAAGTATGCAGAAATTGGTTGTAAAACTAGACTGTAAAATGCTAAGAATGAAGATATTGTCCAAATAGTAGTTAACAATGCATATAAAATCAGCAGGTTTTCTTTCTCATTTTATCCATTTCATTTCATGCTAACAAGTAGGATGACAGCCTTATTGTCATGAAAAAAAAAGTTCCCGGGAGAAGACTTCTGAAATGTCTTTAGTCTGGGAATTAAAACATCACCTCTAACAAGGTAGAATTGGTCAAAAATGTCCCAGCACTTAAATCAGTAGAGAAAATTAAGTGGATATAAGGTTACACTTATTCTAGCAAATTCATCTCCAATCTGCAGTTCTTCATGTATTTTTAAATGCTTATGAGCAGAACTGTTCTTGCAGCTCTGCACAGCACTCCTCACCCTCATTTTATGTAACTGCTGAACTTTCATTGACGTTTGTGAGAAATCAATTTTTGGCTGTCAGAGGAGTGTTTTCAACTGCACATGCAAAGTCCATCCCAGGGGTGCCACACCTGGCTGGACAGCAGGGGCTGCAACTGTAAGGGCAGCTTTGGGAACAACCAAAGTCTTTCAGGACAAAGTACAGCCCAGGTGCTGGCAGAACGCAGGGAGGGTTACAGGGAGTCAGGGCAAAGGCTCCTCCAGGATACTCCCAGTGCATCCCACCAGGAAATCCAACACACCTGAAACACTTTTCCTGGCAAGGGCCTTTGGTCTCCTACTCACCAGCCCTGTCCTGGATCATGAAAAATGTAAATTAAAGCAAATAAAAGATAATTTGTTTCTTTTAAAGGATTGGCAAAAACTCTATATACAGTTTGTGGGGAACCATATTCCCCATTTTACGCTTTTAAGCCATTTTTCTTGGACTGTAAATTCCTCCTGGGAGAAGCCATATATTGCAAGCATTTGCAGAGTCTCTTTCTACAGCAATAACAATAACAATAATTGTTATTGTCGCTATTATTATTCATAAAAGCCCAGCAGCGGCAGAAGTGAGGGTTCCCTTAGGAACCTTGTAAGGATCTTGGTGGCTGAAAGCTGGGAGTTTTCTAGGGAAGTGTATTAGCCAAGACAGTTTGCCTGAAGCAAAGACGAACAATCTGCAGGTCATGCTGCGTCCCCAAAATCAGATTAGGGCTCCTCAGGTTTCATTTTGAATTCACCCCATGTAGAGAAAATACACACAGCGAGTTTGTGCAGCCCTGAAAGGCAACATGGCATTTTCAACCAGAGGAGTATTTGTCTTATCTTCTTTTTCATTCTCTTGTATACACACACTTTCTGGGTATTGACCCTTCAACCAGCTGCAGTGGAGGATGCAATCACTGTGCATTGCATGACAGATAATTTTTTCATTGAAGCCTTTTTAGTCTTTGCATCTCAGGGCTCTGGTTTATAATCCAAATACAATTAACAAATTCTTGTACCATTTGTAAGCCGAGGTACAGTGTCTACCCACGTATTTAGCTGGTGTCTATGGGTAAAAATTATGTTATTTGACTTATTTTAGTCAATAATGAAAAGGATTTAATCAAAGAAGCTCTGACTGCCGTGATTTCTGACCTGGTATCACTTTCCCTCCCTTGTTTTATCCACTTAATATCTCAGTAAGCTTTAATAACATTTTTGGCCAATTCGTATAGTGCTGATTCATGGATTCACACTGATGCTTTGTCAGCTGCAAGCACTCTGATTTCTTTCTAACTTCTTTACTGACTTTTGGGGTTGATCTCTCTGAACACTTTAACTATGCCATGCTACAAGCTGTGATTCAGTTTTACCACAGCATACCACAATGCTACTAAAAAGATTTTTTTTTAATTTCTAAGGTGGGGGTTTTTGAGCGGGACTGACAAGGAATTAAAATATTTACACTGGAAAAGTTGGAATAATCAGATATAAAATTAAAGTCCCTGAAAATCTGAGTGTTTATGAGCACAGTTTCTACTGATGTCCATTCATAACACAGGCAAAAACTTCATGATTTTTTGCTCATAACTAGAAAGAGCACTTAGGTTAAAATGTCATTTAATGAAAACTCTGCCTAACAAAATGCCTCAAAAAAACAAAAAACCAAAAACAACAACAACAACGTAACACTGAAATAAAACACAAAGAGGGAACATGAAATTCCTATCAGTCTTGGGAGCAATTTTACCTTCACTAATTTCACTAATTTTAGCTTCACTAATTTCATGCCACCAAGGTCTAACATTAACTGCACAGACCTTTTTTTCTCAACTTCAGTGTATTCCTACTATTTAAGGACTGAAAACTGTCATCAAGGAACTGAATATATTTTCAAAAGCACCATTCACTCCAGGAATTTGTCCATCAGCAGTTCTGGATGCTGTACAAAGCTGCAAATCTCCTTCAGAGGCAAACACTGAAGTGAAGCAGCAGTGCTGTTAAAGCATTGCAAAACATGTGTGGTGTAGCTCTCACGTCTGTCTCACACATAGTATTGTCACAGAAGATAAGTCTTCTGATCAGTGGCTCCCAGCTTTAAGAAATAATGATATAGTTCTAGATAATCGACTGCTACCCATTACCATACTTTTGAAGTGCTGGAACATTCATGTGCCTTATTTTCCACTTCCTCAGGGTATCCCCATTAAATATCACATGAATTTTTCTCCCATGTTAAGAAAACAAAACCTGCATATTAATTCTTTTTAAGGAAGGCATAAATGTAATAAGAAAGGAACATTGATTATTCTATTCATCTATAAACTACTCCAATAGGCATATAAATTACGCTGGGAAATGTAATGTAGCTTTAATTAACAGCAGTGCTACCCCCGTGTTACAAGAGTCGTGACAGATGAAACCTGCAGCAACCCATCTGATTGCTCCGATAGCAGTTTAAGCTAATTCACAGCAAAAGACACAAAGTTAAAAAGCCAAAACACCACACGTTTTACAAGGATATTGTTATTTAAAGGACGATCTCTGTATCACTGACTAGATTTCTGTTTCTTAGTAAAGAAACTTTAAGTGACTCTCCTGTAAGTGTAACCAAGAGCCAAGGTGTCCAAGACTTCCATGCACTCCTCCATGGCTGTTTCTAATATCAGAATAAAAGCCCAAAGAACTGCACTCTTCTCACTCCAAAATGCTTGTGGTTGAGTTCCCCAAATCTGGAATTCAGCAAAGCAATTTACCTACTAAATGTTTGCTACCATGGCCCCAGAAGGCACAAATCTTAGAAAGAGCAATGAGTGAATAAACTATTGAAAATGTCCTGCTTCACCCATTTGTGTGCTACAAATCTGGCCTTCAGCTGCTGTTCCCTATTCATGGCAGCTCACACAGTGTTAGTACTTTCAAACAGAAAACTCTTTTTTTATCTAGAGAAACAATCAGTTTATTTTATATTTTAGGACTATTTGTTGCAAGGACTAAACTAGAATCTAGAATTAACTTGTTTTATTTACTTTGAGAAATAAAGCAAAAACACAGGGAATTGTAAATTCAATGATTTATTGCTAATCTGCTATTCCTATTCATTATTTATGTCTATGTTTATATATAAAGATAAACTGTATTTATAGATTTTACTTTATATACATTATAAGATATAAAAGAAAGTATTTCCTTCTCTCAATTACTTCTCAGCTAAATGCTCAAGGTTCAAACAGATAAACTGTAGATGTCTGTCTTGACAGCCAAATAAGACTGAGCTTTTGTACTTCATGTTATATTTAGCAAGAGTCTGGTTTGGTCCATTTCTCTCTGTGCTGTACCAAGGTTTGCACTGGAATTGATGACACTTTTAGAAGGCAAATGTGCTCAGTGTTACTCAGAAAGATAATTTTTGATCATCCTGTTTGATTGAAAGTACAGTAGAATTGGTCAAGATTTCCAAGATTACAGCAAAGATATTCTTATCCCCATTGATATGTCATGCAAAAGAGAATTAAGTTTTTTTCACACCTATTCTGCATTTAGGAAAAAATCTGATTTGTTGACTGTGATGTTTATATACTTTGTGTGTGTGTGTGTGTGTGTAAAATTTGGGGTGTTTTTGTGACCCCCATTACAGCCAAGGCTAAATAAGACTATCCCAACCCACCAGATTTCAGCTGTCCGAGCCCCACCACCTGTACCAGGTGTGCTGCAGTCCCCAGGTGTCCCTGTCCCAGAGCACCTCTCCGGCACACTCAAATGTCACCCAGGATTCCCCCAGTGCTACCTGACACAGAAGCCACTTATTTCCCTACAGACTGAGCAGGATAAACACACTCCAACAAACCTTTCTCTCCATCAGTACTGGTGAAGTTTAGCTAGACAGTTGCCCAGAACAGGCCCAGTTTTTTGTGCAGCCTGGAATGGCATGGGGCTTTGCAGGACGTGGTTGGATGAGTGGCTGCATGAAAACACCCCTGAATGGGAACTTGTGTAACTGTTGAATTGAAAAAGCTAAACCAGACCCTTTCCCACCCTCCACACACTCATGGCTTCACTTTGCTAACAGGAATAGGAAGTAGTAAATGATTTTTTTATTACTCCTGTTATCATTCACATTAATGCCATATCACACAAATCTGGGAAGTCCAAATGGGGGACCATAATGGCAGTGAATCCAATTTACTTTTAGTGTAAGCTCTTCAAATGCGCCTGAGGAATGCAAGGCACTTTTTCAAAAACAAAAGTCAGGCCCATGAAAGAATAGCTTCCCTCGCTGTCACACCAAACACCCTCATGTACACAGCCTAGATTTATCCCCCTCCTATTACTCTTTACATCATTTTTGTTAGCCAGGGAAAGTTTCCCTGACACAGTTTTGACAATTCCACAATTAATTTGTCTTCATTTCATTGTGTCCTTAATAACATTATATAGGCAACAGATGTCAAGACTTCTCAAGTGGAATGAAGCAGAAGTGAACTCACATCCCTAATAAATTGTTTATTGAATATTTATTTTTACTTGGATGACATAGCATTCGTGAATCTGTTGGTGGTAAAGCCCATGCTTACAGGCTGCAGCATAACACTTATTGAAGCAGCTACTCTTGCCAAATCTATATTGCATTTATAAATCTTCAAAACAAGCCCCGGTAAATGTCACTTCTTCTTAAATGCTTGGCAGAATCAATGACAAGTGATGCTGCCTTTGCCCTTGAAGAATTCATATGTTTGGATCCAAGTCCAAATTCTAAAAACCTGTTCAGAAACACACACAACATAAACACACATGCAATGCACCAGAAGCACCAAGGAAAGAAAGGAAAATATACTCAGAATGGAAAAGTTCAATAAAACTAGGAAAACTTGTCTATGGCTTTTTAGACTTTCATTGTAAGCTCTGAGAAATACAGTATGACAAAGCCCATTAACTTACTTCCATTCTGCATTGGAACATGCACATGGCATCAGGCAGTACTATGTGCCATGTGTTTGTGTTTGTGTTTCCTAAGTATGCATGATAATTATGGGGGGTTTAGTTATATCTTCAAATTTCAAGAGAAATGAAACACAAAAACCGAGTAAAACAGTAAAAAAATGTCGTATCTCCTCTAACTTCTTGAATGTCACCAGTGACTTGTGGAACAGTCTGCTCAGTGTCAGTGGGATGCCCATCTCTAAAGAGTGGAGCTGCTCTGTTAGCAGCATGGTCCAGATTTGCTGTCATGCCTGACATGGCACAACCCAAACACTTTTCCAAGGAAAGCATTGCAGCATCCTCGTTTTCCATCTGTTTTTGTAACAGTCATGGTTTAAAAGAGTATGGGGTAATCTAGTCGTGGTTCTGAATTATACAGCAAGTAGTATTCTTCAAGAGCATGTCAGCTGGCTCAGGTTAATGACATGTCTCTGTGGCAGAGCTGCAACTACATCGTCTTTTTTGCCCACGGTGGATTTCTCAGAGTTAGGGGAACTTCCCTGAGGAGAAATGCTGTCAGCACAGGGCAAAGAAAGAGACCAGATAAAGAGAATTCATGGAGATCCAGCAGTGGAAAGTCTCTCTTCTTCAGAGTTATAATCCCTACAGCACCTTAACCCCTCCAGCCACAGAGAGCAGGGGATGCAGAAGCCCTCTCTTCCTCCTTTCATAAGGATCTTTTCTTCTAAGGAGAAACTGGACATGTGGATTTCCTGACTTGGCCCACAACTCTCGTCAGGGCACCTCCCTCCCTAACCAGAACCAGCATCTTTTCTTCCTAGCAAAACCGACACTTGTTTCACTCCCAGATGGTGCTGAACATGTTAATTAAACAGAAAATCATCGGCAGAGTTTGTCATAGAAATGACATTACAGTGATAGATGAAATCTTGGGGCAATATTAATTGATAAAATGCAAAGTGAAATGGAAAAAAAACCCCATTGATTCAAATCAAGACCTTCTCCTTATTGGTAGAAGAAATCATCATAGTAAAAAAAGAATAAAAAAATTAGTCTCCATCTATTGATGGCTGCCAGGCTGCTAATTGCCTCAGAATGGAAAACTGGCTTTGAAATGGGAGTAGTTCAAAATGAAACAAAAACCCATGGCCTAGATGGTGATGATGAACAAAAAGATGACTTCTCAAGCACACATCCAGGAAAATGAAGGACAAAAAGATTATGAGATATTTTGCTTCTTTTTGTTTCCCAGTTAAACAAAACACATTCACACACACACACACAATAATAATAATAACCTGTCAGCAATTATACCCTATTTAGTAGCATCCCTGGGGATGGTAAATTGTAGTTGGTATGAAGGGGTTTCTTGGGCTCCAAGAGACATTAAGAAATGTGATTATTACATTACTGCATTGTTTTATTCCAAATAAAAGATAAACCGACTGCTCTTACTATTAGATTTGTGTCTGATGTCTGCATACAGTGATTTGTAAAGCATATAAAAATGCTTAAGCACACACCACTTCTTTTTCTCTAATTCCTGTATGCTTTGTTAAATAGTTATCTTAATGCAACAACAGCAGGATATTTTGGATCTTTACAGGAGAGACAGATTACATGGCAGCCACTAAATACTGGCAAATCATCACACATTGTACAAAGTTTTCAAACGTGCAATGCAGAGTATTTCATTTCATCCACAAACCCTGAAGATATCTCAACTGATAAAAGGGAATATTCCAGCTCCCTGTCTGAAAATTACTGGAAGCCAGGTGTCAAGATGCTGGAAAGATGCCCTTTCACCAACTCTCTTTGGCTGTGTGACAGTGAAGTGAGAACGTGCTGGAAGGAAGAAATGATTCTCTGCAAGAACCTTCCCAGTCTGTGCTGTTGACTCCACACAACTGTAACTGACAGCCTTGGTTTGGAATAATTGGGGGAAGTATTTAATGTTCCCTAAGCAAAATGAATTAAGAGGTTAGAATAAAGCCTGAGGGAAGAAACACTACCTGCTCATGGTATGGACTGCAATGAAATCTAAAACTGATACAATTTCCTATTACATAAGAACATGTTTAGTCACCTCATATTCTTCACTCGGCTCGCTATACCTCCCTAAAAAATGTTTAGGGTTGTATGACAGCGACAAAGTGTGACAGGTTCCTAATCTGCAAAACAACTGAAAAATGTTATTTTTTCGCAGAGGCAATCCCACGTTTGTGTGCTGCCTGATTTAGAGTTTCCATCTGGGCAGTTGGCAGTGGTTCCCTTCAGTTCAGGCTACCTCGAAAGTTAGCACAGAGGCCTTGGGGAAGCTCTGAATTACACACTCAGTAAGGGAAGAACAGTTTCTTACTGAAATCATTTTCAGATATTTCAATCAAATGAACAGCAGTTTCATTTCCATTCTTCCAAAAACAGAAATGTAGAAAACCACTTGAAAGCTGAAATTATCATCATTGGAAGTTTGTTGTGCCCTAAATCTCTAGGTATAGTTTGAAAGAGACAGGTTTAGTCCACTTGTTTCTCCTCTATCCCTTCTTCATCTAGAAACAGATCTTATTCAGAGGGTTTAAAGAAAAGAAACTAAAAAATCCACATAATGAAGAGGAAAAAGACATTATTTCTAGAAATATTATTTCATTAGGAGCATTCTCTGCATATCACTGTTCTGTGCATTACACACACAAAAAAACGGAACTGCAGTCACCTCCTTCTCTTCCTCCTCCTGTTACTAGGTTGTTAATTCCAACTGTGAAGCCACTGACCCTTGAAATTATTTTCACATGCCTGGAAAACACATGTGGTTGTTCCTTGCCTTTATCTTTCTAGAACTGTTCCTTCAAAATTCTGTGTGTCCCCTGGAAAATACTAATTCACGTAGGTGAATTAACAAATATCAAAACTTGGCCTTAGTTTTAGCCTTACAGACTTAAAACCTCTAATGACAGAATTCTGAGTTCAGCTTGCATTATTCCTCCCTAGTAACATAAAACCAGGTTCTGCATATGTAACACTGCTGCAGCTTAAGCACAGCAAGATCCACCCTGAACTCTCAAATCCCTGCATCTTATTTGTACAAGCCAGGCTATGAAAAAGACACCTCTAATGAATTCACTGAGAAAGCCTTAGTAGAAGTAGCAACAGCAGACTTGGAGCTATAATATTTAAAGCAACTGCAAAATTGTGCTTTCATCAGGAAAGGAACAAAAGCTTTGTTAGTTTTGAAGCTTACATTTATATTCAGCATAATAATTCAAAGTATCATTGCCTGCCACTATTAGGACACAGAGGTCAAATATGGCAAGTAAAAAAAAAAAAAATTACATTCAAAAGCTATACAAAAGAGAAAATAGGCTCAAATTGTATGAAGTGCAGTGACATTATTTAAATGTCTTTGTTAATCAGGGTCCTGACATAAGAGATGGTGCTGAGAAGAATTTGCTCTTCAGACTCTTCTCAGCATGGGTCAAATCTGCTTAATATTCTGAACGCTGAGTCTGGCTGAACCGCGTTACCCCTTTATGATCTCTCATCTATTTTTTTTTCCTCCTTTGAATTCAAGATGCACTGGTATTTTCAGTTTTCATCACTGCTAAAGGGCAGGGAAGTTACAGTATAAACAGTGAAGTTCCTTTCAAGCCTTGTTTATAATGATTTATACATTATATAGCTGTTAGACCTGCAGAAATTTCTGCAGAAATTCAGAACACAAAAAAAGAAAAGAAAAAACAAAAGGTAGTTTGGAAACGTTTGCGTTTGACCTTATGCTTTTTTTCCAGTTGCTCAATGAGAAACAAAGAATAGGACTATCTGCTGATTCATACATGAAAAAATAAGAGAAATCTAGTTTCCAGCCCCTAGAGCCAGAAGCAAAGAACGACAGGGCCCACAGAGCATTTAATGGACAGATGCTGCTGGGCACTTATCTACACCAACACTCCATTTCAAGTGCGCCCAGGAGGACTATGATGATGTTCCAGGTGACCAATTATCACTCTCTCATGGATGAAGAGAAGATAAACTAAAAGATCCAAGTCATGCAAGTGGTAAATCTCAGCCAGTACACTGGCCTCCCCATTTCCCCTGATGTTGTGGTGAGCAAAAAGGACTCCTTAAAACAAAAGTGTTCTCTGGCTCTCCTGTTGGTGCCATACTGGAGAGGATCTTTTCTGCAATCACAGGATCAACAATCCGTGTTCCTCTATGGTTCCCTCTTCCCCAAGCACTCTTGTAGCTTCCCCAGCCATCCACAAGCTTTATCCTCGCCAGTTGCATTCTCAAAACCCAGACTTGCTACCTGAAGGCTCTGGAGGCTGTTTCTGCTTCCCTGCCAAAATACTCAATCCATTAAAGAGTTTCACCCATTTCAAACAAGACATAGAGCACAATGAGAGGACATGAAAGAGCAGCTGGACAGTTTATTTTGATTTATTGGAAACATTATGGGATTGCCCAAAGGCCTTGGTCAGAGTCCAGTTGTGCTCAGAGCTGTTCCAGCCTGTCTGTAGCAGTGCAAAGCGGTAAGACAGATGAGGCTGCTCGAGACAAGATGAGATCCAGCCCACCAAGGACAGCTGTTTTCACAGTGGGGATTCAGGAAGGACACATTACTGTAAAGACAACTGCACAGTTGTTGGAGATTTTGATAGCCTGGTCAAATTTCAAGATTAGAGAAAATGCAATGACACAAATCAGACTGTCTGACGTGACCCTTTCACACATTCTGATAAGTGAACTAAGTTTTCACACTACTGACATTTGTTCTTGGTCAGAAGCAAAACCAATTCAATCCTAACTACTAACTTCACAGAATGTTCTGTATTTACACTTAATGGTTATTTTTTTAATTGCATATAGAGTTTTCAGAAGGCACAAAACTGTCTAAGACACCTTTGAGACAAGTCTTCACCAAACCAGTGTAGGTCACAAGGGTTTCCACCCATAATGCTGAAAGAGGGTGGCATGCTGATCAGATAGCCAGGGTTATACAACAGAATATCTTCCATGTTTTCAACAGGTTTAATATATATTTCATTATGTCTTGTCTGTGGCTCTGATCCCTCTGTGTTCACCCTACTGTAGACACCCAGCCCCATGGAGAGCTTAGGGGCTATACTTAGAGACTTGTAAGCTAGAAGGACACATGGAAAGTGGTGTAAAGGCTGAAAATGTTCCCATACCTTCTTCCATGATCAGGACAGGTAGCAACAACCAGGTGCTGTAGCTGAGACACTTCTGGGAAGAAGGGGAATGCTCTACATAGTCTATATACAATATAGCATTGTGTTTTATTGGAGATGAGATACTTGCATTTCATTTACTTAAAAAGCCCTCTGAAGAACAAAGTAAAATATAAAAAACAGATCACAAGGAGAAGTATGAGATAACAGGAGGATTGATTTTGAAACCAAAAGAGGGGAAAGAAGTTGAAACACATTTCTTCCTCTCCATCTTACAGTTTTCTTCACGGTGGTTTTACTTTTCTCAGGACCAACTTCAGAAGGAGAGTATTTAAGCATCAAAAGAGAGCTCTTCCCTTCAGAGAACCAGTTTCACGAAATGTAATGTTGACAGGCACTGTACAGCTACAGTGTGTATTTGGCAAGACATAATAAATATGAACTGAAAAGGTCACATCTCACACAGACACCTTTGACGACTCATGCAGACTCTCAAAATACAGCTCAGAAGTAGATACAGTAACACATTCCTTCCCTCCAGCGTTCACAGTAACTAGGGTTTCAAAACCACTTAAATTTCCTATTAAAACTCTCAGTTCAGGAATATACCCCACTTTGATTTAACACCTTCCTAGAAAGGCAGTGGTGCTCCTGTATTCCATGCACCGGTCCAAGTTCAACATGGAATTATTTCTGTTTTCATAACAATAAATAGACATTGCAGGTTTTAAAGGAAACAAAAGAGACAGCAATTCATTTAGGACAACATCTTACTCCTTCTTGCTCATACCCTACTGCCAGTAAATATTTAAGAGATTAATGAGACTTCAAATTATTAAAAAAAAAAAATAAAAGGTAAAAAACTGCTATGCTTTTAAATAAAAAAAACATCTGGAACTTGATTTCTCTTTTTTTATGTTAGCTATTGGGACTGAAAGGGTTAATTTATTTCCTGAGACAGAAGACCTTAGATAAGCTTGCTGGTTATGTAGGCATGTCTGGGTTGCTAGGAGTTTAAACTATCAGCTTGCAAATGGAGCTATTTCAGATCCCAGGTGATCCAAAGAATAGGTCTCCTCCTGCACTGAACGATGAAGGGATTACATGGAAAAAAATAGCATGTGATCATATAATCAGACACTGGACTGTGACACATAAGCAGAAAGATGCTGAATTAAAACAGTGCAAGAAATGCCAGAATTACATTTATGTACCTTCTGAATGCTTGATTTGCAGTCCTTAGAAGGTTTTTTTAATTATTTTTAATAATCATAACTATTGATGGCAATGCACAAAAAATATAATTCAGTACTGGTAATAATGGACAGTGCCTCTTGTGGGCAGCTCCTGCTTGTTCATTGTCCTGGTATTTTTCTACTTCGGACATGGACACTCCAATGTCCCTGATACCTTCTGTCTCTCAGCTCACTCATGCATAGGATCACTGGATTGCCTCACACACACTGGTTAACCCCATTATCAGGAACACTGATAACGTCTCAAGAATCTTCTGTGCCCCCCAGATCTGCACTGTTGAGAACAGGCATAACCCTCGAAGCCATCTCTGAGCTTGATCAGAACTCAGCAAACCTGTGCCACTTGGCTCTGTCAGATGCATCACTGATAAACACCACTGAACCACTGCCAGCCATGTTCTATACCCTATGATATTGCTTGCATTAAAGCAAAACATCTATAGAATAAGAGGAGTAGCAGCTTTGTGGGAGGGGGAATTGCTGTGGTGTTTTTTTCCTAAGAGTTTATACAGGCATGAGAAACACCACAAAGTACCTACTAAGGGGAAAAAAAAAGTAGGCTTGAGCATAGCCAACAATGAAAGTAATCAGAAGCTGTCACACAGTATATAAAATACATTCAAACACATACTTGACTTTAATTTATTGGTGCTAAAACTCCCACTGAATTAAACTGGAGTTCAGGGTGCTCAGCACCCCTCTAAATCAGAAGCTTCATGCCCTGTGACTGCGGCCCTGGGCTGCCTGGTTAACAGGAAATCACTTTTATCACAGCAAGTCGAGGGGAGAAGCCCAGAACCAGAATGCTTTTTTTATCTTCCAAATCTGTGACTCTGTGTAAACTATTTCTACAGGAAATAAATCTGTAAAGGTGGCATCAATTATTACAGTTTCAATTAAGGCACTGAATGGCAGGAGATGCCATGCGTAGCAGAAATGACTAATTTGAAAAGGGAATAATGTATATTTTTCAGATAAAGCTGAAGTAATTTTTTTTAAAATAATTTAGGCAGGATATTTATTCTCTTTTCGACAAAGGAGATGACAGATCCATGCATGATAAAAATCTCTCTTCCTCTTCTAGACAAAGGTAGAGGCACAAGGCTGGTTTCCATATTCAAGCCCCTCAGTTATTAGATTTGTTACATTCCCAGCTCCTGCCAAAAGCCTCAGCTTTTCCTTAAAAATCAATGTAAAAATCCTTAATATGAGATCCTGAACTGAGAAAAAATGAAGAAATTGAACATATATGTGCATGCACACGTGTTTAGATCACCAGAAATTAATAGTTTGTGCAGCCTCATGCTAAATCATAATCATGTTTGCCTATATGATACATGATTGTTGGATTTTACATGAAGCAAAACAAGAAAGAATCTGATTTGCTATAGTTTGAATTAGTTCAAGGGTTTGAGAAAGAAACCAAATGAATTTGCAGAAATTACACAGCAACTGATCTGGTTTCCACTGAATTCAAGAAAAATACTCCATCTGTTATACAGACTCCATTTAACCCCCTCCCAAAATCACCAGCAAAGTGGTCGAGAATGGAAGGCATTCCCTGCTAACGAGTGACAGAAGTGATACTGCTGCTGCTAACACAGTGCCCTACATTTGTATAGTGCCTGCCACTGCCAAGGATGCTAAAACACCTCGACCTCCATGAGGCATAAGGAGTAAAAGTCACAAGCTGTCCAACAGTGTCCCTGGTACTGATTTTGGTCCAGGACAGCAGACCCCTTCTCTCCAAAACCTGCATGAAATTTTCCACTCAGACAACAAAGGAATCTCTCCGATCTCTGGAGACATGAAAGAGCAGCCCACATTTAACTTCATACAACTCAGACTCCTCTCATGCCCAAGTCTTTTTCCTGCCTATATTTCTCTGCTTTAACTTTTCTTTCCCTCCAGTCAACTGTGAACATATATATGAAGATTAGATTTTTGGGAAGCACCTTCAACTCGATTCACTTCAGTTGAATCTTCAAATGCTCAGCCTCTTTGACCATCAGGCCATAAATATAAGAGAAGTAAATATCTGTACCCTGCAACCTCTCCCCTTCTCACTTTGTGACAGTGCTGCTCATGGCTCCCTGAGGAACTGATTTATCCACAAGACTGGCATTTTAAATTCAACAATGTGCAATTCATAGGCCTCAGAGATAACAAATACTCAGTTTCAAATTATTGAATCATTCATTTAGCTTAGGATGCCTGAAAAAAATATCATTTTTATGGAAAGCAATAAATTGTAATTGCAAGTAATAAAAATGTAAGTAAAGAGAATGCCTGGACGTGACACAGAGAAAATATCTCATTCCATAAGTGAGTGTGTTTAACTAATGATGATTTCTAATTGTAACATGTTATTTACAGAATTAACGCTTTTTAAATCTATCTTTTACCTCCAATTTTAAAAGTTATTTCAATTGCAAATGCTAATATTATTTCCTTTCAGTTCAGCCTCTCTGCAAGCAGGAGGAAGCAATGGGAGCTTTGGCTGCTCGAGCCCCTGCCCAGAGCATTTTGAGGTGGTCACATAACCTGGGCTGTCTGGGCTCCTGCAAAGCTTCACGGTGAGCCCTCTTGGCTGGGATGGGATGTAGGGACTCCTGAACACCACACTGCAGGAAGATGTGTCTACTCCCAAGTGCTTCCATTCAAGGTCCATATCCTGCCTAAGAGACCAGAGAAGCTCCAGCAGTGTGGAATAAGCTCTTCACACTGGCTGTGGTTGTCCTGCTTGTAGAAACCAGTGAAGTGTCATAGTTATCAGTGCTAGTGGCTGCTGGTCTGATATGATGACTTGCTACTGTAACATTCCAAATTTGAGCCTAGATCTTTTCAAAATTTACCAGTGATGATATTCTGTCAATGTAGAATAATTGAATAATCCTTTGCACTGTTTTTCATTTAGTTACCAAGCTTGGCAATAATGATACTGCACTTTGGCCGCCTTATTGAAAAAAAGAAAAAAAGCATGTTGACTTTCATTTTTCACGATGTATTACTCTGTGATTAAGGCTACTTCTTTTGTTGTTTGTTTATTTCTTTCTACTTTGCAATTTGAATTCATCTGGATTTAGCTTCCAGGCTACTCCAGCCAAATCCTGTCTTTCTCTATGAGATTACAGAGGTAACCAATATCTGCAACACATTAAGGCCCTTCTGAGCAGTAAACAAATCATGTCTCTTTCCTTGAGAAAAGCAGAACAGAAGGAGCTCTAAATTTCTCACTATAAGGCATTCTCTTGAAATTATTTTTCTTGCCCATTCATTTACCTTCTTCGATTTGTCAACATAATTTAAACAAACGTGGACACAAAACTAAACAACATATTCCAGTAGTTGCCCGACTAATGGAATATCTATGGACAAAATCACTTCCCTCTCCCTAAATCACCATTTTAATCTGTATATTCACGATCCACATTAGCCTGCTTTGCCTCAGCTCTAACAGAAAGCCCCAAGGAGCTGCTTGCCTGGGATGATGCAGACACCTTTCTCAAGAGAACAAATATCCTCATTGCAACTTCCAGCCTGCATTCTCCTTAATTTTTTTTTCTCTCTTTTTTTTTGAATGGCCCGTGTTGGAAATTTTCCTGAATTCTCTGGTAGGGGTCAATTACAACTCACCATTCCAATAGTCTATAAATGATCTGGAAGTCTTTTTACTGGCAGCTACTATATGTATGCCTCCAGTTTATTGACAAAGTCGTGGATGAGAACTAAGCCAGCATCTATCCCTAAAGAATTTCACTAAACTTAGGTCTCATTATTATTTTGGTAGTGGAGAGCATCCTTCCAAATAAAGAACAAAAAATTTTAAAATATATTAAAAAATATGCAAGGCAAACTTTCCAAGGCATAGAGAAAGATGGGCTTCATTATGTAGAAATGTAAAGGCTGTGTACAAAAATGCCAGGTGTGTACCAAAACCAGTCATTAAAAATCAGTTTCTTTTGAGCAAAAATCCCATGTTTTCCACAATTCAATGTGCATTACAAGAACACAAAATAACTCCATATAAAATAAAGAATGTATATGTTTATGCACATTTCGACCACAAAGAGGAGAATTAACAAACATTTCGAATAACTGCAATATAGTATGGAAGGCACACTGGAGTGAAGTACATGAATGCTTCCATAAGAGTGATCTTTTATTCAATATGAGCTCTGTCAAGGATATAAATCCTTTCTGCCTATCTCCAGGGTCCCCAGGCCCAAAATACCATAAGATTAACTTTCATGACAGACTTTCTTTGGGGAGAGGAAGGTGGCAGAGGCAAAGTGCTGTGTCAGTGTGACAGAGAAAGTCTAAAAACAGACATGAGTTCATAATAGAAAAAAAAAAATCTTCATTTTTTTCAAATTACTGGAACTGCAGAATTCAGGAAAACACTGAAATGTGGGGCCTCTGGATGCAACAAATGCAACTTACAGCAGTGCCAAAGTATTTCTTGGATAGGAAAGCTTTAATTCATGTTACCACTCCTGACTCCTCCTTAGTTTCTCCTCCTTTGCTCTCCACTCACCTAGAGAGGTGGCCAAGACTGCACATCTCTGCGTGAAATTTGTAATATAATCAGCAAGATGCCACAAAGCTTAATATTTGATGCTGCTTTATTATTCTCATTGTGCTTCTTCAGGTTCAGTCTCCCTCCCCACAACGTGCTCTCTCCCCTCTCCTCTGCAAGCCCCCCCCTCAGAGGCACAAACAATTTTAGCTCAAAAGCTGCATTACCTCTCATTTTATGAAATTTCTGCAAGGAATAACCTTTAACCCATACTTTGCCTCCTCCCCTTCCCTGCCAAAAGCTTTATTCATTCAATCCTTTTTCAACCTCAATTACTTCCCATTTAACAAATGGTTGGTGTAGCAGTGAAGCACTACAGTAAGAACAAAGGTTGGTGCTCCATTGCAATCTCTTCAGGGTAGAATTAAAGGCAAATTCTCTATCAGAGAAAGCCACCTCTCCTCGATTTTTCTGTCACCGCATTATTATTATACAGCTTGTCTCTGAAAAGAAGGCTCTCAGGGTGTCATGAACTCTCAGAGAATTTCTAGTCTACAATGCCTTTCAGTAAAAAAGAGAATGCTCCAGAGAGAAAATAACCTTTGTGGAAGGAAAGGTTTGTTCTGCAATATTGTCTGAGCATTGGCTTTACAGGGAAGAAATGAGTCTTTGCATTTGTGTTACCAGAGAGCAGGAGCTGCTCCAAAAGGAGATGAGTGTGCACAGCCCGAGCTGTGCTGCTCACTTGCCCCTGGCTGAGGGACAGGGGCACTCGAGCAGGATTAGGCAGCACAAACAACCCCTGCTCCACTGAGACATGGCCACAGCACAGCACACACAGCTGAGTTCAGAAAACATGAATCCTGGGAACTTAGTTAATTCTTTAATTACAGGAAAAAAGCCGTGTCACATACAACATCTCTTTCCAGATCTCGTTTGAAGGATAAGGAAAGAATGCATTCCTCATTCCCTGTCCCTCACTTCTCAATGATTCTCTCCTATTTCCCCCTCCCAATTTTAAATACTTTAAATGCAGCTATGAATTCCTGCCTTTTGCTGGTACATCTATAGCAGCAGTTTATGTCAGCAACAGGACTGCAGCATCCTCCTGGAGACAAACTAGGCTGATAGTCCAGAAGAATCCTAAACTGTCTTGTCTATCAAAAATAAGGAGTGCTCATAGCAAGTATCATTCATACAAACACAAACATACACAGAAACATGTTCCAGCAGAGGAAAGGACAGAGCACAGACAAAAGTGACAGACACCCTTAAAAAAGGTGAGGGAATCAGGAAAGAGATTCCAAGCTGCGTGAATTGTTAAATGCCCTTTGAAACAAATGGAACTCTGGTAATTAATTTCAGCTAAGGATTTGTCCCTGAGAAATGAAAAGTACGTCAAGTAATTATTTTAATTACATGAAAAGTTAAGGAGGTTATTATTCTTATTTCATATAATTTTATGTGTTCCATTGGTCATTTCAAAGAATTTGATGTTTCTATTTTGTTTTAAAGTTAAAAGTTTTCTTTATCCAAATGAGAAAAAGAATGATGCAATGCAAAAGGAAGGTGAAATGGTTAATGGAGTAAATGACTTATAAATACATAGGAAAAAGTAAATTACAGGAAAGGAAAATTAAATTTTGTAGTATGCAGATTCAAGTTCAAGCACAACAAGAAACATCATCAAAATGTATCCTCCCTTGGGAATTACAGATTATTGAAGACAGTGGCACTTCATATGCTTTTCTTAACACTGTTTACAAATGACATCCTTCTGGGAGTTGAAGAAAAAAAATATTGTACTTTAAAGGCATGCAAGTGGGTTATTAGCTAAAGCTAATGGCCACCATTCCCACAAATCTCAAAGATTACTTTTTCCCCCTGAAAGAAAAATAAACCAAAGAAAAATGGTATCATGCTTGATGTTCTGCAAACATTTTAATAATACATAAGTCTGAGTTAGAAAGGAAAACAACTCAAAACCAAATCAATAAAGTCTGTAAAACTAAAAAATTTCAATTTAGCCTCCGGTTACTCTGTCAGTGTTTACTGCATGTCGTACAGGCTTCTCCACGTACCTGCATGCCTAGGATATTCTTAGTGCTGTAAATCCTTTAGATGTATCCCAAATGCTGAGATAACGCTATTTAAATCCCTGGAATAATAAACAATTAAAAAGACCCCACTACTGCTGTCATTCAGTGATACTTTAAAAATAGCACAGCTAAGCAGGTGGTGAGTAGTGATTACCGTGCTTGCTGTCACCGACTGCCTGCAGATTGTGCACACAGCACATCTATGCCAAGATATCTGGTTATTTGTGTTACTCATCTTCTCCCTTCCTACTCATCAACTTTACCTAAATGTGTTTTTTCAGCTGTAACACACTGAGTTTGAAACTGCAGCCTCCTTAAGGCAGGGGTTATCACGCTAAACTTGGCTGCTACCTCTGGAACAGGTCTGAGAGTGCAAACTAAACTTTCAGCCTGAGACATTGGTAATCACTCAGTGGCATCTTCAGAGACAGACTTGACCCCATAAGGGCAAACACAAGCAACAAAGGGTTAAGCCTTTTGGTTTCTCAAGAGTTTTTGACAATCATAAATGCTGAAAAAACAAGGAAACAGGATTTGGTTTGCAGCGAAAGGAGCAACCTGCAGGTTGTAAAATTTTAGGCTGACCCTTTGTTAAATTACCATCTATTTGCAAAATTATTTCAAGTTTGAATGGTATGAAAGATGAAAATACGAGTAAATTAAGTATACTGCAGTTACCTGCAGCATTTCACAGTTCATTTCTGGAATATTTTGGGGTCTTGTCCTCTATGGCTCTTTTTTATAAATGGTTAGTACGCTTGGCCAGCTCATCCTGACAGTACTTCTCCAGTATGATGCAGGAGAAATCATAAAAGGCTTTTAAAAAGAAAGAAAGGGGGGAAAAAAAAAGAAAAAAAAAAAGGTTTTCAAAACCATTGTCAAAATGAGGGTCCAGAAATCAATTTGTAATTATCTGCCAACACAAATCTAAAGGCTTTTCTGTGATAAGGGTGGTAATATATAGGGCTGTAATGTGAATTATTTCAAAGAATAAAAGACTGATTGTCTTCATGACCTATATAGCTTTTAGTGAGCTTTAAAACAAAATTACATTTTATACTTCTCATGAATGGCTTTCTCTCCCCTCTTTCTCCCTTTAAAAATGCAGGGGTTTTGTCCCATCTAGTAGGCTTTCAGCTTTAAATAGGACTCGGTTTCTTCCAATGTTGATACATTTCGTTCCACTGAAAGTGAAGGCTCTGGATTTGCAAAAGAGCTGAAGCTTCCCCTGTACAAAGCCAGTCCTTTCCAATGTGTTTAAAAGTAAACTACAAACCATATGATCGTGTCATTTTTTACACAGATGCTCAACACTAAAATTCTTTTTTTCTTTTTTCTCCTGGAAATATTTTAGCATGAAAATATGATTAAAAAAATAAATATTTCACAGGGTGCAAAACCACCAGAAAATAGCATATCTTAAGTAAATAAAAGGCCAAATGAATATGAGGAAAAAATATAGGGTTGAGTATTTGTAACAAATTGAAGCAAAAGACCAAGTGCAGTATTTTCAAAGCGTGAGGGCCATGTCCAGGTCACTGTCCTTAACCACCTCAGCTCCTGGGGCCTGATGCCAACAGAGTGATTCCAGCTGTAGGTGACTCCAGGCCTGGCTTTTAATTGTCCAGGGGTTCTCAATGTACATTTTATTGTTGCAGGTCCAAACCCATGACAGCTTCTGTGTATGATACCAGTTACAACCTTCTTGTGCAAAGCTGCCTCCACGTGGTTTTACTTATGGTTATTGCCTGCTTGAAATTGCTTTCCAAGAAGTTTCCATGGTAGTTTCAGTGAATCATTATGTTAAAAATATTAAACAGATCATACAATTCATATTGTAGAGCATATCTCTATGAAATAATTTGGTTTTTGGAAAGAATGTTTGGTTATGTTTCACTGGCCTATTCAGAGATTCAAACCAAAAATCAATTAATACTTAAGTGTATTGGTCTGAAAGTGTTTTGCATCTTTGTTAAGAGCTCCTTGGGATAAAGACATACATCCCACTCTTATTAACAATAAATCAGATTCCTAAATGAAGTACTTGCTGCATGTCAGGATTCCTTCCCACTAGCAATTAGGTTCTACTTTGGAAATGTGATAAATTTCTTTACCAATCTAAGATTCTTAAGACTGTGATGAAATTAACTGATTAATAATTATGGATTTTTAGGACACCTATTCTTAAGAAAATTTAAAAAAAATCCATTGCCTGTTTGCTTTTTATTTTCATGCTACTTGACCAACTTGTATAGTAACTACCATGAAATATTACAGAATCTTCTCTGCTTTGCATTCAGAAAAGGTTAGACAAGGAGTTCTTTCCTCGTATGCACTTTTCTTCCTTAGGAAAGGCTTTTCTAATCTATTAGGGTGAGATCACTTCATTATTATATTTACCAATTTTTCCTGAGAGGATTTTTTGTAATATCTTCCTGCTCATACCACAATACATAATTTGGGTATTGACCCTGTATGTTCATACACTGCCTGGAATTTTAAGGCCATATTCAGAAGCCCCGCATTAGGCCTTTTAAATAATAAATAAAAACTACAGTGCCAAGGCATCCCTGCCAACTTTTCTGCAATTGGCTGGCACTGCTCATTTAATAACTTCACTTTTCACTAGAGAGTAAACCTGTCCCCATAAGCCATATGTCTTTTTCCAACATTTGTTTCACTTGAACTTAAATTCTAAAGGGACAGTAAAGTACATAATGTCACACCAACTTGCTGATATATTTGCTAATGCTGCAAGCAAGGTTATCCAGTCTGTTCTCAAACTCCAAATGGTTTCTGTTGGGTCAAAAAGGTTGAAAGAAAGCAAGGTGGAGATCAAAACTGCTTGGTTCCTTCTTATTCCCTACCTTAGATAGTAAATTAATGGTGGGATAACCAGCTAATAAAAGCACAGACTGGAAGGTTCATTCAATCTCATGCAAAACTACTTAAGAGACTGACAATTTCTCTCCTGTGTTATGACTTTGGGGAATGTCACCTCCTGAACACAAACAGGGACAGCTCTCAGGCTTGTCTAGGCTACACCACAGAAGGGAAGATGCACATCCTCACCTGGCACAAACATAAGGACACAGAATTACCTTCAGCACTTCATCCTTCTCCCTGTTCAGTCTGAGCACAGCATTTGGCCTTTGAACCAGCCAAATGTGGCTGAAGGGAAGAGGCAAGTCCACAAAACTTCCTGAACAAACTTTGGTAAGACAGAAGCAAAACTCAGTGCACTGTTAATCAACTCTTATCTTTTAGGGGGAAAAAATGCAAATGTAACATCATTAAAAATGAAAACTTTTAATGAAAACAAGAATTACTCATACTGCTCCACAGAGGATAAAAGATCTCTCTTTGGATTCCACTCTAATCTAGTTTCAGGGTAATTGTTAAAGTGCTGGAAACATCTTATCTTTCCCTCCTCCCTGTTTGTATTCCTGACTTCTTTAACATACAGATTGCTTTTAATTCGGTTGGTTGGGATGTCAGTTCTATATAAGGCTCTCATTTGAATCTCAGTTTAAATGAGCATTTCTCAAAGAACAACCTTCTGTCCTTTCCTCTTTCCAACTCCTTCAGCTCAAAATGCTCATGTCAAAGGAAATTTTACTGTCTTCTCCTCACCCCATCTTGCAGGTTCCTTCCCAGAGATATGCAAGAGAGTGAGTGCTGTCCTCAGACCCTTCTGGCTTCTCTGCTCGCACTGTGACTGGTCAAAAGAGCCACCCAGCTCCAAATCATGGTGTTAGATCCTGTTTGATTTCCCTGATTCTCAATGACATTTCTGTGCTAAGCAGCTCAGATTTTCTCTTGATAAACAGTGCTTAGCCTGAAGAGTGAATTGTATGGCCTTTATGTAATTGTCAAGTATGCACACAGAAAAGTGGATATAGCGTAAGGACTTATCACTGTGAAATCTGTTCTATAGTCTTGTTCACTTCAGTTACTTTTTTGAAGTTGTCACCACTCCATGCCTTTCAATAGTCCTATATTTTTGCATTATTTTCCTGACTGCCTTGAACCAGAGAGATCAGGAATACTGAAACTTATGTGTCCCAGCAAGAGCCCAGAGTTTCTCAGCTTAACAACAATGTCCTCTAAGCAGTCACCTCAATGCATAGAGGAAACAATAAAGGCAGCATAAAATATTTGAAAACATTTGTTCTTTCTTCTGGCTGTATTTACCTCAGTAGGAAATGATCCCAACACTACAGAACAGAAAAATGCGTTAGGTCTGCAAATGCACCTTACAGTTTGGGGTAAGCCTTTTTGGCTTTCTTTTCCTTCAGCGAGGTGATGGGCAGTGCATGGCAGCTCAGCATGCTTGTCACTAACTTCTCGCCTCCAACTCTCCAGTTCATGGTAAGATCAAAGCCGAGCAGCACAAAGGAAGATTTGAGCACATGGATCATGCAGCAAGACCTGGTTTCATGCCCTTTGTACACAACAACCTTTGTGGTTACTGGAATTATGTTTCGGTTCCTCTTCCCCTTTTCTAAGTCACTGCAGTATTGATTGGTACAATGGTTACAAAGAAGTTCATTCAAAAATGAAACAAACAGAAGAGAATTACTGATAATCAGAAGGGGAGCTGTAATAACGACCAGCATTTGACTGAACCTCAAGGATGTAGCAATACTTGACGAATCCATTGATTCCAGAGTGGTTACAAAAAGTAAACTATCCAACCTCAGGTTCAGCAGCATCTGCTGCTCACTGGCAGTACAAAGCAATCCACTTTAGTCACAGGAATCACCCTTACTCCAGTGTTCTCTCACTTTTAGCCTTCATCACCTCTTCCCTCTTGCACTAAACAGGTGTTGCCATGTATGTAGCATTGCCAGTGTCATCTCATAATTATTCAAAGCTTTGTATTCTTTCTCCAACAATCCTAATAACATGTTTTGACAACTTGAACTCCATGACAATTATCCTTTGGGGAAATCAAAACAACATCCTATTATTAGCTGGGAACATAACCTTGCAGAAAGTACAAAACCAGGATTGTCATCAATGCCTTTTTTATGAAACATCTGACTGAGATCTCAAGTAGGGACCAAGAGAAGGGACACTGCTGTTCACTGAGCAGGTGTCAGTGACCTGCACAGTGTGCCTGCTAGCACCACCGAGTATCTGTGGGCTTTTGGAACATCACTGTTACAATGTCTACCATCAGTTGGTGCGCTATTTTCTTAAATTCAGTCAATGGAGTAGTAACAATCTCTTGTTGTGCATTTGTACCACATTCAACATAAAGGGGTCCCATCTCCATGGTAAAATTAACACTGTTTACATTAGCAGCTGAAGCAGTGACAAAAAAGGAGCTGCTGCTTTCTTCATCATCCAGTAAGCTAATGTTTTTGGGGGTTTTTTTGCAATGTTATGCCTATCTTATCCATCTCAGTAGGAAAACTTGTAAAGAGCTGATTTTTTTTTAATTTTTTCATTTTAATTGTCTTAGATTCCAAAACAAAACTCTGGAACCAACGTTGCTTCAATGGGGATAATGAAATCTTACTGGTGAAAAATATCACCAGAAGATCAGAGAATCATAAAATTGTTTGGGTTGGAAGGGACATTAAAGACCATCTAGTTGCAACCCCCTGCCATAGGTAAGGACACCTATTAAACCAGGTTGCTCAGAGTCCCATCCAAGCTTGCCTAGAACACTTTGCAGGGATGGGGCTAAAATGCTGAATTTCAGGCAGATATCTCAGAATTGTCACAGGAAGACATTCCTCCCGCTAATCAATGGTGGAGAATAATCTCAGTGGTTCACAGCACCAGCTTAACTGTTGTCAAATACTGCCACGTAAGAGTAACTCTGATTATGCAAATAACTGCAGGGACATGACCCACACTCAGGTCACTGAAAATTTAACTGCACTACATCAAATTTACCAGAAAATCACAAGGGCAATCACCAGATGATCACTGGCCATTACTAGAGCAGGATCATCATTCATCCTAATGACATCCCCAAGCCATACAGGATGTTATCTGTTTTGCTCAATTTCCAGACAAAATAGTTTAACCAATATTAATGCAATTTAGAGTTTAATGCTCCCTCACCCAAATGCTTTCTCTCTCCACTCCAGCAATCAACAATCTCTTCTTTCCATCTCATTTGAAGCAGTGATTTTCTATCAGAGAAGTATAACATATCTGGGTTGATTCCTCAGCTCCATTGAAGAATATTTCAGCTTTAGGTCTGTAAGATGCCTAATGAGACAATTCCACATACAGAGGAAATAAATAGCTAATCCATAGCTTTATTGTATTGCTGTTAGCTTTGAACAGACAACTGTGACTACTCAAAAGGAGGCATGATTTGAATGTTGGTTTAGGTAAGAAGTTTTCAGACACAGCGGTTTGTTTAGAAAACTTTCTGGAAAATATTTCCCAGCAATCTACTTTCCTACCGTTTCACCTGGGAAGCAAATCTGTGCAAGATGCCCTGGGAGCTCCAACTTTCCAGAGGACTGACAGCCAATCCTGGCCATTCTTCAAACCACGGGAGCTGAAACTCTGAGGACTTCAAGTAGATGGTGCTTCTCAAGCCTCTGGGAGTTCTAAATATATACAATTTATTTAGGAATGATCAAAGTTTCCCTCCAAGCATCAATCTATATCCCCCAAGACAACATCTTTCAAATGTTAGAATTTCTCACAGATGAAAATTTCCAATATTAGATTAGTTCTACTCTAAATCCATTGTCCTGCAATTTGCTCTGGCTCAATACTGCTATTATGACACTCCTTAAATCATTTATTCCAAGTTAAGATAAAGAAGTGGCACATTTTGCCATATTACTCAAAATTTAAGAAAACAGCCAAATATATTAGTGGAATTGCAACTTCCTTTCCAGTGCATCCCACTGGAAATGCACAGGGTGCTTAATATGACAGTCACACAGTCCATTTCAGGAAAATACTTTCAAAGGCAATTTTAAACAATGACCAATGTAAAGCTTAAATCTATTAGACTCTTATGTTTCTCTGGGTTTCTTCCCTTCCTTCCTATAGCCCTCAAAAATTTGTACTATTTTAAAAAGTCAACAGGAAACAGAACCACGTACACTCATTGCTCTTGGATAATAATTTCTATTCTGGGCTTTTACCCTATCCCTATGCTACAGGATTTCAATTCCTTTTGGAATAATGTTTTCTAGGTTTGGGGTTCTAAGATCATTCCTTTTTTCTTTCTTAAAAAGAATTTCAGTACCCTAATTGGCATTCCAAGAGAAAGACAAAATCCCACATTTTCTTTTTGCATGCATGCTTTGCTCTTTGGAACGGCACTAAAAATGAAAAAACAAGGTCTGAAAATAGAAAATAAGCCAAAAAATGATCCATCACACTATGTTGTACTGAAAGCAATTTGGGTTTGGATTTGATCTTGCTAGTAATTCTTTGGGAAAAAAAAAAAAAAGAAAAAAACTGGCATTGAGCAGTTCTTTCATCTAACAATGAATGATCCTGCAGAAAAGTCTGCGGAATGTTTCAAAGAACTTGTTTAGATATATTTACTTTACTGCTATGCCCATGGGAGAAGAGAGCCTTTTTTCCTGACACAGATTTCTATAATTCAGTTTAAGGCATTGAAGCTCCCTTCTGCAAAATGACAAGCTGCTTCTGTTGGGAGTTGGCTTTCTTTGCTCTGACCGAAACAAGGTCTTGCTCAGCCCCAATCATCTGAATCATCAGTAAATCCTCAGGTGAGGAAATAAATGTCTAGTTCTGAATTAACACTGTAAAATGCTCAAGTTTTTTATATGCTCATGCAGGTAGAGACATTATTATGCATGGATATGTTCAGACACATGGGTGTAGAAGTAAAATTTGAAGATGACATCCACACCGGCTGGTTGCTCAAACAGTTGTCAAATAAAGGTGAGGTTTTGCAGCATGTGATGATGTGGTCGTGTGGTCCTTCCCTGCCCTTCCCTTTTCTGCTTAAGCAATAGCCACCGCTGACGGCTGTGATGGCTGCACCTTGCTTGAGCTGGACTCTGGGAAGACAGATAATACCAAAATAGCTAAACGCCAGGACTCTTTCCCAGCAGCTGAGGGCTGCTTGAGCATGTGCCAGCCAAAATGCGTCCTATATGCAAATATGACTGTAAGTCAATCATCTTATTCCACAAATAGTGGACAGCCCAGGGCCCACTGGGCTCTGCACAGCAGTGGGCTGCATGCCAGGATTTGTTCTTGCGTAGGGACACCTCTCAACAGCACTCATCGAGACTGAGAACATGATTGCTATGTCACATACTCGATAAGAGAACTGGGACTAAGAGTGCTGAGACTTGGAAGTCTTGGTTAAGTGACAGATAGGATTGATTGTGCACATATAATCCCTTAGACTTAAACCATTGACCAAATCTGGGACCATGTCTTGATCCAGCCACACCTAAACTTCCATGAGGAAGGAGTTTACAATACAGGGAGGTCTTTTTTGACCTCACAGCTCAATGGTAGGGTCTCCTGACAGCTCTGCCCGACCCTGTCCTCTATGCAGTGAATAACCAAGTGTACTTTGCCATCAAATCTTGTTCAACCATGTTGCATTTACTATCAAACTTTGTTAATCACTGTGTTACATCAATAAACATAATGCTACTTCTCTTGTAGGTGAAGAGCATCATTCCACCCATGAGAGATATTCATTTATTACTTTTTATGAAGCCAATCAGTTTTCCCACAGTACTTTTTTTTCCTTAAAATTTATTTATAAATAACTGTGGAGAAATAGTGCATATTGTACAGTCATTTATCTGAGACTACTTTGACAAAATTCACTTGTGTCCCTTAAGGCAGATTAGATGAACTACCATTTAACGGTATTGATGATGGATGCAGTAAACAGCTTTTGGCCTGGGAACATAATCTATGACACCTAGAATCTGTGAGTAGCAAAAATTCATTTGCAGCATTTAGACATCACTATCAGTCTATGCCATGTAAATGGGAGGAAAAAGACTGTGGTTTGGGATGAAGAACGTTCTGTGAAAAGTAAAAGGGCTGTGCTCTAATCTCCCTGGTGAGCACTTCCAAACCACTATGGGCAGTGCAAAGGCTTGGATCAATTAGATATTAATAACATTCTAATCCTTGGAGATATGTACAGAAGAACATTTATCAGTGGCAAAACTTTAAAAATAATAATAAAAAAGTCATCTCTATCTTTTCCTCTCTATTTAGTTCCTCCCAAATCTACTAGGCAAAATTCCCGTTCTTGCATGGGGTGATACGAGGCTAATCTATCCTCATTT
Organism: Campylorhamphus procurvoides; assembly: GCA_013396655.1. NCBI lineage: Eukaryota > Metazoa > Chordata > Aves > Passeriformes > Dendrocolaptidae > Campylorhamphus > Campylorhamphus procurvoides. The sequence continues at coordinate 598,459 of WBMV01005060.1, forward strand.
CCTTTTACAGGGCATGCTTGGGGAAACACCCAATGCTACCCAGTCATTTATAGCTGGGAGTGGCAAAAAGAGGTGCTTTAAAGGGCATCTAAATCTTGAATTATCCACTCATCAGAGATAGAGGAGGATGATTATGCACTTTAGCCAAAACACAACAGCATTGAATCATTAATTTGGAAAACACTGAATTCAACAGTTCATCGTTCAGTCTCAGGCCTGTTCATATACTGGTTTCCCTAATAAAACCAACTGCAAAGATTGAGGATAGGCAGGTTTCTGCAAACTGGGCAGTTTACTCTAAACACTAGTTTAGTTACACTAAACACTATCACACCAAACAAAAAAATTCCATGGGGAAATCCCAGATAAATGATGCATATGGTGAACTGGAAGATGCTGACCTTGTAAGAGTTCATTTTATCATAAGAGGTTAGATTCCCATGGTAAATTATCAATAAACTCAAATATTTCCTTTGTGAAAAGAGAAGAAAAACAGCAAACTTGATAACCCTTTCATACTGGAAGGTACTTTATCACAGAAATCTGTGCACGTAGGGCTTGTTCAGAAATCTATTTAAGCAATAATACATAACCCCCTCTACTTCTAATGATGAATATGATTAAATCACTAAAATTAAGCAAGGCTTAAGTAAACATAATGAATGTGGTAAACACAAAGCTGATACCTGAAAATCTGGGGAAAAAAATTTAAAGGTAAGAACTTAGCATTTTTAATGCCAAAAAAGGCAAAAAGAGGAGGATATAACATCAACCACAAATAGCATATCTATGCAACAAATGGACAGACATGAAGAGATCCTTCAGTCAGCAGTGGCCAAGCTACAATGTGTACAAAACAAAGCACTGTAGAGCTTAGTGGGGCAGATTAACCCAGGAAGAGCATGATGCTGAAACACTTACATTGAATTCCATCCAAGCTATCTTGTTCAGTGCTAACCAGCATGCAAAGACATAAAAGTATACCCTACTTCTCCAACAAAGGCAAAAAACATCTTGGAAATTTTAACTAATTATTTCAACATTATAATTTCTTCCTGGAATCACTCACTTGAAGCAGCTGAGCATGCTGAAAGCTGAACCTGGTGACCTGTTAATAAAAATATTTTGCCTCTTTGTGGCAGTAAGGGCAAGGAAAATCAGGCTTGAGATGTAGGAGGAGAATGAAGACTTTATTTGGAATGTTCTGAGCATTGTTTTTGATTAAATTGTATTTACAGTTTATAGCAAGCACAAGAAGATACTGGATTGTCTCCTTACTGCACTGATGTCACCTTTTTCAAAACCCAGATAAACTGCAAAAGGGAAAAGATTAAAACTTTGCAGTGGGTCTTTCTTCAGTAGGAGCCATGAAAAAAGGAAGGTAAATTGGAATACTCTCATGACAGCTATTTGCTTTATTGTGCTGCTTTATTTGCTATTTATGCTATCAGGTAATTTCTTACTATGCTGTTTCTACTAGCTATAGCATGGTTTGATTTCTGACAGACTCTAAGTGGAGGCCAGCACATGGGTCAGTTTTCCATGAAGTCTGCCATGCTTAAGCAAGAACCCTAAACCACTTGGATCAGGATAACTAGGAGTGAATTAGAATTCATCACAGAAATACTAATTAATCCATCCCTCCCATGCATTCAGCAGAACTCACCCCACGAACCCTGCAGCCCAAGTGCCAGTTGCAATCATGGTGAGATTTCATACAGCCCCCTTCTTCTGCCTGGTTGCTGCTCTAGCAGAGCCCCCTGTGCAGGTGAGCCTGCCAGTTAAACCTAAATTGAGGTGGAACTGGGGAGGGAAGTGGGTGCTTTTCAGCTCTCATTTTCAGTTTATCATCTTGCCCTTTCCTGGTTTAAAGCAGAGGAGGGGAATCTCTTCCTTTGTCTCTGTCTCCATCCAACCAGTACCAAACTTGGACTTGTTCCTTCTCAAAGAACATGATCTTTGCTAGAACTGAGGCAGGATTTTATTATAAAAGCAACCAGGGTGCCAATGAGGCCTTTGGAAGGAGCTTTGGTCATTAACTCCACTACCAATTAGAACTTTTTGTAGAGCTACATGATTACCTCTTTGCCTGCAGAAACAAGGTTGGTGCCCTCATTGCTGGATCCCTGGACCCCACCTCAACCAACAGCTGACATGCCTGTGTAACACAGGCCTTTTTCCTTACATGAGACAGCTTTTCTTCTCTGTTTAACATTTTGTTTTCCTAACAGAGTGTGGAAGGACTTTTAGAAGCAAAATCCAGGTTGGGAGCGCTCTGTAACAACCATGGCCATAGGATTAATTTTATTTCTCAAAATTCTTCTATATTCAAAATAAAATTCACAGCTGCATTCAAAAAAATTTATAGATATGTGTCTTTTCACCCAGTTTTTCCATACAGGAACTCTTACAGGCTTTAGCACAGGCAGGGTTCTTTCAAAGCAGCATAATGTTCTTTACCACTTCCCTTTCTCAGTGACAGGTCATTTTGAACGCTTGCCCATCCCTGCCTGTATCTGATGCTCTTGACACCAGACACACACATTTTAACAGAATTTCTGAAAGGGCTGTTTGAAAGACAGGGTAACCTGACAGCAAGAAAATGTTACTAAAAATGTTTCATGGTACTTTCCATGTGAAAATCTGTTGTGTAGTCCCGTTGAATCTGTGCACACTTTTATAGCTTCAGTAAAAATGAAAAACAGGAGAGAAAAGAAAAATCACTTGGGGGGGGCAAGTTTTACAGAAGCCTGGAGGATAATGTAACATTTATCTAAGAAATAAATCACATTATTTGTTATTAAATACATTATTGCATGTAATGGAAAATAGTTTTCAGTAAAAATATTTTGAAATAACAAATGTTATTTGGTTTCACTTCAGATATATTTTAGTGTTAAGAAAATGAAAGGAATAAAGCAATTTTTATAGATTATGTGGGAATGAAAAATAAGCTGTTATCTGGACCTTCAAAATATTACTAAATCAAACAGCATTAAGCATAAAATAACTTTTATTACTGTTACCAACAACTTTTAGCATGAAAGCACTGGAAAATTATAGCATGCTTTTTTTTCAGCTGAGATTAATATGTTGCCCTATGAGGGCTGGAATACAGTGCCTGTCTGATAGCATAAAACAAACCTGAACAGCTGATAAGGACAACGATTAAATAAGTATAATGGATTTTATACGGGTGTGGGAGGAATTCAGTAAAGAAAATTGTCCAAATTAAGTTTGTGTCAGTCACTGAAATTTATATGCTGCTTCTTGCAAAAGGTGTCTATCATCTTTAAAATCCAGAGGGGATCAAGGCATTATACTCTGCAGTGGCATCTGTGCCTCCAACAGCACACTCCTCTTTAGAGCCATGCTGGATCATTGGTTTAACGTTGAACAGACTCAGAAAGAAGACAAAAAGGAACAGCAGCAAGACAACTGCTTTGTGTATCATCTTCAGTTATCACTGGCGGCCCCCCATTCAAGAATTGACTGAACTCAGCTTCAGTAATTAACTCTTGCCTTTTTATTGGTCTGACCTATTCAGAATTATACCAAAACTCCAACCCACCAGAACAATTATATTTTCTTTTCCAAATTGGAAAGAAAAATCCAAAAAACAATGCCACTGAATCTCTTCCTATCAGTACAGGCAATGTTTAATATCCCATACCATTTGGGGAATTCTCCCTTTTCCTCCTTTAAGAAATCACGACACTTTTTGGTTTTGACATATTGCTCGATACTTAACGAGAATCTCACCAGAAAATAAATCCATAGTTGTTTTCATGACAGCAAATTACACGCCATAGTGTGACATTTAAATGTTGAATTTTAATAGCTTGTCAGCAGAAGTGAAATGCATTTTAAAAAATTAATACGTGAGAGAACAATGTGTCTGTCTATAAAATAATTCTGTTCATAGTAGACATGAATGGTAAATACAGTGTCAAATGTACTCTGTTTCTCCAAGAACATCTTCATTTAGTTAGAAAAGAGCTATATGAATAGGGGTTAAATTCTCCTCTCCTGCTGCTGCACTGATACAAGTTGGGAAACTCTTACAAATATCCATTTCCAGGTGGTTTCCACGTGCAGGAGGATTTTAGAAAAGGCAGTAACAGTGAACTGGGCAGCTCTGGAGAGGGATGGGAGTCCCCCTCCCCTCACAGCACTCAGTTACCACTGCCACCACTTGCTGCCTCCCCTTTTCCTTGGACTGTAAGTAGTGACAATCCTGATTTTCAGAGAGTAGAGTCAAGAAATGATTGACCAAAAATATTCTAATCACACTTAGTCACATGCGAGCATTTCCTCCCTGATGTTTTGTTTTAAACATTTCCATCAATATTTTTTTCACTTCCTACCAATAAACACTTGTGTTTTGCAAAATATTGATATTTAACTTAAAAATAGCAGTAAAAAGAATTCTGTTTTCCTCCTGTATTTACAATTATATAAATATTGCTTCTATTTCAGTGCTCTTACTTACATATATGGTCCTTTAGGATTTTTGGGTGATTTAATAACGGTCTATAAAGGAGGTGTGACAGGTGGCATGGCCATCTTCACAGGCTAATATACATCCTCAGATTAAGGAGAATCTGCCAACATTGTGAAAAATCAGGTTCTTGATAACATGTGGGAGTCTGAGAAAACAAAGTTAACTGCTGAAAAAGGGAAATTTGTATACATTGGGCAAAATAATCTACAGCTATACTTTGCTGGGAACAAAGTTCATTATCTTCCTTTAGAGAAGGAAATAAATGGAAAGCGTTGCTATGCACAACTGTGGACAATAAAAAATGCAGAGGAGCACAGGAAAGCTGTTACTAGTCCTAAAATATTAAAATGGTCTGAATGCCTTGACTAAAATACTCTGAGCAGTGTTGTCCTGATTATCTAAAACCAAACAAGGAACAGGTTCAACATCAGACAGTGAGAATGGTTAAAGAAATAGAAGGCATATTTATGAAGAACACTTGGAATGGCTCCCATTTTTTTCCTTTACAGTCGACGTCTTTATTCCTTCAGGTATATGTCCCACCTCCACAAATACCAGCTCTCTCCAAACAGCTTCTGCTGCTTTCTCCTGCAGTTCTGTCCCGGTCTCCTTATGTCACCACACCACTCTCCTTATGTCACTCCTTATGTCTCCATATGTCCTACACCAGTATCTATAGTTTCCACCTCTATTTACTCTTCTCATTATTCTAAAACGTTCTTTTTCATTCAGATGCCTCTGTACATCTTGTGGCTGGCTTCCAAATACCTGTGTATCACCCAGCCAAACACACCAACAAAAATATTGTCTTTTCCACCAGAGGGATATTCCCTTGGGAGCTCTCCTTGATGCAGCTGCCAATTTCCACAAAGCTCAGAGATACCGAATGCATTTCAGACCCTGCCTTTCTGTCAAATTGGTAAATAAATTCAAAAGTTAACGAATGGCTGAGCTGGACCAATGCAATGGGCAGACAATGGTCATCCTTACAATGCCGTGTCAAAAAAAAACCAAACCAAAACAAACATCAACAACAACAAAACCTCAAAACAAAACAAAAACAGCAAAGTCACATGAGGTAAATAAATAACTGAGAGGAATTCCCTGATACCTGACCTCTCAATGATCCTGGTATGAGACTAACACATACTATTTGTTTCAGTAAATACCTATTAAATTGCTGCTAGAGACTTGCTTTGTAACATAAGGCAGAGCTACCCAGCAACACTGTTTTGGAGCTAATTAACACAGGAGGGGAGAAATGTCCAAATTATAAATCTACAGAACCTCCAAAGTCTCCTTCACTTATCTTGTCCTGGCACTGTTGGAAATAAGATACAGGCTCAGACAAACCAACTGAGAACAGGAATTTCCTCACCTCCCTGGACAATCAAACTACACAGGTGAACCAGTACATTTATCTGATCCTTTGGTAACTTGCATTTCTACCCCATATACAGAATGCCATGCACAGAAAACTTTTTTCCTAACTTGTAGAGCCATTCCTTCCCATCAGAAAGACTCACATGACTTCTCCCAGATTGTCAACAACTGAGGCTAAAATCTCACCCACAAAAAAACAGTTGGTGCATGGGAAATAGGAAAGTGTAGTTCCTTAAACTCCTTCACAGTCTGGCTCCACCTAGGGGCACATCAGTTCGGCTCCTCTGCCTGCTCAGCCCCTGCCCTTCATACTTTAGAAGAAAGGCTCACCTCTCAGAAACTTGTCCATTTTTTTCCAAGTATCTCAGCTACTACAATAATCACATCACCCCCTCCTCCAAAGCATACCTCACCCAAAATTATCTTTAACTTCTTTCAGACTGCTGAAATGATGTGACAATAAGTAAATTCAGATCACCTGCACTAAATCTAAGCTGGTTAGCCCAGAGATGAGAGCTGCATTTTTCTCATCATCCCTCCGACACATTTGTTCTTCTGATAGATGTTGACACTCACACCTTATGATGATAACAACTTTTACTTTCAAGGTGTATTTTTAAAGGACACAAGCACTAACTTGTATTCTTTAACCTTTGTCTTTGTTATTTGTGGGTAAGACACAGCAGTTTTGTACACAGACTGTCTCTCTGACTACAGGCTTCATTTCCACTGCTGTTATTGAAAATCCAGTTAAAAAAGGGTGGCACTAAGATCATATCCATTGCATGGCAGTGAAATTAAATGCCTTTAATCAGTCAAGCTTCTTCAGAACAGATGAAATGAGATTTAAATTAAATTTAGGATTTGCAGTTAAAAATATTTTGGTTTGTCAATCAAGCCTCAGCCAATTAATTAGCAACATATACATTTTATTTCTAAAAAAGTGTGCAAACATGTTTCAAGGCTAGACAAACCAAAACTCTCTATACTGCCAGTTTTCTAACTGAAAAGGAGACTTTTAAAATCATTCTGAATACCTATACACCGAATTTTCAGAAATACTCAGACTGGAGAGCATGTTCTATCAGTCCCAGTGCACAGAGGCCCCTGGTATTTAAAGAGTACAACTATTGAGCAGGGCTGTTGAAAGCAACATGGTCTAATTAGGCAGCCGTGATCTGACAGAAACATCTTCACTATGGCTTCAGCCTCCAACATTTAGAGAACCTCCCACTGAATGGTAACATAAATACAGGCAGCTCTGCAGCGAGGATGAAGGCTTGTCAATACAGTGACATTAGCATGCACTTTTGATTTTCTCCAACTAAACACTTAGTTTAATAAATTGAAACCATTTTACTGCTCTAAGTGGTAATATCAAGATATCGGATGAAGGGAATGCATAACAGAATGGTAATGAGACTGCAGTATTGAATTTTCACCATTAAAAGCCCCAGATAAGTTCTCAGTTTTCTCCTGGACCTTTGATGGAAGGAAAAATCAGCCAGAAACCCCAGGTATAACCTACTGATTTCCTTTCACAAATCACTTGGAAAGGACAGAAGTGATTGAACTGGAAAAATGCCTTTGTATGTAACAGACTTGAGGTATCTAATATTATTCCCTAAAGCTGTATGTTCAAGTCTTGACAGGGTGAATTTTTCAGGCAAAGACATATCACCCTTCCCTCATCCCTGTAGGGCTCCTGCCATAGCAGAGTTATTGTCTCTATACCAACCCACACAGTTCCATAATTTCTGTGTGCTACACTGGTGCTCTTTAAGGATCCATCTCTAAGGATCCACCTCTTGTCTCTCAACCTGCAGGTTCTCCACAATCTTTCTGTACTGAGTCCATACTGTAGTAACCAAAACAGTCTGCAAGAAGAGCTTCTAACACTATAATAATACTGGAGACTTTGGTTAAAAAAATTAAAATTCTATTATTTGAAATGTGTTCATTTAATTTTTCACTCGCTGGTTTTGATTTTTTTAAAAAAAAGTCAACCTAATCTAAATCAAAAAAGCCTGCTTCAGTTTCACAGTTTTGTTCACCACAGAAATTGAGGTACTCTAAAGATACAAAATAAGTAATTATAGTTTTGTCCTTCATGATGAAAAAGACTAAAAAATATGGGCTTTTTAGGACTAATCCAACCTCAATCTAAATCAGTAGGCCTGCATCATATATTATCCTATTGAACTCAGGGATCATTTATTTGATGGCAGGCAGCTTTTTATATACTTTTTTCTATATAATTTTTTAAATAGTCTTTTATTCTAAACCCAGAAAAGACTATTGTTTTTTTTTCATTCTGGAGAAGAAAATACACTTACTGTAACAATCAATATAATTATCCTGTTATCCTACACTTTGCTATTTACATGCCTCTCCAGAATTAATTCAAGTAACCTTTGTTACCGTATCAACAGTTCTTGCATCAAAGTGGAAGCAGGAGACCTTATTTATTTATTTTAAAATTCAATCTGCATTCCCAGGTGGTGAAACCAAAGAACAGAGCAAGTTCTTCATCACATTTTGGAAGGTGGTTTGACCTGCCTGTTATTGCCAAAGCTGTGAGTGTCAGTGCACAAGTGACAAAAATAGCAGCAATATCTTTTTATTGATACTGTATTCACTTTATCCCCCAATGTTAAATTTCTAGCTCTCCCTAGAGAACTGATATCGCATTCACATCCCCATCATTACAGCCGTATGAAGACCACTCTCTAGAGCCAATATCAATCACACCATATGTTGTCCTGAAAAGCAGAGAGTGCAAACAGGTCACCTTCCCCTCTGACCTGGAGAATTCGAGTTTAATTATGAACACAGGCCCCACCTCCTTTGTTTTCAATTGTGCGACAGCACAAAAGAGGTTATAAATATTCAGAAATTATCACTTTTACCTACTCTGTGCTTTCCCTTCTCCCACCCCCTCTCTAATTCTTCTGATATGGTTTCTTTCAGCAGTACAGAGAGATTTTACTTCTGTCCCGAAGCTGTATCTCCTCTAGCTTTTGATCCAACAGCAGTGGCCATCTCCCAGCAAGCACTAGGTCACTTGTAAATGCCTTTTTAAAGTCAATTCTGTTTCATAATGCCCAAGGCAAACAGCTATCAAAGCAGCTTTCTCTACCTCTGTCCCATTATGCTAAAACCAGCTTGGTGAGAATGGAGGCTTAGACTTCACATAATCCCAGCAAGCACACAGAAAAAGAGATGAACTCAAAGAACACTAAAGGGTTCAGATCTCTGTGTCACTACTGATTTCCTGTAAAATCTCAGCTAATCACTAAGGTCCATGACCAAAAACATATTTAAGCATCTTATGTAGGCAGGAGACTTGCTACTGAAATAAATGGAAATATAAATATTTACATATCTCTGTGAACCTGACCCTTCAGTCCTTTGTGGCCCATCTGTGAAATGAGGATAACATTAATTCTGTATCTACCAGAGATAGAGAACACAAATACTGAAGATTAAAAGGTGTTCAGATTTGACTGTAATATAAAAACAAAGGCAAAAAAACCAAACAACAAAACAACAACTTCTAAGGGGGGAAAAAGCCTTAAAACCGGAAGAGGACAGGAATAGATGTGCTCAGTGATTTGTTAGTCTTAAGTGCAAACTTTCTCAGATACAAAGGAAGGATTCTAACTTCACTGGTGCCTTTATCTCATTGCTGCTTTTCTGGAATATGCTGCCCTGATTCCCCCGCAGAGGCTGGCAGTGTGTGATACAGCAGATGCTGAACCTTTTAAGTCTTTGACAGTTAACATTTTTTTCATAAATTGTAACAGTAAGCCCAAACACTCTGTTTCATGTTTATGCTGCCTCATTTAGATGAACCTGCTTCTTCAACAGGAACACAGAAGAAAAATAGTCAAACTAATTCAGTTCTGCATTATTTGCCTGGCAACCTGTTTTTTAGAAGATCCTGGAACATTTTGACAACTCTGAGAAGAAGGGAGAGAGACCCTTAACACTGCTGAGCACAAAACATCTTCCCTCCAGATGTGCATGCTCTGCTGGGGACAGCATCAAGTGAATTGATGCCTCCTTCTCTATCATTTCTCTTAGCAGAGGTGGGACAGACCTGTGAGCAGCAAGTCCTGTTCGTCAGTGGGCTCAGCTTCCTCAAAGATTCATAGGGCAAAAATCTGACTAAAATACTTCTAGAAGAGTACCTGTTAAAGATTTATGCTTACTACAGGTATCTGGCTTTCTAGAGAGTCAGTGGACAAACCAAGAGTGCCTTAAAAAGGCATCTGGTCCTAAATAGCACCCCTTAGAAGCGATTACAATGAGAATACATGTAAGGAAGACACAGTTAGCCCAGATCCTGCTAAACTATTCTGGGGAAGCATCTAAAGTACACTACTGTCCTTCTCCTGGCAGGATCACAACACTGCTTTTCTGCTACTATTGTGCTTCCAAAAAACTCTCCCTAAACATCACCCTTAACACTGCTTCCATAAAGAAAAAAAATATATAGAAAAAGAAAAACAATCCATTTTATTTATGCAATTAAAAAGTACTGTTTTTTCCTTGAGTAATGAAAATTCACTATAGAATATTAAAAAATGAAGCTCCATCCCAGAGACAGCAATGGGAAATGGGGCCAAGAGTAGTGTTTCAATGCAGCCAGAATTTGATACTAATTAACAGCAATGTAAGAAATTAAAGGGTAAATGGACCTATTAGATAATCTACTAAGAATACTGTCCATAAAGAAACAGCTTTTCTAACAGTCAAATGATGTATCATATGGCACAGTCACTCTGAATCCCAAAGCTGTCCATCCTTAGAGGCTGTAGTGTTTCTTAGTGAAAAATAAGCCAAGACACAGATTTCAAGGCAGATGGAATGCAGCTTCCAGGAACTCAGTTTGCAAAGATTAAGGGGCAAATAATTGGGTCCTTTCCACAGCTGGATCACAGTGAATCTTGGGCTGCCAAAACAGGATTTGGAGTGGATCCATGGTAGATTCATTTTTGCCCTTAAACTTTCCCGTACTTTTCCACATCATCATCATCTCAGTGAAATAAGTTCATCTGTTTCCCTGCCCAGCCCAGAAGGTGCTGGTGTTTTCCATTTCCATTAAAAGCACAAACATATGATGTATGAAAAATTCATAATGAGAATCAGTGGTGATACAGCCAAACTGAGAATGCAGAAGATACTGTGGAAATATCCATGTGATTTCCCAAAAAGGGATGATGGGACAGTGGCCTGATGACTGTTACTGTGAAAACAAAGCAAGTCTCCTATGAAACACATCCCTACTGTGCAGATCATCACTTAAAAACTCGACTTCAAGGAACCAGTTAGCTTGAGTATTAATAAACCCAAACTTTATTTTTTATATGCCAAAAAACCCCATTAGGATAAAAGTACTAAATCCAGGTTTCATTTACGTCATACTGCAGTAATTACAATTAAGGAGAAAGTTTCCTCTGGTGCAGTGGGTGGAGGAGTGATGTGCTCTCCCTGGGCTCTGGCACCAGTGCAATACTTGTCCTTGGAAATGCAGAACTTTTTCCAACTGTGATTTTACTTCAGAATAATTCAGGCTCCTTTGAGGGATGCCAAGGGGTTTTCACAATGAGTTCTGGGAGCCCTGGCCAAAAAAGGAAACTATTAACTATTGTAAAAGTTATTTTAATGAAAAGAAGGACAGCCATCCCAGAAATGTCCTGTATCATTTTCTTGAGAGGACTCACGAATCCCTAGGAATGTCAAGGATTTTTTTGCTTGAGGAAAGACAATATTCCAAAAGATGTTTCTAATATTCAGAGATTGAATTTCAGAGACTGATTATCACTGTTATACAAAGGACTTTTAAGGGAAACCTTGTGTAGACAAGATGCAATTATTGCCCAGTTTTCCTCCTATTTCATCACATCATGGCTTCTTTGCTTTAACACCAGTTTTTAGTTGCTTCTAGGTGTTACAAGCAGTTTTCCCATAGCAAAATACAAGAATTGTGAAGTCCCTAAAACCTCTGAATGTCAGAAGTGATACAAGTGAAAAGCTTATTCTGTGCTTGCTTGGTATATTACACTCCTTCCCTCTATCCCTAAATATCTGCTACCCATCACTGTCAGAGGTGGATGTTCAGCCAGATGAATCACTTGAGTGAGCTAACACTGCAGTTCATCATTTACCAGCCCAGAGCAATGGGTTTTTACACCTATCCGGACTTGTTAGCTGGCTAACCCAGACAATTGCTCCTGGATCTTTTCTTTCAGTCTGCAGAAATATGTTAGCAGACACGATGGCTTAAGAGGGAAGGGCAGAACAAATGCAAATATTCAAAATGGTCTTTTGTTGCCATGGGGTAAAGTCAATAAAAGTTTATTTCAGACAAGGCTAATCTGCAACCAAAAAAACCCAGCTACATGATGGGACTGTGCTTTTTTGCACTTTCAAGGTGTCTTCTGACAAAGCCTTCCCCCCACTTTGCCAATACATAAAACCAGGCTGGATTCTGTTCTGAACCCCTGCGAAGGAGGGAAGACAAACAGAAATGAGTCACTCAAGCAGCTCAAAGGCTGCGTTTGAAGAGCCCTGCTGCAGGCCAGGTTCACAATGCTCAGTATTAGAAACACAGGATGCAATGGTGGGCAGCTGAAGGAAACAGCCAAAGCTCCAATGACCCTTCATCTTTAACTTGTAAACAATGCAAATAGATACAAAGGTTAATGAAAATGACTACTGAGGCTGAGAATGTAATTTTCACCGCTCTAAAGCTATGACTTGTGAAGTAATTATTGGTGTTGTATAAGACCAGTCCTGGTGGAATGACTACATACAGCTCATTCGCTGTGTATGGCCCAGCTACAGCAAACCCACTGATGAAATATAGCTTCCCTCCAACAGACAGCACCCTGTAAACACATACACACACACACACTCTGCAATGATTGAGTTTTTATTGCCCAACTAACTCCACAGAAAAAAAGCTGAGCAATTCTGCAGCCTGGAAATGAAGAATCTACTGTGATTTGATGTGAAGTTCCTTAAATCTCGTCTTTATAGGAGCTCCAGTATGCATTTCACACATCTTAAAGAATGTAGATATCACTTGTGCAACAACAGACTGTGATTAATATGAGAACTAAATCTGCAAATACTGAATTTAAATCCATTCTTCAGCACCCTAGCAAAGCAGGTAAGCAGACTGATTGTTGATTATTCTCCATGTATCTGTGATTCAACCCCAGATCAGTAATGTTTCTTTTAAAAGTAGACACCTGATGAATCCTCCATAAATTGAAAGAGCACATGGAAAATATAAGATTCGTTATTCAGAATATTGAGTAATACTGCAAGCACCACCAGGAACAAAATGCTAAGTCCACACTACTGTTTAAAGCAGGGACAGTAGCCTCAGGATATTTTTTTCCCATCTCCGAACTGGTGACACTGCTCTCAGGGCTCCTGCATTTTGTTTAAATTCTGCTTTGTGGGATTCAAAGTCCTGCAGTGCCAAAATCAATACTCATGCTCCACCTGCTGCTCGCTCATCATTGTACCACTAAAGTTGTACATATATGCAGGTGATGGATGCTTTGGAAACTCCTATAAAGGTTATGAAAGCTCTGACTCATAAAAAAGGTTTCACCTGGTTTCTGACATCATACCTGATTTTCACACCTTGCTTTTTGTTGTAAAAGCAAGTTACCACCTTACTTAAGTACACTGTGAGAGAACACAGGGTCAGCTAGTCAGATCTTTATGTAGATGCACTTGGGAAATTATTTATGCAGGTGTAAATTTTAAAAGATAAATTAGCTTAAAAAACTCTTTAAAAATATGTAAAATAATATCTGTGAAAAATAAATAAAGTTACTGCATTTATACCTTGTTCTTATTGCCAACAGCGTCTATGCCATTAGTCATTGGAAGCATAATGGCAAAAAGTCATTTTGGGTTAATATGTTGCTTTCCAGAAAAAAGCATTGTTACACTTCTGCAAAAAGTTCTACATTAAATGCAGAGCTGCTCGGCCTGTTGCTCAGTCACCCATGAAACCAAAGGCTCTTAATTCTTGCCCTTTGATCTCTCGAGCCCTAGGTGGTCATACCAACTTAAAACTCAGACTGGAGCAGGCAGTTCACCCAAACCTTCCAATGTCTTAGCACAGATCCTCCACAAAATAAGTACATTTTTTTCAGGTATGCTTTGATTCTACCACCCTAGACTTCTGAACTTCTGAGTATTTTTCTTCTATTTTTTTTTGAATCCTTGAAAAAGAAAAATTAAAATAAAGAGGAACATCTTAAAATACTCCCGTATGACAATAGTAGAAAATCAATGCAGTTTCCTCAGCATCACCACCCTCAACTGCAACTTGCTCAGTAAAACAGCAGGGAGGTGAAAGCCTTTAAAATGGCAGGGTTTATTATAAAAATTGATGCTTTCAGTAGCCTTAGCAAGGAATGGCTGACATAGAAACAGAGACAGGCGCTGTATTTTGAAATTAACAAGACAGTATCAAATAAAGACATTCCGGACCCACTTTCTTTGTAAGAGGGAAAACATTGCAGTTTGACTATTCCAACAGATCTGCTATCACAGCATTTGTGAAATTTATAAACATACAATAGTTTTTATTTTCCCCAGAAAAGACAAATATTTGAACAGATCCAAGTTGATCTGCTGCATAGTTTTAAAGCAGTTTTAAGGAAAATGAAACATAATACTACATGGCATAATCACTAGAAAATTAAAGACATGTAAACAGGTTTATCTTGTCCATAAAGACAAGTGGTGAAGTATAAAAATAACTGAAAATTTAAGATCGCAAGAATGTTCTCAAGGCTAAAAGCTGAGCAACCTTCCAGTGAAGATAAGTTCATACCATCAGTTGTCAGGGAAGGACCTGTACCATGACCTGTCTAACTAAAGTTCAAGATAAAACCAGGATCTATTCTAGCATAAGTTGCAGAAAGAAGTTTATGCCAAAATAACACAGCAGGATTAGAAATTGCCTGAGCCCCTGCTATGCAACAAAGGTCAGAATTTGAGCAGTGATTAGTTTATGCTGATACATGGATAACTGATGAGGTCCCAGAGGATTGCAGAAAAAAAATGATTAAAATGTTGCCAGACCATGGGCCAGGGCAAACTGCAGCAAAGTTGGAATTTTTTTTCAGTGACCTTGGCACTGGGAATTTGAAATTGGTTCTCAGGTTCTGTTCAGTCTGTGTAAGACTATCAAAGCTGTACCAGAGCCTACTCACCCTTAAAGCACATGTGAATTCCTCTGAGCACTTCTGCACAGGGCCTGGAACTTGTCTGAACTAAAATACTGCATCCAGTGAGACACAAATTCACGTGACTAGTGAAAGAGCAGAGGGAATCAGCTACAGACTGCCCAGTCAGGGGAGAGCTAAGCAATATGGACAGTGAAATCAAGGACACGGTTCCCTTCATCCTCCAGTGGTCTGAATTTAAACTCTGAAAGCACCTGTTTATCTACTGTTTATAAGAAGCCCCAGCAGGGAGAGGCTGCAGAGGGCTGTCAGTGTGAGCTGGGGCCACCCCCACCATCAGAGCTCTCAGTTTGGGTTCAGCAGCTGCAGAATCAAACCAGGGTGGCAAAGTGCTTGAAGAACCATCCTGGAGCTCACTGTCATTAAGAATAGGATGGGTTGTGGTCAGGAAAATGGGATGGAATGAGGGAGGGAAATGAAGAGGTGGAGGATTAAGAGTTTTGCAAAAATGCAACCCCTTATTTATGTATAATTGGGTCAAGATGGCCTGCAGAGAGCAAATGGAAGCCTGCTATCAACAAAATTATTCAGAGCAATTGAAATAGCATCTTCATCCATCTAACATGTGCTGGCATTACCGAATGTAGATCACCTGCACATTGAACACACTGGCATAAGGAAAAAGTTCTACTTCCTTAGCAGGGAACAGTAGGCTTGTGCTAGACTAAGAGTAGGAGATGAATGTCATCCCTTCCCAAAGTCCAAAGGAAAACAGTCAGTCACAAGGAACCTGGGATGAGGTGAAGGGTTGCAGAAGCAAAGCAGAGGCCACCAAAGAGATGGGCAAAGTCACGTGCAAGAAATAACAGAGATACCCGCACATGTTGTTCAATCACCACACCCTGGGGAGAAAAATAGAGCGGAGTTCATAACCAATGAGCCACTTCTCTTAGAAACAATGTTTGTATGTTCGCATATATTTTATATTAATTCTGATACTCAAGGAATACCTTTAAGACACCCCAGTATGATGGCAGTAAAGCTCTACTGTCAATGATAGGCTGAGCCCTTAAATAAATATTTCAACATAATGCAGGAAGGAAATCTGTTGGTTCCTAAAGGACCTGAATGTGGTACAAAGACGAAACAATAAAATCATACAGAAGTACTTCAGCAGAACAGGTAAGTGACCAATTTTATCTAAAATCTAATCGAAACATGAAGTGGGATTTCTTACACACCAAGTGCTAAAGTTGAGCACTTAATTAGACTGTCAAATCTGGGAGGACTAGAAGCAGATTAAACTTTGGATACTTATATGGAGTGATCAGACACTGCAGTGCAAAGGAAAGATTAGATGATCATAACTAATCTAAGTTTTAATTAAAATTTAAAAGCAGACAGGTTTTGTACTGCCCACAAGGGACGAAAAGCTGAGTTACGATCAGATGGGTTCAAGAGTATTTTTTCTCATTTCTGAACTGAATTTGGTATCCCGTCTTTCTAAGGTTATTCTCAGCTTAAATAAAACTCTCCCACTTTAAGCAACTACCACTGAGGGCCACATTCCATTTGGATTTGTTGGCTGTTGGAATAGCCTCACAGCTTAGCAAGAAGTTTTCAGTGTTGACGAACATTTTCATTTTAAACTTAAATTTTGTGTCTTGCTTTCTGAGCATCTACTGCCCTCTGCTCAGGCCTGCAGGAAATGTCCCAACAAAGTTCACTTTGATGGAACAAAAGGGAAGAATATTTTATCAGTCTTTCCCACACATATGCAAACACATGCTAATATGTCTTGCAGTTTTCAGTGAAGACTGTTGGTAATGTCAGAGCTATAACACAATACAGAAGATAATGCATTTTCCTTCCTGTGTAGGGCTGATGGACTTATTTATTAGGATTTCATTAGGTGCAGAGTTTAACTCTTTTTACATTTATAAATTGTTTGCAATTCATTTCTGACTTCCGTAGAAGTATTCACTATTCATAAATATTTTATGGAGTATTAAGGTGAATGATTTTTAACTTAATGAATTTTTTAAACTGTTTCTTTTTCTACTGTGAATGCCTGGACCAAGTCACACAGAACTGACCTTAGCAAATATTTTCAGTGCATGATGATACTCATTACTCTTAGGAAATCTAGAGCTTTTCCTGAAGAGAGGATAAATATAATTAGTCTATCAGGTTATTAATTTATGGATGATAAGCATCAAATATGGTTTGTAGACTCTAAGTATTATTATTTAAAGAGAAAATGCTCAAACCTTTAAAATTTGCCTCTTTTTTTTTTTTTAGAAAAAAAAACCTACAGAAGACACCACTAGGAGACTGCTAAAACCTAAAAAAATTAAAAGTTCAATGTTTAACATTATATTGAATGTCACTGACTATAACATTATCAGAAATGAACATAAAGTTTACCTGGAAAGACCTGAAACTCATCAAACTATTGGAAAAGGCTGAGCTGGAGTGCTGAAGTCTTTTCAGTTCCTTACTCTCTCTACTAAGGAAGGGATGAAGGAACATCTGAAGACTCAACACAGCTTTCTAGGAATGTTCAAACAACTAAAGGATGCTGAGGCAGGAATTTAGGCGCTTCCCAAAAGCCACAAATAAAATAAAAGGAACAAAAAAGGTAAGTAGCTAAAATATTGCAGACTCATGAGCCTCACACTTCGTCTCTGAGTCAGAGATTTTGTGTTGTTGGGTAGCTAAAAGGTAAAATAAGGAAAAGAAAATCTGAAGCCTCCCTAAAATAGTGGAGATACTTCAGCTAAAAGTGCAGTGCAGGTCTGTGCAATGCTTAACTAGAAACCAGACAGCAATAGGAATAAAGACTAAAAATGGGGGGAAAGTCTTTTTTTCCAGTCTTAAGATTGGAAGAAGCAGTAAAAGAAACCTTGGAAATTATTGAAGGGGTCGTATGATTTTATTATCATGAACTGCTCTGTCCATCCATGACCAAACACACATGTAAACATGTGTAACACACAGGCAACACACAGGCAAGACAAAACTGAAGGAGAAGCTTTTGAAATATAGTGAGTACATGCTAAGAATCTGCATGAAAGAAAGCACAAGTGGAATTAAAATAGATATTTAACATCACTCAGCCTTTTCAGGGAACTGCTACTTTTGACAGAAGAATTCTACCACAGCCATGAGGAAAAGAATGAAAACAAGCAGAAAATAAAACCCCACCAACATATATATATATATGCATATATATATATATATATATACATACACATATATATTTTGTATAGCAAAGGGGAAAAAAGAACTTTTGTGGGAATTCACACTTGTCACTAAAACAAAGTAAAGCTTCAATCATGCCATGATTGTGTGAGGGACACGATCTATCTATTGAGGTTTTGTATGAATAAGATTAAAATCATGATTTTGAAAAAGCCTAAATATTTCAGAATTTGGACTACTGATTCAAAAAGCTGAAAAATATGTCAAACACTGGGTGTCATTAAGAGCTGGTATCTTAAAAGAAAATGAGGCCGCATAGATGGAGATAAAAGTTGTAGATGAGGAAATGCAATGACTATAGGAATAGAAAAGGAAAACAAATTCCCTGGTAATAAAAAAATGAGGAATAAAGCACTGGTAGTGCAATGATGAAAAAAAAAGTCCTGAGATGAATATGTAAATGGACTACAATTATAGAGTAATGGTACAAAATGGCATAATTAGTTTGGATATGCTATATTGTTACTCACAGTTTCCAAAAGCAGCGTTATTAGAGAATATAGGAGCTAAAGAAGTAATCTCATGCTTGAATTGATACTTGCTGACATTCCGAGTGTGGGAACAACTGATAAGGAACTGCAATTTGATTGCTGCATTTTCAAGTGTGTTTTAAGAACATATTACATACGTATATCACTTCAAGCCCAGTGTTTGCCTTGCACAATGGTCCTGTGGAAGGTGTTAATTCTTTCTGAATTACCTTAAGAGAGTAAGAATGAAGTTCAGAGCTGCTTGTGACATTGTTAATAGGGGAACATGTTCATGGATGTCCCAAAGACAAACACCTTCTGCTCTGAGCTGTTGCTAAGCTAATGCTGGGAAGAAGGCACCCAGAAGAAGACTGATAAGTTTGCTCAGTGAAGACCAGAGAGAACAAGAGGCATCTGTAGCTTCTTCCACAGAAGGAAACAACACAGATGGCCCTCAAATTTCAGACCAGAAGGAGAACAGCAAAAGAGAGAGCACAGAAGCTTCATGGGAAAGACAAAACACTAATGCAGAGGTTAAAATCCATGAGGTGCCACAGAGATCTTCAAAACCAAGGAAGCAAGGTAGGAATTGATCGGCAGCCTTTGATATTTGCATTATATTATCACTAATTTCTATGTTTCCTTTGGAAGAAGAGCTGTAAAGTTATCTGGGCCACAAAGAATTTGATACATCCTGATCCCAGTTGGCAATTGTCACTGCTAGTTGACAGAAACATGACACAAAGGAGACATGCAGACCTTTTCTCCTTTCTATCAAACATATTAGTTAATGTGTTATTTTATCAAAAACACAAGTAAAAGCTCTGATTGATCATTCTTTTTAAACAAAAAGAATGTGATGCTATTGAGATAACATACATGTCTTCAAATAAACCCCAATATTCAAATGATGCAAAATAAAATGGCTTTACACAATGGTGGTGTGGATGCAGATTAAATATATATATTAAAAAAGCTTTCCTTTGTACTGTCTAATATCTTTCCCATGATACATGGAATCTCTTTCACTTCTATAATAAATTCTTATAATTCCAATGCATTCTTGATAAATACCAATTTCCTGAAAAGAACATTTCTCACAAATATATTATATGGCAAAGAAAAGTCAGTGCCATGTCAGATTATGCCTGGTAAGCAGAGCAGCCATACAAGGAACCAAATAGAAAAAAAAATCTGTATTTTTTACTTCTATGCTATGCAACACACAGGTGTTCGAAAGAGGATTTCAAAGTGTATTTCTTCTGCTCCTTTATAAATAAATCTTTTTGCTTTCTCTGAAACTCATTCTTAGTTTTCTGAAGTTCTATTTAGGTCTTTGAAGACCAAAAAATGTCAGCGGTGCTTTAACATGTAACAAAGGCAGGAATTTTTTGCAACCTTTTCAGCACGTTTTTGTCCATTGAGCCAAAAAGTTAAGGCGGCGTGACAGCGATACCAGGAGAAGGTAAATATGGCCAGTCCCAGCTGAGTTCCTCCACTGTAGCTCATCATGGGGCTTACGCTTCAATTCCTGGCTTCAGCAGCCATCTAGGAGCAGAATCTGCTCCACAGACAGATGTCTGGAGCACGCTGATGCCCAGGAAATCGGATATAAACACACCGCTCTGTGCCAAAAGAACTTGCCTTCATTTATATCAATATTTGAATTTAAAGAAAAACCTGCTTTCCCCTCTCTCTCCAGGTTACAGCTTTCCATATACCTCTGCAATGGTGTGATAATCACCCCACAATAATGGGCAAGAGTTGTGTTATTCCTTTTAAGTTAATTTCAAAACTGAGCTTGTAAAGGTTTACTTTCAAGTCTTACCTTTGCTGCAGTAATAAATGATACTTCTCCTTGAAAAATAGTCCTGACCGAAAAAAATATTTAGCAACCCCTTTGTCATTTACAAGCTGTATGTGGCAAGTCACATTCATTTCAATTTTCAAGTTAACTGACTGTAAATCATTTCCATTTTTTAAACAAATTTACTGTAAGAATATAAAATTATTTCTAGGAAAGTTATATTAATCAACTTACATTTAACTGCTTACAATTAATTTTGGACAAATAATTTTTTATCCCTGTCAAGAGCTTCCTAGGTTGCAAAGGAAGCAAATAAGAGGAAAAAAGTGCAATTTTTTACAGATAGTCTGTAAAACTGTTGCCTACTTCCGCAGCCCATGAGCCTCTCCAGAATTTCTTGCTGACTTGAGCTACATGAAATTAAAAGCATATCCTAGGTTTTTTTGTTCTCTTAGTAACACTGTTGATATTTGAATACCTTAAGCAGGATTTTATTAATAGAGTGAAACAAACTGCTTTCTTTGAAAGCCATATTTTGAACAAGAAGGTGTTACAGCAAATATTAAGTAGCAGCAAACATACTGAGGAATTATTTAGGGATTATTCCAACTCACACAATAAAAAAAAACACAGAAAATATTCAACTGATTTGTTTTTCCAATAGTCACACTGCTCACTTCCTGCAGCAAAGTGACAATGCTGTAGTGGAGTTACATTTTAACTAAAACAGAAGACAGAAGCTGAACGAGTGATTATTAGTCTAGCATGGTTTGTTTCTAATCCACGGTGTGCTGTCAAACCGGGCTAGAACAGTGTCCACAGAGCAGACAGCAAACACAAAAATATGACTTCTAGCTCTGGAGAACCAGAGGACACCAAGCACACAAGACTGAGAAGGTACAAACACTGCAAAACGCTTCTGTGTGCTTGGACTTCCATCATATTTTTTCTCTAAGGGTGCAGTGCCCACTCCCAGGGGCAGAATCCTGAGTCAGATGGGCATTTGTTCTGACTCTGTGCAAATCGCCTTGTTCTCGTGTCCTTAAGTTCCAACCACTGGTTAGGAATTATTCCATGAAACAAATGGAAATGCCTCTTGGAGTAAGCAAGCTGAAGAATACTACAGTTCTCCTTTATTATTGCTTGTGGTGATATTCAAGTACTATTTATACTTCATGCCTGAGTTATAATGTCCCATGCTCAGACCTCCTGTCTCATTTTTCATGGTTCTGGTTTATAGGTCAATAATCAAACCATCTCCACAATCATGCTAAGAATCTCAGTGATGTGATCATTTTGCCTTTACAATAATATCATCATGACAAGAAAAAATAAAAAAAAAAATGTAATCAATTTAATGCACTTCAGAAAATAAAAAAACCCAAAACAACCAAAACCAACAAAAAACCAACTAAAACCAAAAAAGTATTTTCTGTATTTTAGCTCAAACCAGGAAATTCATAAATGACTTATCATTCTCAGTATACTCCAAGAAGTATCTTCTTCCAAGTTGGAGCAGAGGAGGCAGAAGACCAACCACCGAGATAAGTATTTCCCTTTCCTTCAGGCACTACTCATTCATTCCTCTGTGCTGACACTTCCTTCATTTCCCTTTTCAAGTTATTTGGCCCCATCTAAACAGCATCCTTTTAACTGTCCTGTTTATCAGGAAATGAGAAAAGTTCCATTCCTCATAAATTATTATAAATTACATCACCATCAGCTTCAGAAAGTGATTCATCATGTTTCAGCAGCTGTGAGAAGGGTTTTTCCCATAGAGACAGTCACATTTATAAAAATGGAACCTTCAGAAAATCTTCTTCACTGACTCAAGGGCAACCTGAGTGAATATGCCATAAGCAAGGGTATTTGAATGCTAATAGATCATTTCTTTGTAGAGAACTATCTAATATTCCAAGGCATTCATTTCTCTCATCAATCTACTAGTAGATAGTGTAGACAAAGATAGACTCAATGTGTAAAGAAGACATAAAAACTATATCATTATGAAACCTGAATTCAATTTTAGTCAAAGTCCTTTATTAAACAGATTAGGATCAGGTGTGTCACTCATCTAAGCCTCTGTACTATGCTTCCCTATTGTAGTAAACATTTTGAGTTGGCAGAGTCACAACTTCTATTTGATATTCCCATCATATTGTCCTTTGTTTTACAGCATCTCACCAGACATCCTTCTGTTTGGACCATGATTCAAATACAGGCATCACTTACAGGCCATCAGCAAATAGGGAAGTAAAAGTATGTACATTTTACAAGGTTTTCTACTGATTTTGTTTTTAAATTCTGTGGAAGGAGGTTTAAATAGACTATTGCTGGTGGGGGCAAGGGGGAGTAGTATGATCTTAGTTATTCTGCAAGAAGACATCAGGAAAGAAACAAAACTGAAAAACCAAGTCACATTAGAAAAATAAATAAATAGTAATCTAGATGATCACTCAAGTTAATAGCCCTCAAAATATCTGGTCCTTAACTCTAGATACATCTAATAAAACCAGAAAGGGTTCCATACAGACATTACTACAATTTTTGCTAGTCATGACACCTACTACATAGTCTTTGAAGAGAAAACTGCTCTGCTGTTTACAAAAAGGAGAGAGCACATGCTGTCCCCTATCCGTTCCTTTCCAGGGAAGGTGGGCATCACCAAGCTGAGCTAAACAGTGGTCTTCTGGAGAGCACAAGAACGGGGTATTAAATACAAACAGCAAATAAGACCTCTGAAAAAATGAAGCCTTTTCTGATGGTCGCCTGAAATATTTGTGTGGTCTTGACAATGTCTCGCTTATCTACACTGCAGAAATGGCCATCCCGTTTTGCACCCAATGTGCAGGAGAACAGCATTAACTGTGCAAGTGACCATCACAGCCAGAAAACATGACCTGAGGGCTGGATGTATTACATCTGATAGCACCAGCAAGCAGCAGAGTCTTGTCTGAGCAATCTCATGTCACTAATCCATTAATCTGATAGCCCGTATTGATTCTGCTCCTTCCATATTTCTGTCCTCACTAAAAAAATTTGCCAAGATACTGAGAAGAAAAAAAAAAGTGATTTTATCCCATCAATCATTTGAGCAAAAGCATTCCAGCATTCTGTTATCTTTCACAGATATAATTAAGATTCCCTTCACTGGGATACCCACAGGCCACAAAAACTGCTTGCAAGAGTTTTCTATCAGTTCAAAGCACATACACATTTGTGTATGCACCTCTAAATGTCACAACTAAGAAAAGATAAAAGCCAAAGTCCTTTATTCTCCACCATGGATTCAATCTGTGTGTTCTGTGTCATTCTCTTGCTATGAAATATTATGACAAGATGAAATTTCAAAGTCCAAGCTTCCTTAAAGGAAGCATACTGCAGTTTACTGTGACTGCTACATCCAGAGAGGCGGATTGTGGATAACAAAGGTCCTGGAAAGGGTTGCTCTATGGAGAAGGGAAGCACTTAGCAAGGGGAGGTCACACCAATTCCATCGAACTAATCAAAATCTAATGGTAAGCAGGGAGATGGAGACAGGTAAAAGCATCCTTTGGGATGGCCTGGGGTGTCCCATCATCCTCTACATGTGTCCCTCACAAAGGATATCGGTCTTGCAGGTTTTCTTACCTCTAACATCCTCCTGGAGGAAGCTCTGCTTGAGACACATGACCTACAGGCCGGTGATGTAAGTGACTGCTGCCTGTCCATGCATGCAGGACCACTTCAGATAGCAATTTAGGTGTCCTATTGCGATGAATGTGCCCCCTCCCTTCCTCACTATATTCAGAGACCAGATACTAGTTTGTCCACTCACACAATGTTGCCCTGATAAACGAGTATTTTCATGAATTGCCTTGCATTACTGAGCCTTTAGAAAATGACAAGTGAAAGAGCCACCAGTACTGTTCATGTGTAACTGTTAATCACCCAGGAGCTACTACAACCAAATTATGCTGAGTTTGTCTCATTTGGAGGGGCTGCTGCACAGGAAATAAATCACTGGAAAATGTTTAAACACTTTAAATCAGTGGTTTTCAAACTAGAAGTCCAGTCTCAGTATAGTTCCAAACTTCTAAGAAATCACTTTTTTCTCATCATTGAACTAGCATTATGCTAATGCAATATTACTAGTTAGCAATTTAGGAACAAATGTCCTCACAGATTATGCAAGTGCAAAATTAACCATTCCAACAATGTTCTTGGAAAAATTTGATATTACAAAGATTTCTTGTTTCTGTGGCTGTCTACAAGAGGTTTATCCCATGCATTAGTATCTGAAAGGTTCATTCACCTTATTGGCTTTCACTTTATCCAAGTTTTGATTTATTAGTTCAAGCTGTGCCATTCAGAAGCTAGAACATCCTTTCTGGCTTTGGAAAGAGCACTGATTAACTTTGGAAAGCTGAACAAAAATTAAAAGGAACAGACTAGATGCAACTTTTAATGAAAGCAGAGCAGTTCTACTTATCTGAATTCATTAGAAAGTTAAGAACTGTTTCGATCCAACTGGAAATTATGTGTTTTCTGCCTGTGCACCCTGAAACATGGTGTGGTACAGAAGTATACATGGAAAACTTGTTTTCTTTCCCCCTGATTTATTTACGTGACACCAGCTTTCGGAGATGCTAAAATATATCTTAGTATAGAGTCAGTCAGACATGTGCTACATAGGGAGGAAGCACCTCTCCTGGAATTGCCTCTCCAGGTCCCTGTGGCAGATTCAGTGAGTCCAAAGGCTTTTTACTTTTAGAGAGCCTGCACTACCAGGCCTGAAACACACTGTGTTCCAGAACTGCTGGAGACATCCCCTCGGAGGGAGCCCAAATAATGGCAACCCTCAGTGCATTTCACTGTACCTCTGCGTGAGAGCTTCTCCAGGATGATCCTCAGGTGCTGCAGAGTAGGGGGGGAAATGTCATATTTATAGATGTCTACTGCTGGCACTCGCTGACATCTCCCAAATATTCCATCTGCAGGAGAGAGAAAAAGAAAAGGAAAAATATACATTTCATTTTTGGAGAGGAAGAACGAAGTGATGAGATGCGCATTTCCAATGCAACCTAATTATATACCGAAGGAACCTTTTAAAAAGCACTTTAAAAACCTATCAAAGGACTACTGAAGGCATGAGACAGGATATTTTCTATCAAAATAAATAAATACTGGAAAGAATATTAGTTGGAGGAATATTCTATTGTACAAGTTACACATACAGTTTATTTAATAAAGTATTTTCAGACTTCTCCTTCCCAGCTCTTTAGATGTAAGACTTCTTTACTGACAATTCAGTGGAGAAAAAAAAAAACACCTTAATGCCTACTACATTGCAGATGAAAAGTGCAGCATCCAGAAATATAAATATTAATTTGCAGAAACTATGAGGATTTGCTGAAACATTTTTCATGCAGGAGCTGTGTGTTAGGCATTGGTAAATGAGAACTGAATCCATAATGGCTAGTAAAGGCTCATTTCAAGAAGTACTCTCTAATGAATGCAATAAAAGAAAGCTGCTCACAGAACAATGAGATATTAATGTGGCCTAATTTATTTAGCTCCATTCCATTTGTCTGAAATGACAGACTCTTCTCATCAATGTCTTTTCAAATCACACCTTCTAATTAATTTAGCTTCTTATTAGTCTTTATTTAGAGAATTGTTCATTTTGAGGCAAGCTTCCTGTGTATGTGTGGGAGGAACAGGGAGTTCAAACATTCAAATTACCTTTCTCTCCTTCATACAAAAGCCTAATTCAGAGCCTAGGTGCTTCACATACAATCTGACCATCTGCAATTCTGGGGCTCTGAGAAAGAAAGTGGTTTCATTTATTGTTCAAAATAGTTCTCTTCTATATAGTGATCCAAAGGAAGCAATTTAAATGCAACAAGTTTAATTAGCAAAATATTCTGCTGCAATCCTAGTTTTAACACAGTAATTACTTCTGCTCTGATATTACATCTATGCTCCAAAAGGAGAGCTACATCAGATTAGCAGAAAATAAGGGTAAGCATTAATTTGCAAGCGTCCATTACTTTCTGTGCTACTTCACAGAGCTAAAGGACTACAAATGGGAACTACTGGCCCAGCTGTTCACTAAACACAAATAATGGCATAAAAGAAAATAAACCAAACCAGGATGCAGAAAAAGGGCATTATTAGCCCTCACTGTTAAACACAAATACCTCATTGAAATTAGCCAACTTTGTCTTTCTTTGCCTTTCCAATCCTTCTGTCACTTATAACTGCCAAATTAAGTTAATCCAAATTAAAAACTTACATCTCAGTCTAATTTTGCTATTGGAAACTGGGCATAATTTGAAAACCACATAGGCAGATATGGCTGGGTTTCTACCATATGATGTAAAAAGCAGCCTAACAGCAGATTAAAATACTCTTTTTTAAAACCTGTTGCAGTTGGAAATAAGCAAAGTATAGAACTATCAGCCACTAAATGGATGGATAACAGGAATAAAAAAGGTTCTGATTCAGAACCTTAGAATAGAAGAACATTTCAGTGTTTAGGAACAAGCTTTTTCAAAATAAAGCAGAGCTTGACATAAATAGCTCCAGTTTGGAATACCACCATTACTGGCTTAGGTCAAAATCTATGTTTATATAAAGAACTAATATTCCATAATTTTTTTGAGATAATGTACCCTAAAAATCTTATTTTAGAGTCCAGAAAACCATACATATCAAGTACAAATGAAAGCTTTTTTTATGAAGTATCATTTAAGGATATCTCCATGGATGCAAAACCTAATTCACTCACAAACTCTAAAAGAGACCAGACCTTTTTTCCTAAACTCAGAGTTTTCAGAAGCCTTTAGCCTACTTCCTTTGAATAGAACAAAACCTATTTAAATTCTAAAATTAACAATTAGCCCATGAGTCTGAGCTGCATTATACGATCTACCCAAAAACACTGGGCCTGCTTAGGGAGAAACTGCAAGTTACTTTGGCTTTTGTACTTGAAATATGGGCATAATAAGCTTTGAAGAGGCTGCAACCACAAATAGCGCTGGGCTCTGCTAAATGCAGCCCAGGGAGAGTGGAGCGGGAGCGATGCCCCAAGGAGAGCTCGGCAAATGCCAGCCCTAAAACACAGAGGATCTTTAGAGTGGGGATTACAGCTGGACTGGAGTCGTGCAAATAGTACATTGCATAGTTCAGCTGCTTTTTCTGAAAAAGCAGGATTTTTCCCCAGTTTTTCTATTTGGTTGGGGCGGTTTCCCAGTTGAGGTCGGTTTGTTTGGTTTTGGTTAGTTTTTTGGTTTTGTCTGGGGGGGGAGGGTTAAATTATTTAATTAATAAGGTTTCTTTGGCAAGATTTAAGACCTAAAAAATTAAACTGAGGATGAGTATTCAATTTTCAGGTGCCTGTTAAATAAGCTTTCTTGAAATTATGAAGAATTGCTGTGGATGGGTGGGGGAAGGCAAGGGAGACCCATTTTACCACAAAATATTTATAAAAAGAACTCTTTTTCTTTCAAGAAATCTCTGGCAAATGTGGACCAAAGTTGGAGATGACTTTGGTCCAGCACAAGCCCCATTTTTGGTTAAAGTACAGCTAATGTTTAAAAACTGCCCAGGTCAGTCTGCCATGAACCACCCCAAACAACTGGGATATTTACAGTGAGTCAATACACGATGCATCTTTCTAGACCAACTGCACCCACCTCGGGCACAGTGTGATGTGGGGCAGTTGAAAACAGAAAAGCTCCCAGATTTCAAAGTCAATGTGACAGGGCAGAGGAAGTTCAAAGCATGAATGATGTTTTAATAACACCATACTCTGTCTGCCTATAGCTACTGAGAGTGTTCGTATGGGACCTTCATTAAAATTGTGTTCTGAGAAGGAATGTACTACGCAAAGGACATCTGCTCTTTACACGTGCCCAGAAGGAGGGAAGGTTGAGGCAACCGATCAATATACACATATGGTTGCTGTTAAAGTGCTATCATTTGCTGTTACCAAAAAGGAGTATCTGAAATTTCCATAATAATATCTTATAAGTTATACTTAGACCTGGAAACATCTGCGTTAACAGCATGCTAATGTTGACTTTTAGACAGCTCTTACATTTCTTTCCAAAGAAGTGACTAAAACAGAAGAATAATATACCCATATACCCAAGGAGACAGCGAGTTGCTTCTTTAGCTATTTGGCTATTTTGCTGACAGGTTTAATATTTTAGAAGAAATGCAAGCATAAACTCTTACAAGCTTTTATTTAAAATGCTTAATTTTGACAAGTATTTATATATTACCAAGTTAGGTGCTAAGATTAAAAGACACAAATTTACTCAACTCAGGTGCCCAGTAAGATGTCAAAGAGTCACAGGTGTACCCCTTTTATTAAAGACAACTCCCTGGAGCATAATAGATGTATTTACACTGAATATTTATCAAATTCCAGTGAAGAAATCACAACTGATAGATTAACCACGAGCAAGTCAAAACACAAGTTCTGGAGGTGTGATTGTAGAGAAGGGTTTAGAAGA
Source organism: Campylorhamphus procurvoides (assembly GCA_013396655.1). NCBI lineage: Eukaryota > Metazoa > Chordata > Aves > Passeriformes > Dendrocolaptidae > Campylorhamphus > Campylorhamphus procurvoides. Next base: position 627,618 of record WBMV01005060.1, read on the forward strand.
AAACAGAAAATGCCATTTCTCAAGAATTAGTGCATATTTATGACCTCTACTACCTAGTGAGGAAGCCCCACATCACATTCATGGCTGACATGTAGGTACAGAATTATGTAAAAGGAGTGCGCAAAAACTTTTAGTTTGAAACAGCTTTGAAGAGTTGGGAAGGCCAACATTTTCACTTGGTAAGGCAAACAGGCACCATGTGTTTAACAGGTACTTTAAAAAAATCCTTGGAAGCTTGCACTGAGTGACAACCTTCACCTTGAAGGCAACGCTATTTGTGGGCAGCTGATTCATTCAATTCTTTTTAGGCAGTGTTTCTTCAAAAAAAACAAAAATCTGTGTATAAGAAGCTGTCCTTGGCAAGCGAAACATATCCCATCCTGGAACCACTAAGTATGCCTAATCTGATGATTGAAACTGAGATGCATCCAAGACTTGGCACAGTTTTGAATAATACCAGCAAAAGAAAGAATGAGCTCTTCTCGAGCCTCTTTTGCTACTGAGCAAAGCTATGCAGACTGGTAAGGATACTGGAGTTTACAGGCTGCTGAAAGCTTGATATATGTAAATTAAAAGATTGTGTTGCGTAGTAATTAATTTTTTAGATCTACATGCAGTGAAATTTTCACATGGCGCTGACAAGTGACCTTTGCAAAGGAGATGCTTTGAAACACCTGGTTCTTCTGCTCTTCAACTTCCTGTGGTAGCAGAAAGGAGGCAGCTCTGCAGACAGCGACAGTACTAACATACACGGCCTCACCAACACTAATTGCCTGATAGTTGCTAAAAAATTACAAAGTGAAGCTACATATAAAAGTCGTGGTTTGGCCCACACTGCAGCCATTGTGCTTTGCTCCTGAGTCATGGTGTAGAGCAGCAAGTCCCCAGACCCAGCGGTGTGTCAAATGGCAGCTCCTGCCTCCTCTGACTGCATCATTTGTGCTCTTGCAGTTAACGAGAGAACCTCCTCTCACGTTTCTGCAGAGTTTTCAATGAGCATCATTCTTCAGCAATTTAACCTTCTGTAAGAAAAGAATTCTTTCTTCTCACTGAATATGGGCATCACTTCACTCTCCTTCTCCCAGCTAGTGGTTTAAGGTGTCCAGGACTAATGAAAAGGTCAGTGCTTGATGTCTTATAACCCACAGTGCGAGCCCGAATTGTCTACTGGAGAGATTAAATCCTTTTCCAATGGGAAGCATGTTATCTGCATCTCAAAAGTCTCATGATGCTGGACTTCAAGGTCACAGACATTAAATGTTTTAGGAAGTATGAAGGAGAGTATTTTCCTCTTCTCTCCCTAGTGTTTTTCATAGTATGACATTTGTTTCCAAAATCCTTTTTCAAAAATTAGAAAAGAAGTAAAATATTAAATACTACTGTTCCTTGGAGACATGAAGTCATTTTCCAGGAGGTTTATTTCAGAAGATATGAGTCCACAAATCCATGATCAACATTTACAAGTAAGCTCTTCAGCAAACACCATATTTTTAATATTCCGTTTATTAAAAAAGATTTGTTCATAATTTATACCTCTACTTTTAAATTCTCTTTACAAGTAAGATGGAGATCATACAGATGGAGCAACGGTGGCTTCTACAGCGTCATTTCTCATACAATGCTTTGAAAATATGACTCCAATGCTTCCAAGCAGCAAATCCCCCCAGTCTCCCAGCCATGGTCCAGCAGAGAAGCTGCTGTTTGCAATCAGGGGGCCAGCACTGCAGCGCTCCTGGAGAGCAGCCTCCCCAGGGGGCAATGCCCTCTGCTCAACTTTTAAAGCCTTTTTACCACTTTATTTTGCTTATCTCTCTAATCCTTGGTTATTTTCCTCAGTGGTCCTTGGTTATTTTCGTTTTGGAGCAGTAATAGTGGCATCTAGTGGACAGGGATCAGTCCTGGAGCACATTACTCACCTTCTGAATTTATTGCTCTCATATCCATTTGACTTACTCTGGAATACAAAGTTCCAATCACCCTCAGTCTAACCTGTCCTTCCCTATCCTAACAGCTAATAGGCATGTGGAAGCTTTTAAGACAGTTATTTAAAATTAAGAAATATGATTTTAAAATGAAAGGCTACAATATTTGTCTCTAGAAGTAGTGACAAATAAGCAAAGTAAATATAGACTGTTTAACAGGAGTATGTGGTGGTATTCTGCTTTTGCCAGAGTCTGAGGCACAAAATATTATGCAGTAAAAGTAAATCCTCAACTGTAAGTGAAACACAGCATATTTCTGTAAATTTATTTTGTGGATTTAATAGAAACACCACAAAAAGCAGAAAACAACAAAATAAGATGTTCCAAACATGATTATTTTTTAATGCAACAAAAAAAAAATCCCATACAGTGGATAACTTGCTGTCCAGCAAATCCACTCTTCCTCAGCTACTAAATAAACTGCTGGCTGGAAGGCAAAGGTAACTTTGTAAATTCTGCTGAAAGCCACATCACCTAACAGGCCTATAAAAGTACTTCAACAAGATTTAATGCCTTTTCTCACCTCTCTGGACACAGATATTTAAGGAAAAAGGTGCATAGCTGGTTCTGCTTTCAAAAAATCCCCAAACGTAAAACCCTGAATATTTCTGCTGATTGAAAGAATTGGATGGGATGTTAGTGATCATGAAAGTGCTCATATTAAAAGATAGAAGTTAACATTAACAGCAGCATTAGTTAGCTGTTGTGCAAATACTGTGATAGGGCTGGGATTTGCAAAGCTCCAAATCATCCTGAGGCACGTCTGAGCACGAATAGTTCCTCTGGGCTTTACAGTCCCCTGTCTCAAGGAGTAATTCTGAAAGCAAGTTCTGGAGGACTCAGTCCTTCCTTCATCAAAAAAAAATATATATACGTAACCTTCAACAGAGGTGAAATATAATTTCAGGAACTATTTCTGTGCTAACCTGCTAATTTAAGTGGTGGATTGTACAGTCCCAAAGCATTATGCACACTTTCACTTGAGAGATTTTTTTAAGTTTCAACAGAAATATGTAAATTGTAGAGAAAGTAACTAAAAAAACCTCAGTACAGCAAAAGGAGGGAAGGAAAGGAATGTGAAAAAGTGAGCTACACTTTAACAAAGCAAGAGGAGAGCCAGCTTGCCATGAAAAGAAGTGCTGCCTCATTCCAAAAAGCCCCTAAGTTATTCAGCTAAGAGAATGAGAGGTCCAGATTTCAATGCCTATTTTCTGTGATTCAGAGCACGGAAATGAAGCTCAGCCTTAACAGGCCATATTTAGGCCTCACAACCACCGAAATAATGGCCATGCCTTGGGAGGAGAGGGCAGGAGGGACTTTTAGGAAAGGAAAAAGTAGATGAAAAGAAAGCAAGTCTTAACATTTTGCTGCTAGAGCTTATGTTCAAGTGGAATAATGCTTCAATAACTTGGCACTTCTTAGGGAACCAAACCTGATCTTTCCACAGCCCAGGCAACTACATGGCATGAAAGCTACGGGCTTGGCTCCATGCTGAGGACAATAAAGGATGAGAAAACAGTGACTGAATGTGGACATCTTCCACAGCCGGATGACCACTACAGTCTGTAAGCCACAGAAACCATCTGCCTCTAGCTTTGATCACAGAGACCAATCCAGAAAACCTTTGAGGAAAAAAAAACAAACAAGAACTACTAATTGTAATACACTGAGAGAGCTTTTCTAAGCAGTATTACATATTCAGTATTAGCTGTGATGTCTCTAAGAAAAATGAGCTTGCAATCAAAATCCTCTGAACAGTAACTCCTTTTTGTCAATACTGGTAGTAAAGAGAAAAGGGAGAAAAGATTAAAACATATAAATCCTCCTCCAAGAGGATAAATACTTTAAATTCAAGTATAAGTCAAGTATTAGTAGGCTTACAATAAAGCTATCTCTTTTCCTTTAACACATTTAGGCACTGGACTGCAAGATTAGCACGTAGGTTTACATCATATATCTCAATAGTGAGAAATCTGAACCATGTACCACTCCCCACCTAGAAAAAGCTCTTTTTTTCCTAGAAGAAAGACAAAATGCTGCACCAAATTCTGACTACATCATTACCAGAAGATATGGATAAACTAGAGAAGTTCAGAGAAAAATAAAAGAAAGGACACAGTCACATAAAGCCTTAAGCACTGAACTATCTGATTGTTTATGGGGAAGAATAAAAGTTTAGGCAACCTGGTTGATTGATTATTTATGACATTATTGGGAGAAATGAAGTGAAAAGACAAAAATGAACAATCTGAATCAAAGCAAGTTTCTAGCAGGGAGAAACTATTCTGGAGCTCTTCAGCTCCCTTCTGGAAGAGTAACAGAGCTCCTATTGCTTGCACTGCTTAAAATCAAGCCAGAGCTTGATGAAACAAAATTCTTATTTTTTACTCAATATGCATTTATGAACAGAGGTTACTGGAGGGACTAAGAATTTATTGATGGAATCAATGAGATGCAAATATAGTAATGCTTATTTATGTACACTAATTTTCCAAGTATCACTGAGATGTACTTCAGTCACTTCAAGGATCCCCATTACATTTTCGGTTAGTGCCAAGAACCACTTTGGTGCTGGCAGTGTCTTTGCTGTGTGATCTGACTGTAGCTGCTCTTGCATCTGTATTCCCAAGGCAAAAATGACTCTGCAAGGAAACACGTTCAGCAAAATAGGTTTCTGCATTAATTTTCATTTTGTATTAAAAACAAAGTAGTGAAAGTTTTAACTTGTGCTGTCCAAGTGCCAAGAGCTTGTATTTTCAGCGTTAGTCAGTACGGGTTTGCAGGAGACAATGTTCTCATGAAAACATGACTAATGACTGTTCCATTCATATTCACCAGCTGCAGTATCTAATAGCTGGAGCAAACTTGGTTTATTTCTGTCTTTTACCAAACTTGACGCTTTCTAGATCTTTGCAGGACAATATTTATCGCTTTTGTAATCTGAGTTACTGAATTCATTCCTAAATGGAACTGATTTCAGATGTGCATGGAATTACAGTAATACAGATCTTCATCTTGTTCCCTAGCTACAAAGTAAAAAAGAAATTATGGAAAATTATGTGATGTGAACCTGAAAACATCAGCAGAAAATTTAAATGCAACCTTTCAAGGAGGGAGGGAAGGGTAAAAGCTTACGAACTAGGATACCTTCAGAGTGCTGCACCCCGTGGCCTGATTAAAACTGTTCAGAGCTATCTCAGAGATCTCTGCACCTTGCTCAAGTCTGAAAAAGGAGCCACAGCACATCAAACTGCTTCTGGTATCTTGCACACGGACACTGGAACAGCTGAAAACCTCACCTCAAACTTGGACATCAGGATGACAACAGTTTCCGCTGAGCAGTGTGGAGAGCATGAAAAACCCAACAGCTTTCAAGCAAAACATGCTTTAAAATAGCGAATTATGATGTTACATACATCTACCTACTGGAAGCTGCATCCAGAAAAGTTCCTTCTATCACAACAAACTGAACACAGCTTTCCCCCCATGGTGTGACAGACCCTGAGCACTGCCCACAGCCTTGCTAGTGGCAATGGGTGAAGGGCAAATGCACTTCAAGGTTTGGGGATGTATGAACATGGCAGCAATAAGCTAGAACAGGGACATGACATCATTCAGTATGCAGTAAGGTCAGTATGGCAATATAGAGTCCTGGTGTCCACATTTGAAGATGAATGATAAATTTTGGAAAGGGCATTGAGAGAAGCAAAAGGGATTATTTATGGGCTGAAAAAAGCCCTCCGGCGAAATGCCTTTCCCAGCACAGAAGTCTTCATCCTAGCAGATGATCTTTTGTCTCTCTAAGTAAGCCTGCAGACAGATGAAATGATATGGAACAGAGATTGGGAACAGGACTAGGAGCAGTTTCAGGAGTATTTATTCTCCTCAGTTTTGAGTGTTATAATTCATAACAACTTTTAAGACTTGCAATATCTGAAGTTCTCATAGGACAGGATCTGAAAAGCAAGACTTTCTTTTGCTATTGCAATGGCAACAGAGACCTCTCAATATACGTGAAATGTGCAACCCCAGACTGCTTCCTATTTTACTCACAGAATGCATACAACTCACATAAAATACTTAACATTTGTGCATACTTGTAAGTTGCAATGGGTTTTTTAAAATACTGTATACAATTAAAAGCTATTCTTTAACTGGAGCTGCATTTAAACTGTTGACACTCTTAGATTCTCCTAAAACTGGAGTGGTTAAGTACAGAAGTTGCATACTCAGCACATAAACTTCTTAAGACAGAATAAATAAGACCCATTTTGAACAAAATATTCATGCTACAAAAGGAGGAAATAACCACTCATCAAAGATGCAAAACAAAAAAAAACTTGAAAGCCAGGACTATAGCATCAGCAAAATAACCCACTGAAATAATATTTTACTAATGAGCATCATACTGTATCTTTCTAAATTTCTCCCTGATATTATATTGCTTATGAAGTGCCAGATTCCCTTGATTGGAATAAGAAAACCACACAGAAAATGTTGTTTGTTGCCTCTTGCACTCCAATGGAATGCTCTTCCAGCAGAAACTTTTTTTTTTAACTACCTTTTATTAGAGCTAACAGAAAGGGTTGCAATCCTAAGTGAAGGACAAAGCCTCTACCCCAAATTCAGCACTCTGAAGCTTCTGCTGCATTATTGACAATAATCATACCCATTTAAACAGCACTGCTGAACTTACGACACTTTTGCGATGGATAACTCCTCACCTGGATCTCTGCACTCAGAGATTTTGCTTTTCTTAAACATGTCCCCTCAGAGCTTCACTGTTTTGCCATTCCCTTTATCCAACAACCAGCCCAGCCAACACTCCTGCTCTGGCCAGCAGCTCCAGGGTGGTGGTGTGGGCATCACCAAACACCTCCCCAAGGGCAAAAATGCAACAGAACTGCAGGCTCCCTGGGGAAAGCAAAGGGATGAGCCAACATTTTAAAAATGCGAGAAAAAAAACAGAAATGTGAATCTTGAGGAAGGAAAAAGTCAACAGCTTCTTTCCCCAGTCATATTTCAGGTCTGATTTTCCAGTCAATAAAACGCTTCTGTCATGAAATGGGATTTGGATATACTGAAACAAGAAGGATTTCCAAGCCATGTACAGACAAAACCAGATTTAGATGCATCCAGACATTTTTGTTTAATCTACAGTAGCATTTTCTCTCAAAGGCATCAACCAAAATAGTCAATTTTTATCTTTTAATTCAACTTCTGCATACCTAGCAGCTGCAGCAATTTTAACATGTATCTCATGTATTTCTTCAGCGTCACTGAGAACAGGAGCCAGAGACAACTGTTAAAAATATTTGCTACTATTTTCAATCTTTATGAATAGACAATGTATCAACACTACATCCCATTTCTCTCACATCTGGAGCATTACCCTTTGAAATAAAAATATTCACCCGTGAGTCAAGAAACGTCGGTCCAGAAAACAACCCGCAAATTTTAATAAATTCAAGATCTTAACGTCAGCACCCAAAGTCTTTTGCACAAATTTCATTTGCCACGAAGTTCATATTCTGCCTAAACCACCGACTGCTGTCATATTTGGTGCAAGTTGTTATGGGTGGAAAGATAAGCAGCGGGGCAGCAAAAAGAGGAGGTTTATCTCTGGCAGCTAATCTCCTCAATCAACAGCACTCAGCTCTGCTTAACAGCCGTTGCCAAGGAACGGGGACCAGCTTTTCTTATCGGCTTCATAATGTTTCATTGACTATTCAGACTAGAATAGAAAGCTGTGACACTCAGGGTTATAAGCAGCACAAAATGAAAATGGCATATTATGTGGTATGAAGAAGAGAAATCTCTTAGCCCTCACCTTATCTGGACAGTGACTGTTACTCAAAAAAAAACCCCACCAAAAATCATCTATCATTTTCTGCTCTGCTTATTTTAATATCACAAAACAAACAGAAAAATATATCTACATAAATAAGATTACTTTTTTAACGTTGTTGGCAGGTCCTCAGCATTTCAGTGACATTACTGATACCTCTTATACAGAAAGACAAGGGTTGTGTAGATGCCTATTACATTACTGAAAAGCAAGTGTTAGATTCTTATTCTAAAGCTACTGCAGCACCTTCAGTGCTTTGAGGGGTGTCTCCTCACAGGAGCAGGGATGTTTCTTGAACCTTTATAGCCACGACCAGAGTAAGACAATCTGTGCAAAACCAACAATATTGTATTTTTTTAACAGCATTACAGCTTTCCTCTCCTCTCTTCATCTCTGCACACACTCTGGTTTTTATGCTGAATATTGATACCCCTCATGTACTTGAGCAAGAGTGACAAAGTCTTATTGCATCTCTTCTGATTACGAATTTTTAGTATAACAGCCATTCCTGAATATCCAGTTACTAAAATTTAAATCCAGGGCCATCAAGAATCATGATGAATTGTTACTGCCCTTGAATTTGCTTGTTACAATCAGCATATCCAAAATTATATCATTATTCAGCAGAGGAAAAAATGGTAAATAAGTAAAAAAATATGCGTAGACACATTCACTGATGCAGTGAATCACCTAATGATATACTGCCAAAATTAAAAAATCAATTTGTTTACCTGTGTTCCATCCCAAAGAATGACTAACCACCCTCAAGTCTACATATTCAGTGAGCTACGAGCCCTCATATTTACACATGTCCAGAAAATAGAAGGAATAACCTGGAACTAATTTTAAAGTCATGGAATTCTCTGCTTTTCACACAGAGTTTAGGTATGGATTGAAGACAAATATTCATAGGCATTGAAAGTACTTCTGAAGGATGACACATTACCCAGTCTCTTTCTGCATGAACTCTAACGCATTCAGTTACTATTAAAGACATGTCTAGATATCCATTCATTGCCAGTCTGCCAAGTGCTACTGTGAATATTTCCTTGCTTTCATCATTAATGAGAACAGCAAAATTTCAAATATGAGAAAGCATTCCTTCCTATAACAAATAAAAGCAATGTGCCTTTTCATACTAAATGGTTTGAGTTTTAGGGAAAAGTGTTTTTAAAACTGACACAACTCACCACACTTTGCTTACGAGACTGGACAGGTAAGTTAGGTGTGTAGTTAGGACAGATTTCCTCCAAAGACACCAAAGGAAAAGAGGCACACGCTGTAGGCGATTTGGCTAAACTAAAATCTAAATCATTAAATTGAAGATATATATAGTTTGGTATGAATAAAACCATGGGGCTTAAATTACTGGATTAACCACAACAAAACAACAAACTCTAAAAGTCCTGTGGATTCAGCCTTAGCTGAGATGCTACTGTCAGTTTTCATCCAGTTTGGCCTTTCAGGTAATGAATGCCAAGAGAAGGTGTTACAACTATTGTACTTTGCCTGGCTACAATCATAAAGCAAAAGAAATAGAGAGGTATTGGATTTTCTTCTATAACTCAAATAAGAAAAATTATAAATTCATTATTTATTTGAATATACTGATTTATCATTAATTGAAAAGATTTCTTTTAGTTATATTTATTTCAACCACGGTGTGGAACCACCAAAATAATTACATTTCCAAATCTATTCTCATCACTACATGTGTGTATTTCCAAATATTTTCCCTTCACTTCCATGAAGATAAATAAATTGTAAAAAAAAAACTGGGGACATCAGTCATTTTGGTTTCTGAAACTTTTGCTGTTAGCTCTGAGTTGGGGAGAGACTGTTTAAGATCTTGGTCATGGAGAGCTGGCAAGGTTCAGTGGAAGCAAATGATGGCACTGACTGAAAGAAGCAGCAAAAAGCAGTTTCGTCTTTGCTGCTCAGAAGCAAATGCAGCTGATATGAGAGGCCTCTGCAGCCACAACCACACAGTGAGACACAAAAGCGCTGCAGTGATTGCAGGACTCAAGTTCCAAGTCCCACCAGGAAGAGTGCACCCACTCTTGGGGCCAAGAACCTTCGTATTAGGATGTATCCATCCCCCAGATTTGCTTTTTAAAATATTAGTATCAGAAAAACAACTAATTGTCTGGCAGTTCATGAAGAGTATCATACCTCAAAAATGCATTTAAATTTCTTTGAATAATGTATAATTGTTCCCTTACTCCTGTGCCATATCAGCAGTGACATTCCATTTGAACATTCGCATCTGGATCCCTTAGGGCCAGATCTTAAAAGCTAAGCACAGACACTTAAGGAGCAAAGGAATAAAAAATAGCAGATAAGCACAGACATGGAGACCCACAATGCCGTGTGTGCATAAAATAAGTCACAGGCTGTGTCATGGGCAAGCAAACCCTGAGTGCAAGTGCAGATACAGCAAGCATTTCCATTGGATGGGGTAGAAGCTATGGAAGATGGCTAGGCCAAAATCAGGGCAGAGGTCACTGCTACTGTTTTGACTTCTGTCCCATAGGGCTTTTGTTCCAAAACTGTAACTTTAAAATCCCTGTCCTGTTAGTTTGGTCCCCTTAAGGTTTTGGTATCTGGAGCAGAAAACGGGGAAGGACTTGGCTGAATAGAAACTAATAGTGCTAAGCAGACAGTGGAATAAAAATTTTGCAAAACAATATGACAAAAAGCTTACTTTATACTGAGTATAAAATATTATACTCAAACCCAACAGTAATTACAGAGAAACACAGTTTTCACACAGATCCATCATTAGACTTCATTCAAGTAGAAGAATCAGAAGTGCCCTCTTTTTACCCACAGGCAACGCCTTATGCTAAGCTGCTTCCATACATTTAAGGATGTGATTTTAACAGCACTTTGGGTTTGTGTTTCCCATTTTTATTATTTTTTTTTGTAAGAAGGCTTCAGAATAATTTCTACAAAACCAACATGGATCATCTTTAATTACTGCATCGCAACCATGGCTATTTAAAAACCCAGTCTCAGCAAAGTAGATGACAAACATTAATGAGCAGTAATGCACACATGGTATTGTAAATGAAAGGATAATGAAAGCAATTTATTTGAAAATTAAAATATGATTAAGAATGGCAGCCTGTACTAGGACCCAGATGCCAATGGAAAGCAACCAATGTGCAAGCAGACTGTCATTAATTTGGGAACCATACGAAATTGCTTTCATTTCTTTGACAGTTTTTAATATAAAGTATCTTAACTAATAGACAGCACGTATACACTGGAAGCCACAAGACCTATGGAGATTTTTAGAAGAAATGAAGAGCACTACAGGGAAAGTCTCCAAAAGGAGAGTCTCCAAGAGAGAAAGAGAGAGGAGTACGTTTGGAAGATATTTCCAATTTTAGGTAGGATGAATTGCACTTTGCAAAAGTGCCTCTCTACATTGGCTCTGGAGAGACTGCCAGTTCTCAACTCACACAGAGTGCCTCAGCTGAGGTCAGGTGAACCCAGAGCATATGTCCAAAGCAGGAACAGCGCACTGGGGTAAGCCCAAAAAGCAGATGCAGGGTCAGCTAAAGGCATGCACAGGAGGTCTAGAAACTGTTTAACCACAATAGTGTTGTCCTTCACATGGGTTAATAAGCCTTTCTGAGACTATTCAAATGTGTTTAGGATCTAACCTGGTTCCACCTGTACAGTGTGGGATGCTAGTTCAAGTGTCCATCTCTTCAAGGATCTCTGAACTTTTCTACAAATCAGAGTATAGAATACCTTGAAAACCTGAATTAATCTTATGTACTAAAAATGCTCTCAGTTTTTTTTAAATTGCCTGCTTAGCCCAAGTTGCACAACAACAAACTATATTCAGAAGCTATTAAGTTGTCATATATACTCATATTTAAGCACGGAGGTTTGAAAATTTCAACTTTAATCACTTCATCAGAGACAGTATGTCAGAGGGACTTGAGCTCCACAACAAAGCACCAGACCATATGTCTCCAAGACCTACAAATACATCAGGATGAATGGAAAAGTCATTCAGAAATGTTTCTCTTTTTTAAAAGGTCTGATTAAAGCACAAGTGGGAGTTGTGCTGAGCAAAGCCAAAGGACTGTTCTGTCTTGAGGGTACTGAGCCCCCATTTTTGTTCTAGCTGCAGCAGGTCAGGGTCAGGTATCAAACATTTATCAGTCCAATTTCAGAAATTCAACATAGTTGTTTGGCTAGCTCTTCTCAGGAAGATAAAGTTCCTGGTAAGATATATCTTCTGTTACAAAAATCCACTTCATAAATGCACCCAAACAGAGCACAACCAGCTCCCCAAAACAGATGATTATCCCAGTGCACTCAGTGTTGTTGCAGTCTCACCTCGTGTGCAGTTCCGAGTCCCACAATTTAAGAATGATCTGAAGGTCCTTGAATGCATCCAGAGGAGACCAACAAAGCTGGTGAAAGGGCTGGAAGACATGTCCTGTGAGAAGAGCTAAGGACTTTGGGCTTGTATTTTTTGGAGAAAAGGAGCCTGAGGGGCAACTTCATTGCTCTCTACATCTTCATGAAGAGGGGAATTGGAAATGGAGATGCTGGGATCCAGAGATGGAATGCACATGTTCAAAGCTGTGCCAGGGAGGGCTACACTGGACATTAGGAAGCATTTCTTTACTGAGAGAGCGTCCAAGCAGTGGAACAGGCTTCCTAGAATGGTGCTTGATGCCTCAGGCTTGTCAGTGTTTAAAGCCTTAACAATAGGCTTTAACTTGTGATCAGCCTGAAGTGCTCGGGCAGTTGGGACACATGACCAATGTAGGCCCTTTCCAAATAAAATATTCTATTGTAAGATTCAACTCCGATGCAAAACAGAATACTACATTATAATGAACAGGATTGTGTTGTTCATCTACTAAAATACTTGTACAGTGTTTATTAGATATGTAGACTAAGGAAAATCAAGGTAATTAATCAATCACGTCTTTCATCATATTTTCTCAAATAAAATTATATTGTGTATACATAAAGCATTTATCTCACTAAAAAAAGACACACCAGAGAAAAGAAATCATCAACATGGCTCTGAAGAAACAGTGTTTTCCACTGTCCCTGAGGTGTGAGGAGAACTCCTACTGCACAGCCAAGTATTGCATAAAACACAAACCCTCGTAGCAAGGATGTGCACCGCTGAACACTGCAGACACTGTCCACCCATTTTTGTCCTGGCTATTACATGCTGTATGCATTTATTACAACTGGAGAGGTAAATATTTCATTATCTAAAACAAAACTGGCACGATTTAGGGGTAACAGCTGTCCCCCAGCTGAGCTGCACTGGTCCCTTCTCACCACTAACAGCACAGGAAAGACAAAGCAAACAGTTTTATCTGCAGAACTCCATGTCTTCACAAAAGGCTACTCCCTGCTCAGAATACATTTTCCCCCCACCTATTTTTTTTTCCATCTACTCTTGCACTGCTTTAGCTATTACTAAATTTTACAAAGATTCTTAGAATTCTCAGCTTCTAATTATTTCTTTTCTGTCACTCAAGCCAATCACTCAACACATCTTCTTAAAAACTGCTTCGATCTTTGTTTGAACAATGCCACTTTTGGGAAGGTGACAAGGGCTAATCATCAATGAAAAATATAAATAGAACCAATGGCTGCTTAAAACTATATTTTAATCCTTCAGAGATCCACTGGGATATTAACAAAAGGTGGTTTTGTCTGCAAAAAGGCATTAACATAGCCATTTATAAAACTAATAGGAAAGCGAGCAGTGCTCCAGTAATAATGAAAGTACACTGCAGAATAACATTATGGAAATAGGATACCAAATTGAAGAATTGACCTTGGGGCCCTGGCTTATCCTGGATGAAGATGACTTGTGAAATGAAAATTTGGCTGTAATTTGCTCTTGCTTTCCCTAAAAGGTTGAAGGCATTTCTATTCCAAATGAATAAAATGACCGTTAATTTCCTAGCATTAAGCAGGATGTTCTTAAATATAGTTATTTAAGGGTATTGAAATACATTTTCAAGTCTTATTCTTAGAAAACTAGAACTGGTTTTCTGTGACTTCTATCGTAGTCAATTTCTAACAGTTAATTTTTAAATCACTTCAGAGAGAAATATGTGCTACAGCTGAATCAGTTGGACTCACTAATGTATCAAGTGTTTATTCTGGATTTAATAGGATACATTGGTCTGAGCATTTGATACTATAAGTGAAGGGACAATACATGAGGACATGTCTTCAAATAATCATATTGCTTCCAAATAATGGCAAAAAACTATAATTTGATATAGAAAAAATAACAGCTAAAATAGGAGCTTAATAGTTTTGTTTAATATGAGACTTATTAAATAATGGCCATCAGAGCATCCATTTCAGGGAACTAGCAAATGTCATAATACAGTGGTTAAAGTCAAAACAAAGAAGGTACAAGTGGATAATCCTATCTGCAAAGTCAAAAAAATTGCATGCAGTACTGGTTGTGAAGGTACAGGCAGATACCAAATATCACCAAGACCCTAAGGATAGGAACATGTGCTAGAAGATTCACAGTCTTACAGCATGCCTCTTACACCAGTAATTTTAACTATTGATATAATTGTAGGGCCCAGCACTCTCAATAATTGTTCAGGGAATACAAAGTTACAACAACAAAAAAAACCTCCATCTCTACATATTTACATGTAAATGTATTTTAGATGTGCATATATAGATATATTCACATATTACATGCACATATAAAACAAAACAACAATCTAAAAAACTCTCCCCCAAGGAGTATTTACCAGGCAGAACAGCAAGCTATACTAAAGACAGTGCTTGCTGTGCCCTGAGCACACTTTGCATGCTTCATGGAGGAGAATTCCAAGAAGGAATATGAAGGACAGCTTTGAGTTGGTTTATGAATGATTACAAATAGAGTCTGTCAGACATGGTGGGTGTACGGGAGAGGGGCAAGGGTGCTGATTGGAAAATGAATACAAAGATAAATCCTGAGGTAAGTGGTGAAACAGAAAAAGGAATTAAAACCTCTATTATTTATTAAAAAAAAACCCGAATATATTGTGAGTCTGTACTCAACAGGAGAAAAAAAATCTCAAATTACATGTCTAAATACAAAGATTCTAAATTTGCTATGTATAGTATCAAATTAAAAATAAAATCATATTTTCCGGATTAGCAAACTCTTACAAGATCCTTCCATTCACTATTATTTTCATTTGTTCAGCAAAGTGAAATCAAGCACAAACAGTGAAAACCTTTCAAAAATCCAGAATTTCTGAGACAATATTCCTCAGTAGCAGCTTACCAAGCTTTCTAAAAACAATTATTTTTCTGGTTTCATTCTACAGTAGATTAATATTTGATCTACTTCTTTACATCAGGGATAACAAAGTAACGTGATTTATATTTCATGTCCTCATCAAGCCACAGCCCCTGTGTAAGAGGGAGCCCTAAAGCTCCTTTAGGTGCTGAGCTCCACTGTGCTGCAGAACCTCCCTGGGCACGGGCACGGGCATGGGCACTTGGCCTGCACAAGACCTTGGGAAGGTCTTTGCCAATGTTCTGCCCCAGCTAAGGCTCTTCCACACCAACCACACGGACAGTTCATGAGCTACAACATTTCAAGGCACACTTACAGGAGCCAGTGCACGTGTGGTTGGCTGGAGATGGATCACTTTGCTGTTCAGATGCAGGGCAAGACAGTGGGTCCTGGTCATTTCTGTAGCCCCCGTATTTTTAAGAAGACATTGTGAATAGCTTTGGATATTGATTCTCTCCAGTTTTTCCCTTGAAACACCTAAGCATCTCACAAGTACTTGACACCATTAAGAGAAGTGCAATTTTGTGTAACAGGTAACGTAGCAACTGAGTTTAAAGCCAAATACAGGACAAAAAGAATGAAAGGCATTTCCTCTAATATGTCTTGCATGTAACACATTTCCTCTGATATAAACATATCAGGCTTCGCCTTTTCGCTGTTTTGTTCAAAGTTCCTATCTGGAAGGTAGCTCCAGAGCCCAAAGCCCTCTAACTCTGATTCTGAACCAATTCAAGAGTCATTAGTACCTTTCTGCTCTCATGCTAATGCTGGCATTTAGCTTAAACAGCCCTTTTCTCTCCCTGGCCTTTTATCAACAACATCCTGACAGATATCAGCTGCATCATCAGGTAGTATCTGCATATCAGGTATCATCTCTCTTGTATTCTGCAAGGCTAAACAGGATATCTTCCTCTAGTTTCCTCCCTGACAAAAGACTTCCTTCTCTAATCTTATTATCAGCCTTTCTCCCCATCCTCAGTTTCAGCTAAACTTTCTTCAAAACATTTAAAAGAAAATGTCCGTTTGGTATTCCAGGTGATGTTTTGTTAACACTGCGTACATTGATACTTATTTCTTTCTTCCTCCATTTCCTGGATAGCTGCATACTAAAATTGGTCATGGTCTTTCATGGTAACACCACAATAAGGACAAAAAATATTTATAATCACTTCTCCTCCACCATTTCCAACTGAGAATGCTCTAATAATGGTCAAGTTTTTAGTCCTTGATTGTACAAACTTTCACTCCGTATTATTCATGTGAGTTCATCATTCTACTCAGAGCTGTACATTTTTTTCATTGTAATAGTTTTCTCTTTTTATCAAGTAGCTCAGTTTTCTGGCAGTACTATCTTAATATTTGTGCTAAAGCCAATAGTAAGACTATACAGAGAGATCTTTTACAAAATCAGTTCTTCCGAAATTCTTTTACAAAGCTCAGTCCAAGTTCTTCTCTCATTAATGTTACCCACTGACATATTCTGTTAAGACATCGTATTCAATTCCTTTACAAATCCTTCAATAGTCCCTGTACTCTGAAATTTAAATAAAAGTTTCTTATATAGACCAAACAATGATTTACTGATGTCCAGTTGATGCCATTGCCTCCATTTCCTGTCTAGAAAATCAGTTCTCCTTCAAAAATTAGAGAGGATAAAACAAAGCAAAACTATTCAGGTCACTGATGTGATTCATCTTGGGTATATTTATACCATTGTCTTTCCCTTTCTCTCAGAGCAGATTTACCAGCTTGCATTTGCCTGCCTTAAACATGAGCACTACTAACTCTTCTCCACCCTCCGTTGCTGTGTTTACAATACTTGCTGCCAGAGCCACAATTCTGGAAGTGGAATGGAGCTTATACAGCATCTAGTTCCTTAAAGGGGTTTTTCTTTAGTTAATTTCTGGTTTTGCTGCTGTTTATTCACCTTGATTAACACCAATCTTATGAAGAATATGAAGGCCTCAGAACTGCCCCCTTTAAAAACCTTCTTTGGCACGAAGTAGTTCAGCTGGCAGATGTGCTGCTATCTTAGTACCTGGAATATTAACTAATGGGGGGCAACTCTGTGAACTGCAGCTTTATCTAATCTCCTGTCCATTTACAAGGCCTTGTTTTGAATAACCACTTCCAGATGGGTATTTTAGTGACACATGGTCCAAGCAGCCAGAGCCACTAACTAAACAAAAGAAAATATATATAAAAGTGTGTGTGCGTGTATATATATATTCTGATAATATTACATTTCTTGGCACTTATTTAGAGGATTAATTAGGAAAGCACTAAGAGAGAAGAATCAGAAGGGGTCTGATACACTAACGACAGTGTCTTTTAACAGATGTCACATGCTAAAAGTAAAGTCTAATATGTAGATGCCCTGAGGAGATTTTGTGCTTCAAACTCAGGCTCTTTCTTACTCACTCAGCAACAACCTCTCAGTCTTTTACAAAATACAACAACAGAGCTGATGGCAAGGCACGCAGAGGCTCACAGCTCTGCACACTCACAGGTTGGCCCATCTCCTTTCCTGGACTTGCACACTAATTAGTTTTTCGGGAAACCGCAACAGCAAAAGTTATTACAATAGTTAATATGATTTCTGTGCTTTTCCTATATGTCTGCACTTATCAATATGTCAATAATTTCATTAGAAAACAGATATAACAATTACAAAACAAGGGAACACTTGTAGAGAGACATAAATACAGGTATTTCTCATATCAGTTTATGTAATTCACTACTAGATAATGGTATTCTGTCAAAGAGTTCTTAAACAAGAGCCTCAGATTTGATTCACGCAAGTACAGAACATGCAAATTCCTAAATAAGATAAAATATATGAAGTCAATTTATCATGTTTCATGGTAAAGACCAGCAATGTGGTTTGGAAGAAATTTCTGCACCAAAATTAGCATGTGGACTGACAATTGTATTATTTGTTGAACCTCAAAGTGCACCCATTTTATTCCAGCAGGAAGAAAATTGTTAAAGATAAAAGTATACATCCATTATTTGCTGGCTTGTAAGTTCAAAGATAAGAAACAAATAAAGAAAAAGCCCCTCGGTTTGTTAAATATCTGAGATATAAAATATTTCCTCTCTGTTTCAATGTAATAGCATTTTTATTACTAGACTTATGCTGGAAGTCTAACAAACAAAAAAACAGAACTGACAAAAATAAATGACACAAAAAGCTCTCAACTCTCTTCAGTGTTCAGAAAAGTGAATTAACATATTTATTGAATTACATTGGCAATGAAGACAGCAATATATTGAAATTCATTGATTTTTTTTTCTCTTGACTTAAAAGCAACACAGATGCTTATTACAAAACAGCAGTTCCTCTTCTCATTTTTATCAACCCTTTTTTAACAGCCACTGACATTGACAGTTTCAAGCTTAATTGTACATTCAGCATGTACTGTTAATGACATTAGATAAATGGATCACATCAGAATGCAGTATCGTCAAAAGAGACCACGTGCCAATCTTACAAATTTAAAATCAAACAAGCTACTCTGTAGACCCTGACTCTTCAAGTTGTTTATCAACGGAGTACTAGAGAATATTTTGAATGTCATTATACATCAAAAGATGAAAGATGTGCCTACCACAGCCCATGTTCCATTTATACAATGAAATTTAATTACATGTTATAACTATGCTGTCTTAGAACTATGGTAATTAAAGGGGTACAGTACATTGGTGTTTTATTCATTGTAAGCCCTTATTTTCAGAGGGCTTAACTCAGCCATGCAAATTTTCTCCCTCATCAAAGGGAGGAGTCTGCCACAAACACAGCAATGCTTGCTGTAACTGGGCTAAAATACAGTTGAAACTTATTTGCAGCATCATTCCTGATGCTGTGAGAACGAGTCTTAACAATTTTTGCCATTGCAATGTATAAGGCCTCAGAATAAAGCTCTTTAAAATACCAGTTCCTGTTGAGAGGAAAGTTTTCTTTGTATACATGTCTAATCAGATCTCCAAGCAAAACACTCTCAGCCTCATGCAAAATGTTCCTGCAAGCCCCTTATTAGCACAAGCAGTAAGCTTCTCAACCCTTCTGGAAGCAAGAAACGTGTGTCCTTAAGCAGCAGGATGTTTGGATAAAATTTTCACCTGTATAGGCAGTTGCAAATTACAATCCTCGGCATCCACATGGGCATCGGAGCACGACCGTGGGGCTGAGTGGAGGCACTTTAATTGGCTGGCCACGCTCCACAGGGGCACTGGAGATGGGCTTGGAGAGGTGCCGAATTAACACATCTCACAGATTTCCCAGGCCTCATTCTCTGCTTTAGAAAACCAGCCCTGTCACCGAGTCTTCCAGATTGCACCCGCTGCCTTCACGTATGTGCAGCAGCACAGAATGTCCGGATCAATCTTCCACAGTGTACACACATACACACTGAAATGAGCACTGTGTCTCCTTCCCAAACTCCCTGGTCATGGTCTTACACTTCCTTGGACTTCCAGGGAAAATGAAACAAATCCATAGTACCAATTCCCCACGACCTACTCAAAATTTGTGTCAGTTCCATTAGCCAAATTTACTATTTCGCCTGTTCCTAATGCAAGGATACTTAAAATGGGTGGGTGAGAAGTTTCCAGGCAGTCTAATCTCACAAGATTTATTTCTTCCACTCAAGTTAGACAGTGTAAGGTGTATGGCATTTCTTTGGTTACGTTGGGAAAATTCTTCTTTCTCCAAACATATATACAAAATACAGAAGCACAAAGCAACAATAAAAATCCCTTTATCCTCAGCCCACTGAAGGAGACATATGATTTCCAATAAGCAGTCACCCAGTGTAGCAAACCCCTGTGACAACCAACAAAAGGGGCAATTTAAGGATGGAACACTGCCTTGCTTCTGCGGATCTAAGACTTATCTTAAGCTTTTTTTTGTGTGTGTGTGCGATCAAATCAGCATCAACCCAATTATGCCTAAGGTCTATCTTCTTGTTAGATGGCAGGGTCAGTCACAAATGAGCAGCCTCTTGCAATTTTCCATCAAATCAGCTCTGTAATTTGAGAGCTAATGCAGACATCTCATGAAAACAAATCATCAGACAGTGTCGGTTCTCCCCCTCCTTCCCAAAATGAAGTGTTCAGAGGGATTTGGGTTTTTCTTTTAAAAGCCAATTCTCATCTCTGTGAAAGCCAATGCAATCTATAGTAAACAAAAGTCAGTAGTCATTTTTTTAGACTTCCATGAATATTTCAAGCCTCTGTGCACCTCTTCTCCAAAAGCATTCTCACTTTATTCAGTAAAAGAAAGATTATCAACTTTAAGTACAAAATACAAAGTAAAGGTATTTTGCAAGAAACGAGACATTTGCATGAAACTGCAAGATGCAAATCTGTTGTCATAAACTTACTTGCTGAGAGCTCAACACCACCTGAATAAAAGATTCAGAAAAAAATCCCTTTATGTTAAGCACTCTTCATAATTCATAAATACCTAAAATCTTCAGAAAACCCTGGTTATTTCCAATGGGGGGAGAAAGAGATTGTGCATAATGAACTACAGACAAATCCAAACTTGAGCTGTTCCATTCACTCAACCTCTGACTTCTTTCTGACAAACTAAGCCACTGAATCTGTACATCTAAACTGCCAAGGTAAACAGTAGGATGATAAGGAAGGTCCCTAAATTATTCAAAGTGGTTTCTGGGCTTCAAAAGATTCCTTCACTTTGTTCCTTTATATATCTACAGCTATTTAAGTTTGCCTCTGGCTCTGACACAGACAGCATTGTGCCTCTGATGTTGAAAGGCAGGAGCGATTCTCTAAGTTTGGGCAGACACTTCTCCGTCTGGAGCCCACAAAGAACGAGATGGACACTCTGGCAGGCCTTGGGATACAAGGACTGTAACTCTAAAATTCGTGCCTTCTGTCTGCTTTTTATTTCTAATTTCTCCCACACTGCAGACTTCTATGTCTACCAGACTGAGCTTGTTAGTCTCTGTGGATCAAAAAGCATGGTAGACCTATAGAATTGTTTAGGTTGGAAAAGACCTCTAAAGTCATTGAGACCACCCATTAACCCAGCACTGCCAATCCAATGTGTGGCCTCACCTATGCCAAGGGCAGCAAAACAATCCCTTCTGTCCATACCATTTCTGATACAGGCCAGGAAGTCACCAGGCTTCTTGCCCACCTGGCACACATTGCTCTCACCCCTCTGGCTGTCAGCCAGCACCCCCCAGGCCGTTCCCATGGGAAGTGGCAGCTTCCCAGCCACTCTGCCCCCAGCCTGCAGCGCTGTTGTGATCCAAGTGCAGAACTGGGCACTTGGCCTCGTTGAACCTCATGCAATTGACTTCAGCCCATTGATGAGCCTCTGCAGAACCTTCCCGCCCTCCAGCAGATCAACACTCCTGCCAAACTTAGTGCCATCTGCAAAGCGACCGAGGGAGCACTTGATCCCTTTGTCCAGTACCTTGAAAACAACTGGTCTTACTATTAAAGGCTGAGGCAAAGAAGACATTAAATACCTCAGCCTTTTCCTTATCCTTTGCTGTTATGTTTTGGGAGCCAACAAAAGATGGAAGGTCTCCTCAGCCCTCCTTTTCCTGCTAATGTATTTCTAGAAACATTTTTATTGCCTTTTACAGCAGCAGCCAGATAGGTTCCAGTCGGACTTTGGCTCTTCTAACTTTCTCCCTGCATAACCTCATGACACTCTTGTAGTCCTCCTGAGGTTCACCCCTTCTTCCAAGGGTCATAACTCTCCTTTTTTTCCTGAGTTCCAGCCAAACACTGTTCAGACAGGCCAGGCTTCTTTCCCACCAGCTCATCTTATGGCCCATTGGGATAGGCTGCTCCTGAGCCTTTAGGATTTCCTTCTTGAAAAAGGTCCAGCTTTCCTGTACCCCTCTGCCCTTCAGGACTCTCTCCCAAAGAACACGGTCAACTCCTCTCCCAAATGGGACAAAGTGAGCCCTCCAGAAGTCCAAAAGAAAGCTGTTCTGCTGAGCCCCACACCTTATTTTTCTAAGAATGAGAAACTAATTAATGCTGTTAACATATGCTCTTACTGATAAATAGCATAAAGAAAGCACTTCTAAAGGGGACCTGTGGCTTCTAAAGAGGGGGAAAAAAGGATATCAGACTCAACATCCTGCCCTAATTCACAGGTCTACTGCTGGTAGAGCCCACAAGTGTTATGCTGCTTTTTTGTGCTTCTCTAATGTCAGCAGCCCCATTCTTAACAGCAGACAATAGGCTGACACTGAGCTTAGGAAGGTTTCTAGTGTGTTGCCTCTTGGATAAAGATATCTTTTTATTCTCATATCTGCAGAAAAGACTGAAGGATATACCCTTCTAAGTCCTGCCAGCTGCTGGCAAAAGGCTCCAGAGCGCACAGCCTTTCATACAGACTCCCACTGAAGTCAATGGGATCACTCACATGAATGCAAAGTTGCTAAGCCAGGCACACCAGAGGAATTGAAAAGGCATCTGCTAATTAACTTTAAAAAAATCTATTTTCATGAGATTTATGAATATATTTTATGTGCTTCTCTGTGTGCTCCTTGGATTTAGATCCCAAAATGCAGAAAAAGACTGCGACCTGAAAACTGCCAGTCAGGGTGAGGATTGGGACCTCATACCAAGAAATGGAAATGTTAATGCAGAAGCTCATAAAAACTTTATTCTCCATCTAACTACTCACAATGCAAGGCAACCAGTATAGTCTAGTTTTAATAAGGAGTTTGCAATTTGACCCTAAATT
Source organism: Campylorhamphus procurvoides (assembly GCA_013396655.1). Classification (NCBI taxonomy): domain Eukaryota; kingdom Metazoa; phylum Chordata; class Aves; order Passeriformes; family Dendrocolaptidae; genus Campylorhamphus; species Campylorhamphus procurvoides. The sequence goes on from WBMV01005060.1 coordinate 650,510, forward strand.
CATTATGTGCACAGCATTGCTGCCACAGGGACACCAAAACTGGAACGGCAGCACTGTGGAGAATTTTGATGCCATTGTCCTTGGAAAGGAAAGATCTTGGAAAAACAGCAGTGACTCAAGGCCAAATCACAAGTGCAGTCAAGCAAAGGATATGGTGCCTTGCACAGCAACACACACACCCACCTCAACTACCATCTATTCCCAATTTCCACATCTACAAACAAAATAGCAAGGGGCAACAGAAAAAATAAAAAACCTCCCTTAGCCCTCTGGAGGATAAGGATTTTATTTTCTTCTAGTTAGAGCCCTTCAAATCTGTTTTTCAACATTGGTCCAGCTCTGCCTCTGCTTCCACTAGCAGTTACACCAGTGAGCTAAGATTTATAAGAAGTGAAGGTTGCATTCTCAGATAAAAGGGATTTTCTAATGTCTGGCCTTCTGGACTTTTCTTATGTAGTTGTTTGGCATTCAGAAACACTGTCTGGTTATTTCTATTCCAGAAATCTCAAGAAGCAATTTTATACTGTAGCAAAGACACTGCCATGCTCCACACACTCACTGGATCCCTGCATGCTCTCCCTATAACACAAACAAAATATTTCTCTGTAAGCCTTAGAAGCAGGCTTAACCTTTCCAACACATCTGCCACAGTAAAGTTCACATGCAACATCTTAGGTATGTATTAATATGGTATGATATTGTCTATACAAACATACACAAACATTATGTATTGCATATATACAGAATGGCATAGTAAATGCTACCTGCCTTTACTATAAAGCAGACTAACACTCAAATGACAGCAGTTTTGAAAATATCAGTTCAGCATCAGCAACTATTGCCTACATGTAAAAATCAAAAGCTTTTAAATCAGCTTCTTGGTGGGTCTGCTAAGCTGGACACTGCAGATATCCACCATCCAAAGGAGATGCTGGCATACATGGATGACAGATGCCAGATCTTCTTGTATATTTTTACACACAGATTTGAGGTACTTTTGAAGATTTTAAAGATACTGAGTCTGTGACTGTAAAATGCGTAGTAACTAAACATTTATCATCAGATTTCTAATAACTTGAAGGCCCATAATTATAGTGAATTCTTTACCAACATTTTGCAACAAGCATTTTTCTGAGTTTGTGGTGTTACACATAGGTTAGCAACATTCATCTTTCTGTCTGCATCCCAGAATTACTCAGTAGCAGCCAAAAGAGGACAAATCACACAAGTGAAGATGTAGCTGTGGCACAATTTCCATCATGACTTTATTCATGGGAAAGAGAGGCAGAAGGAGGAGAAAAAAAAGCAGCAGGAGTTGATATAGCATTTACAGCCAGGGGCTGTGCCTGCGCCTGCATTAAAAGTCATGTCTCTATTTCTAGTGCCCTGGATTAAAGCAGATACCATCTGACTTGCCATTTATTTATTCGCACTGGGTTTCAATCTACAAGGTGCAATAGGAGCAGAGCACTGGAGGGTTATTTAGCGTGGGAGATGACAAGGATGCCAGAAAAAAAAAAGTTTTCAGTAACTAAACCAGTAAGAAGTGTGCTTAGAATTACCCCAAACGTACTTCCTTTTCCTGGGTATTGCCTTTCTGTGTCAGACAAAAAAAAAAGTTCATAGCGTGTATGAACTTTTCTTCATACACACTAAATCTTCAAATCAGATTGTGCTGCATTTCTGAAAAGGCCCTTTAAAGCCAACAAAACATCACACAGATTCCCACCTGCCATGGCTGAATTAAGGCTTTCATTGAGTCACTGACTAATTCCAAATTGTGAGCAGCAAACCGTAACTAAGGGCTGACAATAAGGAGTATTGCTACATATGGCAGGAAATGCCAAGGTCCTGCCACAAAATCCATTTATTGTGCACCTCTCACAGCAATAGCTGCACCTCAGGAAAGTATATACCTTAACAGCATTGCTCTAGTACTGCAAACCACCATGTAATTACCATCAAAACAACCTGTGCATTTTATGACACAAATGTGTGAGTTCACAGCACACAAAGATTGAGAATGAGATATTACCTGTATTGACCAAATGACAAAAGTGCAGCACTGAGACCTTTTGATACATAATGTCTGAAATGGGGAGAAATACTCTCATGAAAATTCAAAGTTCTCACCTAATTAAATATGAAGTAAATTATTCTTTCTCCATGTTCTTTGTCTATCTTTTAGGAAAATGGTGAGACTGAATCTCTAAATATAAGAAATATTCATATATGGGATCTAGAATATACCAAAATTATAGGGTAAGGAAATTCAAAATAACAGCATTTACATGCACTATAAAAATTTATTTTCTGTTTACTCTAGAAGTACCTTATAAGAATTTTGCAGATATGCAATTTATAGCCTATAACAACAACTGAAAGAAAAACATCATTAATCTAGGGAAAAAAGAAGAACCCTGCCATTGTCAGAGCCATGATACAACTGTAATTCCAGCAGGTTAGGATGAAGATATAACACAAAGCAAAGCACTAATATTATTTTCTTTTCCTCAGACCCTTTTTTCTTCTCAGTAGCTTCTGCCACTACAGTTGCAATATCAGTTATTTTCCAATCTTTTGCAAATGGAGAAGGGGGAAGGTGAAATAAAACATCTCTTATTTGCTCATGTTTGGATTTTCAATATTTTTCCCTTGATAGCTTCTCCTTTGAGCAGTAGCAGTGTCAATTCCCCAAGGGCAGAATTCAGGTCTCAGAAATATGTACACTGCATACAAATCTTCCATAATGCTCTTTCTAATAATTTGTTAAACTGTGAGAAATGTTATCTATGGAAATACATATATGCATTTCATAAGCCCAGAGCCAGGTACCAATGCCATCTGCATTGAGCCATAACAACCATTTCTTTGCTTTATAGACAATGCTCATAGTTTATACAAATAACTAAGTTTGAATGGCTCCTGCCAAGATGAATACAATATCTACCAGCATGCAGGCTTCTCTGTGCCCTCCCCAGAACCTGCCTTCCAAGTCCACATGGAGTGTGCACAGGCTGCAACTCTGTGAAGCATTTCAGAAATGATTAGGCAGGCCTGATCCAAGCTGAAGAAAGCCCTCTCACCCACCAGCCTGGATCTATTCCCAGTGTCACTGAAGGGCAGCTCTGCTTCCATAACCTGTGAAGCTCTGGATCATTTTGCCAGTTGGTAAAATTGTAAAAAACGGTTGTGCTGAATTTGTGGTGTGGGGTGTGAGAACAGAGCAGTCACCACAGTAGTCACAAAACACTCAATAATAGAAAGAACTTTTAAGTACTCCTGATCATAGATTAATCTGATCACGCACAAGCAATAGCTTGTTGAGGTCATGAAACTCAGCACAGCAGACTTTTTCTTAGTATGTGCCAATGTTACATTGTCCAGAGCGAAGATGATTTACTGGGCAAACTGCTACTAAATGAAGTCTGAAGGTTTGCAGTAGCAAAGGCACCCTGCTGACAAGAATTTCACCTGCATGTATTGTTCTCAATTTTCCAAATAATCTGTGAGGTTCCTAGACAGACAGCTTCCATGAGCTAAAAGGCAAACATTAAGAAAAATGACAGCATCTACGTTGGTACAATTCCAGCTTACCTTTGAATAATATTTCAACTCTAAACGTTTTGTTCTATAAAACAGCCTCAACAACCATCCCAAGGCCTGCATATCTTTTTGTTTTGTTTTTTTTTCACATATACTTCTGACAAGCATTGAACTCTGCTTCTTCTAAATCTTGCCCCTCTAGTTTATTAGTTTAGCTTGAAATCACAGCCTGCAGATGAGCAACACGAGCCTTTTATCAACCAAATGTTATTCTGGTGTTTTCTAAGAGATGTTTTACAAAGTTGAAACACTTTACTGAAATTATTTAATGGGTATCATTTATCACTACAATGAATGTTAGAATTCCCATATTCTCATCCTTTACAAGTCATTAGCTAGAGACAGCAACACACATGTGTCAATGCCTTTAGCTCTGCTCACCTGCAGGAACAGCCCTTATGAACTACATCTCGAAAAGCGTTTTCTTATTGTAGAGTGGAATTCATTTTCAAGGTGCTCATTTAGAGGCAGAACTGACAATTTTAATGAAGCAGTTCTCCATGCAATGCTGTCTCAGAGGGATCCCTGAACACCACTTCTCCACAGAAACAAAGTTCACAGCACGAATTAGCGTTTCAGAGCTGAAACACAAAGCACAATGCCACTAACAGCACAAGTTCAAAATAGCCATTAATTCTGTAATTCTAAGTCTGGGTTTTTGAAAATAGCATATATATTCAGAGAGTGAATGCTTTTTGAATGACTTCCTTTTTTCTTTGGCCTTTATATATGGCCTTGACTGACAAAACATTTTTTAATTTTATTAACGTACAATATGCAAACTAGACAGAGAAAGATACAATGATAAAAGTGCAAAGTCTATCACCATGTACTATAAATACCAATAGGATTATTTTATTTTCTTTAATTAGCCACTTTCAGACAAAGCATAGACAGCGACTGCCAGAGCTATGGCTTAGACTGAGATGTGGCAGAAAAGTGATTTTGGCTCTCAATATAGAGTGAGCAGAACAGCACGTTCCCAGATGTGCTTTCCCATTTAAAGAGGCACTTGAAGTTTTAATGGAAATTTGGTTGAAGGACAAGACAACAAATGCTAAAATACTATGAAAGATTATACTGCCGATTAAAGATCAAAACTTCCAGACAAAAAGATGGATTATAGCCATTTTATATTGGGTTAATGAAAATGGCCATGCTGAAGGAGTTACTGGAGCCAGACACACACAATGTAACAAGAGGATCAGTCGAGGAACACAGCCAAAACAAGCTGGTCTGAGCCATTGTGCTAAAAACTTATGATCTAAACTGATGTGCTAACTGGTCATCCACTAGATATACCTTGATGTATCACCTTCCTTTACCTCAATTTTACATATAGTGCTGTCAAAGGAAAAACATGGCCAAGTCACATGGTTTAAATGAAATCAGTTGAAGTGATTCATTAATTTATTAAAGGTACATAATTGACTGGCAATCGGTGAGCTATATATTCAGGATGGATATCAGCAAAAGAATAGACAAACAACAATACCAGTCACTTACAAAATTATAGCAAGCACTCCCAATTTTCTGAGCACCCCTCTACCACTGGCTCCCCAAAACTTCAAATCCCCATGGCCACATTCACCCAGTTGCCTGCTCACACACGACCCACTCACGGGCAGAGTACAAAGGTCTCCCTCTCCTGGCCTACAGGTTGCCATTTACAAGCGCCTCCTTTGCGAGATGTGGGGGCTCCAGCTCTGTGCAAACCTGTGCACAAAATCCCCCAGACCAGGTAGGGATGCCCAAGGTGTGCCCCTGGCAGTGCTGGATGCCCTCAGGCTCCAGCAGGGAGGATGCACCACCCTGGACACAGGCTGTGATGGTGGTGGGGCAGCCTCCAGCACTGGCAACCACTTTGATGCTGCTCTGTTCCCATTTCTCTGACCCTGTTGTAGCAAGGTTTTGTGCTTCTTTTACACTTCTTTTCAATCTACCTCTTTTTTTTTTTGTTTGTTTTGAAGTCTCTAGCTAACTCCCTAGTTACCATTTGAACCAGGTAATATTCCTGTTAAGCAAACTTTGTTCTTTTTAATTTCTGTTTTAGCACTACCAATTCTGGGGCAAACATCCTCTAAAGCAGTTTTGGGTATTCCATTCACACACGCTGTTTACTCTTACATTCCTCTTGCAGTTATCCAGGCCAAGTTACTAAGAGAAGGAGCCATGCTGTCTCCCCCATAGGGGTTACCAACAGGATATGATACATAATAAAATTATTTATGCTGGTCATAGGACAGGAGATGTGATCAATGAGACAACATTTAATGGCTGAGTTCAACCAGACTGCAGTAATGTTTATGGCTAGACCCGTTAGCCATCAAAACAAATTAATAAGAATTAATAGGAGAGTAGCCCTGAGGAGAGGGACCTGGGGGTGTTGCTGGACAAGAAGCTCAATGTGACCTCGGCTCAGAGCCCAGAGAGCCACACCTGTCCTGGGCTGCAGCAAAGCAATATGGGCAGCAGGGCAAGGGAGGTGATTCCTCACCTCTATTCTGGTCTCCTGAGACCCCCAACTGCAGTGCTGTGCCCAGCTCTGGGGCCCCAGCATAAAAAGACCATGGAACTTTTGGAGCAAGTCCAGAGGAGGTCACAAAGATTATTGGGGAGGGGAGCACTCCTGCTATGGAGACGGGTTGAGGGAGTTGGGCTTGTTCAGCCTGGAGAAACGAAGGCTCTTGGGAGACCTTTTAACTCCTTCCAGTATGTAAAGGGAACTTACAGGAAAGCTGGAGTGGGACATTTTACAAGGGCGTGTAGTGATAGGACAAGAGGCAATGGTCTTAAGCTGAAAGAGTCGATTTAGATTAGATATTAGAAATAAATTCTTCACTGGTGGTGAGGCACAGGAATAGGTTACCCAGAGAAGCTGTGGATGTCCCATCCCTGGCAGTGCTCAAGACCAGGCTGGATGGGGCTCTGAGGAACCTGGTCTTGTGGAAGGTGTCCCTGCCCATGGCAGGGAGTTTGGAACTAGATGATCTTTAAGATCCCTTCCATGCATTCTCAACTCCAAGAACTGTTGTTGTAGAAACCCACTCTCATAATCCTCAGGAAATGAAAAATAATTGTTTGTACACGCAGAGCATTGACAGTTTCAGTCTTATTCTCCCCAGTCTCCATTTACCATTTGGTGAAATATCACTTTTCCCCAGCGAGTAAACTAATTAATCTTGTTGAAAAAACATAAATAATGCTGTAGTGATTGACACTGAAACACATAACAGTAAAATAATAATTATGCATTTAGCACAGGATTTGGATACACAGACTGATGAAAACAAAAATAAATATCACTATGAAATACAGAATAAGCACGATCTATTGAGCACAAAGTAGCACCCTCAGATGCTTACATTCAAATAGCTGTTTAAATGTGGACTTCCATAATGACAGGTCTGGTCCCATAAATAAGTACTTTTGGGGATCTGGTTCACTGCCTCTTCCAGAAATGAAGGTACAGGACAGAAAACAGCAATTCTCTCCCATTTATAGCCAAAATAAGTCAATTCTTAATGTTAGATAATAAATATCACTTGTGACATCATCCTAAAGGGTAAGAAGCGATTTATATTTATATGAATAGACATGGAGGACAAATATGACCTATGGGAATATGTTAAATGTCTTCATGTGAAAACCAGAACTCTAATATTAACAGAAAAATTGTCTTGCTGAAAGATATTTTTTTGCATCCCAACCAGTATCAACATACACATCTGGTAACATTTGTGTTGAGTAACTAGATTCACACACCTGATCATCTTTCAAAAGGGCAAATGCCTTGCTTTCATCAACAATATACAAATACTTCAAAGAAAAAGAATTCAATTTAAATTTAAGATTATAGATCTACTAAACCAGTTTGGAAGCCAGCAATACAAAAATTCAATTTCCAAAACTCTCTGTGGTTTTGAAACAAAGAAATATCATTGTTGTTACCTATTTAATTTAAATAGGCTTTGCAGCTTTATTCATGTTGGCAGGGAAATGGATTCAGACCATGGTGAATGTCTAGCAAGTAAACATCTCCAAGAAAAAAAAGCAGGTCACCAGTGCATAAAGTGGATTTGGGAACTGTTTGCCTAAGTTGCTTCTCGATATTCATTACATCCAAGCACCCAGGGCATCTATTTGACTTCACATTGTTTATTGCAATTTCCTCTCCGGAGAGTTTTAGACCTTGCCATCAAGAAGTTGCAGCACAGCCCTCCAACCAAACTCCCCCACAGAGGAGCCCAGGCTGGATGGGACTGTGGGAGCTGAGGGAGCCTCACAGTGCTCAGCCCTGAAATGCTTTTGGGTCGGGGCCTTGACACCCAGTCCCAGCAGCACAGCAGACAGATCACTTTGATAAAGACTGGTTCTTTAGTTAGTTTAATAAAGGTATTGTTCTGACCACCTCAAACTATACCAAGCAGGAAGAAAGCATGGAGGGCATGTGATTGACTTTCATGACATTGTATGGGGAGGTTCAAGGAGAATAGCTTTGGAAATTCTACATTTTGATTATTTAGTTGCAATTTTTTCTATTTTTTTCAAGGGTTTTTTTGGTTGGTTGGGGTTTTTTTTGGGGGGTTTTTTTGGTGAATGAGTTTGACCTTAATTATCAGAATAAAGCTCTGGTAATTGAGAGACCTCTGATGATCAAAATAATTCTCCCAAATTTAAACCACTCTTAATGAAAGGCATGGTAGCCAGAGGAAAATTGTCAGTATTGTAACTTAAAAGAAACAAATCAAAACACTACTGAAATTCTTTTTTTTCCCCAGTATATTCCACATCTTGCTCAGGAAATGTTTACTACATTGTTGGTGAATTAATCACTTCAGTTTCCAATAGGCAATGTTGAGCAACTGTTAATTTCTCATGATTAAATAATTTCATAAGCCAGAAAAATAAACAAGTGCACAGGGTTTTGTAATCTCTGTTTCTCCCCCGTGAGCAGAGAGGGTGAGGAAAAGGAACAGGAATCTAACTAAAAACTGCACAAAAGAAATTAAATATTCCCAACCAGAAGCAGCACTTCTCATCACGCCACCCTAACAAGTTGGGAAAAGGCCAACTCAGGAATCACAAAAAGAGATGCAAAAACACCTTCAGTGATCTGACAACTTTTCTGAGGTAAGAAAGAAAATAAAAGTGGTAAGAGAAAAGATCTGAGCATAAGTTTTATATCTTGACCTTGTCTTTTCTTGCCCATAAAGTTACATCTTGCTTTTTACTTTACTGATAGTAAAGTGGTGTTGTATTACTCAGATTTTATTCCAACACATACACCTGAAAATAACCTGTATTTTCTGCAATGCTAGATACAAATATTCACCTGAATTAATCCACCTGATGACCTCCGGCTATTGTTTAAATTGCTTTTTGGAAAGGGTATTCAGGCTGGGGGCTTCTAAGCGGTTGATGGTTTAATGGAGCAGCTGGGATAACACATCTGGCATTTCTCGAGCCACTCAGAGCAGACGACATAGGGAAGGCAACCGTATGCAGCCTTTTACTTGCAGAGAGTTTCCACAGAGGGAAGACAGAGGAAATGCGAGCAAAACTGAGGATATGCACCTGAAACTCTGAATCTGTATTAAGAGTCAGGATAAAAATCAGGATGCTGTATCTCATTCCTCTATAGACACTTAATAAATTGTTATGGAAAAACCCTTGTTTTTTGAAACCAAATGCAGCTTTAAAGCCATGGACTTCCACCATCAATAATTCACCAAGAATTTAGCATACACCTACATATTGTTGCTGAATAGCTAATAGATTTCCATCACTTTCCTTTCATTCTCCATCCCAAATAAAATACTACCCTTGGCATAATTTTACTCACTTCACATGTCATAAAAAACCTCTACTTTGAGGACACAAGTGTAAAATCCAAAGTGTCTACTTTCTTTCCCACAGAAATTAAATTCGCCATTTTGCAACTTAAATTCAAGTGGGAATATAGTTTCCAGCAAATGTGAAGGCATCAGCAGTGAAACAACATGTTTTTTGAATCATAAATGGAATTTTTTGACTGTTGGCGTTAAAAAGACTTTGGCATTAAAAGTGCCATATTTTATATCTAAAAAGCAGTAATTAATTCCATACAAAGCCAGCAGCTCACTAGTGATATAGTGCTCTTTATTTTCTTCAAAATCTTTACAGTAAGAAAATAAGCTGGTTACATTCAGTAGCTGCAAACATTTTCATAAAACCACACAGTGTTAGTCAAACTGACAACAACTGACTCAAGCATGGCCAGCAATTTGTGACACCTGCTAGTCACAGAAAAGAACAAAAAAATCCCAAAACAAACCAAACCAAAACCAGCAAGCCCCTGATCATTTCTGCCTGGGATGCTTTATTTCCAAACAAGTCTAAGGTAAGTGTTAGAATCTTCCAAGGGCTAAAATAAAAGAAAGAAACAAACCCCCCATGGTTGCCTTGCATTGTTGTGTGCTGTACTGAGAGCAAAGTTTGCCATGGCACAGGTATCCTTGGGATCTGCACGTGTGCAAAATACTGACTTTAAAAGAAGAGGCTGCAGCAGAATATCAGTGAATTCACTGCCAAGAGAAAGTCAAGCCTAACTTGTCTTAAAAGCGCTCATAGCTTTTGTTCTAAGTTTCAGACATGTAGGTTCATTAGAAGGAGATTCATAATGCTTTTCTCATACCTTGTCAGTTCAATTAATTCTCTGGGTGAAAAATGGAGAAGACCAGACTGTGGAACTTCTTAAATTTTTTAAGATATTAAGTAATGCGACAGGTCACAAACTTGAGCTGACTTATGAGACATTCCTTCACCCCACCATGAGACCACACTTCTGGTTACACAGTTTGTAAAACTATCTATTTTTATATTTACGTAATACATATATTCCTGTGCAAAAAGAAGAGACCTACACTGGAAAAACCATTAACTCTGGTCAAAAATCAAAGGGCAACCAACAGGAAAGACTCAAAAGATGTGGCTGGTAGTTTTTCCCTAGCTTTCTAAAGTTTTTTTATTATGTCAAGAACAGAAGATATTTACAATATTTAGCAAGATACACATTCTGGGAAACTGCTTCCCCTCAGCAGGCTGGGCTATCAAAGTTGCCATAAGCTTAACACATTTCCTTTGAATCTGTTCTAAAAGCAAAAAGTACGAGTGAAATGAGAAAAGACAAAGGCTACAGCAGGGGAGGTCAAATTCTAGTAATTAATTCCAACGACTAAATTCATAGGGGATTTTTTAACTAGATTTTCCATTGTAGGACCAACCTTAGACCTACACCCAGTTTAGCCCTACCTTGGCCAAAGTATCCACAATTCACATTTAGACTCAGCTCATACTCACGGCAATTGTGTCCCAGCTGGCCAATATGCAAACACTTCCATGTATTATCCAAAGGCTACTGGAACCAGCAACATAACTCAGTTGGCTACTGGGAACCTTATGAAACCTTCTTCATTACAATTCCAAAGTTGTCCCCACCAGTTCAGTTAACAACTTCCACCTTAAAAGGTTCTAGAAACAGTCCCTGGCTGCTGTGCTTCTCTGAGCTGAATTTCAGCTTGTCACAGTGAATTATGATCTTTTGCAGAACAGGATATTAACAAAAACATCTCTTTTGTTTAGAGGAGGCTGCTCTAGGGCTGGACACAAGGGGCACATGGCAATAGCACACCTTCATTCCCACCCTGGGATAGTGTGTTCTGCCAGGGATAACCCATGATGTGATAGAGTGGACCTGTAAAGGAATAACAACATCCTGCATAGCCTGGATGTCTTGGAGGGTGACTACAAATGCCCAGTGTCTGCAGTGGACTGAAAAATTCTATGTGAGCAAAGTGGCCTACAATTATTTGTCTGAGGAGCCTGTTCCTGATTCTTGGCGACAGAATTATAAATGAGCATAATCAGGCCATACATCACTATTATCAATAATTTGTTATTATATTTTCATCTGGAACTTACCTACCTCAGCTTTCTACAGCTTAGTAGATCCTTGTTTTAGTAAAGGCAGTTCTTTGCACGGTGCTCTGCTGGGTAAATTTCTTCTCCCAGTTCAATGATACACACCCACATCATTCCCAGTTCCTGTCCTCACTGAGTTCTCATGGAAACCCAGCACCAAACTTTTCATGACCTGGTAGGTTACCAAAACTGTCTGCAATATAACACTTCTGTTGATGTGCTGGGAAATACAGTGGGGACACAATTACGTGCAGACTCACTACGTGATGTGCACTGCACTCCTATCCATTTACCTGGCCTGCATCACCCCAGCAACATTAAATGTTACATTTTAAAATCCTCAAACTCAATATAGAGGTTTTCTTACCCAGACAATGCACATTCTGGGGGCAGGTCCACATTAACCTTGCAATGGTGTTGCAGTGATACCTTGGATCAATTAAATTGCTTTTACTTACAAAGTAAATGTGTTTATAGGATATATAGAATAAACGTCCTATATATAGGATAAACGTCAGTACAGCCATAGCCTTCAGTTCTGTATTCTGCTTAGAAAGAAAAATATTTGCGGGGTTGTTTTGTTTCCGTTAAGAGTCAAAGCATCAACAACATCCGAAACAACCAAAGCACTATGACAAAAATGTCTGAAGCCTTTGAAACAGATCAAAAGTACAGTGATTTGTTTGATCTAATTTGCTTTAAAAGTGAATAGTGAAATATTTAACATGCTTAGTTCTCACATAAGAAAATTACTGTGCAATTTCAGTCTTTCTCCCAAACCTGAAATCTCTGTCTTCAGCTTTTTCCTGTAAAAACACTTCCTTCTGGATCTAAATATGGTAATCGACAGGAAGAAACAAAATTGCAATTGTGCAGCTATATTCCATTCCACGGTAGCTGAATTCACTTAACCTCATGATCAAGATGTACAGTACATCTCACTATTTGCTCTCATGTTTGTAGGAAATTAATATTCTAGCTAGGTGCACTGGGTGTGTGACTGAATTCACAAATGATGTTATCAACAATAAAATAAATAAATCATGTTTCTTACTAAGACACCATGGCTTTTTTTTTAGATGAAAATTATCCTTGAAAACAGACATAAAACATAATCAAATAGACCAAGAAGAGAATGAAAGAAAATCTCAGAAGGGTTTAAGTATTTGAGATAAAAGACATATAAAACAACTTTGGATGTAGGGAAGAAAAAACCCCCACTTGAATAAGAACAGAGAGAAATCTTGAAAGGGAGCAATATTTTTGTGCTTCATGGTCTAGGTTTTTTCCTCTCAGTGATACCAGTAAGAATTTATACAAATACATACTGGAAGAGCAACAACAAAATATGCAATAAATGTAATAGGACAAACCCAATGGTTGCAACTATGCTCACTGTGTGATAAGGTATTTGATGTCTTCCCTTATATCTAGACATTAAAGACTATAGTATTTTATACTGGTATTTTATACAATTCCATCAACAGTAGAGCAAGAATCACAGTGGCAAAACCATTTTTCTTACTAATCATTTGCCAATAGGTGAGCACTTTCCTAAATCACCAAAGAGATCGTACCATTCTGCATTAGTGCTGTCTACTGGAATACTACTACATTAGTATATTCTTTAAAAACCTTTCTCACAGTCTAAGTCCCTTCAGTATTTGTGTCTCGCTCATGGTGAATTTCCATTCTACTGCCTAAAAATTTAGTTTATAAAATTCTCAGTCACTAGTGGGATTCCACAGGGCTCCATTTTAAGGCCAGTGCTCTTCAATATCCTCAAAAATGTGGATGCAGAACTTGAAGGTGTATTAATATAACAGAAGACCACCTCCCACACCTCAGGCACTGCCATGCTGAGGCACTGTCAAAACCTTTTCTTAGTGGCCCTGGCTGCCCTTCTCACATAATACCCAAGTTCAACCCAAGACCACCTTCTGTAGGGATTCAATTGCTTTGTGAGTGTGTGAAAGGAGATATTTTTTATAGGTGCCCAAAGAGTCCCTCAGTTCTCCCAGGGACCTTCACTTCCACACTGGTAAAAGAAGATGACATGACTGGTCCAGTGAAATCAGCACTTCAGTAGAAATGACAAGTTTAATATGAATTGGATCCAGACCTTGGCAAAGGTATGGAAAAATACCACCTTTGACCCTACCCTTCTGAAATAATTTTGTTGGAGTTTTTCTCAGAGTCAATTATCCAAATGGGAGTCACTGGACAACTCGATGAGAAGCTGAGCACCCACAGCCTGGATGGCACCCAGTGCCCAGGCTGGTGCCTCATCTGTGCTCTTTGCTGGGCAGGAATATTTTGGCTGTAGGGCAGAGCAGCATTCCAATACCAAATGTTTCCCTTGGTCTGAATAATGCTTTAGAAATTCACAAAGTAAATATCTGGGGATTACTTGGATCATCACATCTCTCAGGGCACTTCATTTCACGTGCTTTGGGACTAGTTTTAAATATCTCAAACAGACATGCTAGCAACAGCAGGACCAAAATACGAAATCAAAGTTGAAGCTAAATTGCCCTCAACAAACAGTCTTTGGAAAAAAAAGCACAAAGTAATCCCATAATCAATAGGCACTTAAGCAGACATTTTTCTACAAGTCTGTGCCAGAATGTTATGGAGGAGGACTGTGCAGGACTGAAAATTGAAAACAATGATGGAAGACAGGCTGCACTCAGACTAGGTCATCAGCATTGCTTTTCATCTTGGCACAAGAAGAGTTAATTGGTTAAATCACATCTGTCTAACATTTTGACAGAATTAAAGAGAATTCAGTTGCTGCCACTGAGGCACCTTAATAGAGATCCAATAACTTGCATGACTATAAACCAGTCATTTTTATATATGTTTCTGTGAGAAGCAACTTTTTCATAAGTCTAAAACTAAGGTCTTGAATGACACCGCTCTTTTCTGAGTCAATTATAACAATGGCTCCGCTGATTTCACTAAGATGCGCCCAGTGAGTTAGGATGACAGAACAGTACCCCACAGATATACATAAATGCTCTTGCATATGATAAACAAGCAAACATACCAAACAAAAAAAAGACTTTCTGGAGCCTGATTTACTCAGTCCAATGCATATTTACCCAGTGCAATCCAACACCATGTCAGGGCCAAACTCAGCCACAGCAGCACATTTGTGTAGCACCATGCAGGAATATTAGCTGAGGCCTCTGAGAGAATATAACCTTATTAGAGCAATGTTGTGCATGGACTAATTAGGCCTGCCTCTCAAGCAAGGCTAATTATTCCCAGTACAGCACCATACTGATACTGTTCTCAGTTCTGGTGCTAGATTATAGCTCAGGATCTATACCCCACACTGTATTCAAAATTATAAACAAAATCATAAGAAATTGATGCATCCTTCTGAGAGAGCAGCATGATGCACTGCACTGCCTCAACTCATCTATCAAGGATATCAAAATGAAGAATTAACATGTCTGTGCACCAAGATCTCTTAAGTGGGAAATTCCACCACTAGACCCACAGTTGTAGTACAGAGGAAAGTTGAGCTGAGGGTAACAAACGTCCCAGGACTGGAGTTCAGAGTGCTACAATCATCTCCCTGTGCACATGCCATACTCAGTAGACCCAAGAAACAAGCAAAAAATTGTAAGCAAAAACTAGAGGGAAGATCCAGAATCCTGTTGTTTTTCTTAGAAAACCAGCTTTGAGTAAAAGCCAATGCAAAACAAAACTTTTTATTCTGCTGACAAGGCAGGTCTCAAAACTGTAAAGGTGCAAATCAGAGTTCCTGTGCCATTATGGAGCATCCAGCAGAGTTACCTGAGAAACCTCGGGATGTCTCACCACAAGTGTCAAGGCTGAGAAGAGTTTGCCTTTGCTGTTTCAGACGCTAAAGCTGATAGCAAATCTGAGTCAACAAGAGACCTTACAGAGCCCAAAATAAAAACTACAAGGAGAGGTGAGACCAGAGCCAGCTGCCCTGGAGGAACACCGGGTCCCAAATCTGGGCACAGTTGCAGATGAAACTTGTGTATCAGGTGGATTCAACAGACAATGGAGTGAGCTGCATCAGTCAGGGGAGAAGGAACTGGCTGACACACAGTATGAAAGAAAATCCCATGCTTTTACATAAAACATACATAGAGGAGTCAGGAAAACTTTTGTGCATAAGGTGGCCAGGAAGTGTTGTATTTATTCTGTGCAGAAGCTTAGTACCTTAATTCTGCTGTTTTCCTATTAAAAAAAATATATATATATAAATGTTTGAAATAAAAAGGTAAGATGAGATCTGTCGCACCATCCCAGAACTGAGTGTATCGTGTTCTGACACATCACTGAGAAGCAGACTCAGGTACAAGAACGAAGACTTAATATTAACTCCTCCAGGATTTGAGCCCTGTGCTGCTGACACACACGGCTGTGATAAGACTGAATTGCCAAGAGCCTTTCGTTAAAGACAGCTGTTTTGTTCAGTTCTTGTTGCTTGTTGTGATGTGAGGTACCAGTAAATCTAGTTTTCAAAAGAAACTCTAATAGGAAGTGTCAAATAATAGAAATGCGAGTCCAGTGTCGAGATCTGAAAGTACAAATACTATCTTGAAATTAAAAAAAGAAAATTAAAAAAAAAAAAAGAAAAAAGAAAAGAAACAGGACTGTGATTCCAGGCTGGCCCCTAGAATTCCAATAGAATTAAGCGATCAGTTTTGATGAAGGGAGCACAGGGAAAAGGCTGAAAGGCATCATCAATTTAAACTCAATTTACCTTTGTGGTTATTGGGCTGTAAATGAACACTTCTTCTGTAATAGCACAAGCAAAGAGTTCATTTGGAGGTTTACTTAATACCTGCCTTTTATAAAAGTTATAGTCTGAAACTTGAAATCTTGGCCAATATGGTAATAAGTCACGAGAATATCAGAATTAATTTTGTCCCACTCCTTGCTGCTGCTCAACGTGTTCATTGTAAGTCATTGTATATATTTTTTATTATTTTTTTATTTATTTAAACCATGAATGGAAAAACTTGCAGAACATTGCCCACATCTCACCTTGCACAGCTTAGACCAATGCCCAAAATACAGCATTTCAAGTCCAGCAGCAGAGTGGCAAATGCCATTAAGGGATTGGACTTTTGCAAATTTACACACACAGAGGCATAAAAATCAGAAAAAGCATAAAACTTTAGACATTAGAAAATACTGACTTAGGGAACAGAAAGAGGAGAAAACTCGTTCACAAATAATGAATTCATAAAGAACATTTTTAAATCCCAGTCTATCGAAAGGTAAATACTGTTAACAACTGAATGTTTCATCTTTAACATGCATACCCCCTTCCCACTTCATTGCCAGAAATGTTAATCTCTGTTCTGTACCAGCTGACAGAATGAAAGGGTTTAGTAACTTAAAGCTTATCCCATGCAACCTCTGCACTTAGATACTGTTTAACATGCTAGTGCCTGATTGTTCCTGATAGAAAGATATCCTATAGCTTGCCTAGAGCTGGTGATGTGCCAAGAACTCAGTGACACAGTGACAAATCGCCTTCTCGATTCCTGACAAAATACTCCCTCTGCTGTACAATACACACTGTTACATAAAGCCCAATGCACAGCTATATATATTTAAACTTTGAACAGGTCACAGCTATAGATAGGATTCATAAACCAGAGAAACAATTCACCCTTCCAGAACAGTCTTGAGGAAAACACAACTAAGATTTGTATCCACCAAAATAGAATGTCACTTGTGGCTTAGTTCAAACAAAGATGAATATACTACAGTATAAACTATACAGGGCCTCAAAGACAATAACATTCCTAAATTACTTAGTTTTGTAGTGAATGGTAGAAAATAAAGGCCCAGATGCCCAGTTAAGACAAACATAGATAAGTCAAAATACAAATATCTAAATACAAGGACTACAGAATGAAGGAATTAATTCAGCCATAGGTTGGGTTTGTTTGTATCTTCCCACTTATATACACAGAACTTGTCGTGATTCAAACTTGCTCTGATCCTGCAGTTTCACTGTGCCTTTACAGGAAATAGTAAGGTAGCTGAGAAGGCTGGAAAGTTTAACGTTTCTTACGGGCTGGAAAATATATTTTGAGATAAATTTTCCGTTCAGAAACGATGTAACTTAAAAAAGCTTGGAAAACCCAAAGCTTTCCAGACACCACACCTGGGACAAACTGAATCTGCAGCATCAGGTGCAGTAGAATGGAGACCTGTCCATGCCAGGTAAAATCAGACCAACCTAGAACTCCTGGAGTGGCATCCACGTGCCATCCACGTTGCAGTCCCTGCATCAAAGAACACAGAATGACTCTCCAAGTCTATATGGCAAATCTGTGTTACTATTGAGTGTGCAAAACTGCCCCCTCTCTTCCAGGGAGATGAACGCTTTCAGGAGAGCACCACAGCACAGAATAAAACATCATTACCCATGAAGAAAGGTATAATTTTCAGCTTTTAAATAAGTTAAAATGAGTTTTTGAGGATAGAGATTAGAGGGGGTTTTGCATTCAGATAGTTCATTAATCTCCTGCAATTTATAATAGTGGTGCCTTACACAAACACTTTCACTCTGCTCCAGACTCTCTCAAACAATTTCAACTCATAAAAATGTATTTAAGAAAACAGTAATTGAGGAACAAAATCACTCATATCTCATGTTTTCATTAGGTATGTTTTGGGCTTATTCCACAGAGGTGCTAAGAAATGTAAGTTTTGAGGTCTAATTTAAGGCATACTGTCATTAAAATTCAAATTTTTATCTAACTGTCATGAATACAACTTAAAGAAATTAGCCATTCCAGAGCAGAAAGATTAAAACATTGTAATAAACAAAAAAATGCTGGCTTATCTGGGAATATAAAACCAAAGAATTTCTTTCCAGAAATTCCATTGAAATCATTCTTTTTAAATTAAAAGCTAAAGAGAAATTACTTTTAGGCATATTAAGTAGCACTGAGTTGCATGGGGCTTTTTTAAACTTAACATTAACAGTTGATATAACTCCTTTTTGTGTCAAAAATATGCCAAGAATATAAAATTATCCAAAGCACTGTATTCAGAGGAATACATTCAAGAAATACACAGAAGAAATTCACTTTGCATTTTTCTCATGGGAAGCACAATAAACATCATCATTTCCTCACAAATAAGTAACAATTGCAGGTAGCTGCAGTGCGTGCTAAATTGCATTTACAGGGAGGGAAAAGAAATCTATACATGGCTCATATCAACTTTGAGAACACGTGTCATGTGGATGTATACCAGGAAAAACAACCCTGTTGGAAAGAAGGACCAGGGTGTGACTCATTCCACGCCCAGCATCACCCTCAGCCCATGTTTAAGCGCGGCTTGCCAAGGCTGGCCCTTTGCAGTGCATCGGGATGGCCACGGGATGGCAGAAAGAACACCTGCTAAGGCACTGCCTTCGCCAAGTCCCAAGATGCTGCTGAAAACCTCCATCCAGCTGAAGCCTCTGCTGCCCCGGCCCTGCTAAACACTTTAAAAATTATCAGGAGTTTCAGTACTACTCATTCCCATGTTATAATCACTTCAGAGCTACAAACAAAACTAGCTGCAGTTTATACCCTGTTAGAAAAGAAGAATCAGCTGAAATTTTGAACATTATCAGTCGGTGTCATGTGGGACAATCCCCTGTCTTACAGCACAATTACACTGTGATGTGCCTCTGAGCACACAATACCACAGATGGAGAACTCTGACAGATAAATCTTCAGTCCTGCCCAAGGAACGTGTTGCCTGCACACAACAAAGGAAAAGCAGGATGCTGTGGAGAACAAACCACAGGCACACTCACATCAGAGTGCTGCTTGCCCTCAGGCAGGAAGTCATCTCAGGAGGTGTTTTATTTTTCCTTCTCTTTTCAAGCTGTTTACTACCACTAGCAGGTATTCAAGAGATGCAGAGGAACTTAGTCACTTGATAAGTGACTAAGGGGACATGTGCCCTAAAGGACGAGCTGGCTTCCATGGCACATTCGCCTTCTTTGGTCCCACAGGGTGAACATCCTTCCTGTGGTCACAGGACCAGCAACAGCCTCGGAATCAGCACAAGTGGCTGCTCACCACATTACCCTGCCCTTTACTCACAGCACTGTAATAGGGAGCCTCCAGGATGCTGAAGGTTGTATCTTCAGCCACAGAAACGTGATGCTTTACAGGGGAAAGTTTGGGGAGGAAAAACTTGGGGGAAACTTCCGAGCTGCTAAAGCTCAGAAAAAGCAGCCACAACTTTATTGCTTTAAACACGGATTACTGGATCACACTTATCTTTTTGGTGTAGCAAAGCAAGGAGAGAAAAACTTCATCGCAGATGCTGTGGGAGATTTTAGAGTTTTTTCCCCTTGGAAAAGAATACTACAAGATTTCATCTCAGTGCTTTTGATTCTCACTGAAATTATGAAGATTAGGTTTTTTTAGGTCAGATAGTTTGTTGAAATAACAGTTGAGACTCACTTCTTTCTTGCTGCGTCAAGAATTTCATTGCATTTCTATCTTTTCCCCTTGCGGTCTACCTACAAAATAGAAGACTTTTCACATTTAAATTGCTATATCTCTTTCCTGGTGAAAGAAAAAAGACAAAGAAGTAACTGATATTGCAGAAAAAAAGTCACTCTGCTTTGGCTAAGAAAACAACTTCTACTCTGAAAGAACTTACATTAGTTACAGAATACTGATAAGAACAAGCATTGCTTTTTCCTAGGTTTTGGACAAGGATTCAGCAAGTTCAGTCAAATGAACAATTCTTGCATTTTAACTAATCCAAAGAAATCAAAGGGCTGTTTCTAAGAAAAACATTAACTATACTGTGCTCCAGTCCTTTCTGCAGTATTTGTAAAGTAATTTCCTTCCTGTAATTTTGCAACAGACTTGCTAGATGTGTTTGGTTGGCACTAAGAAATCTTTTTCCCTAGCAGAAAACCCATTTCTGGATTTATATAAATGGAATTAATGAAAGCAAATAGCCTCTAGAGCAGATTTTTCCAGACTCTACTTGTTTCCTCCTTGGAAAGCACCAGACTCTGCTCTCTGCTTTAATAACGCACCGACTTAACCAATTTGATGCAGCCCAACAGCCACCTGAAATGAATTCCAGTGTCATCCATCCCCTCCCCTGACATCTGAAGATGACACCTCGTGGCAGCTCCTCCTTTAGCACTGTCTTTAAGAGTGATACATGACTGTAATTTCCTTCCATTCAGGAGGACTGCCGGCATAGCAGCAAGCCTGGGGACTTTAAGGGTTTGTTGATACTTTTGATGATAACAGATTTACAACTTTGACACAAATGGTATATTGGATGGTGTGTTAGGAAAACATCCAATTTTGACCTGTTCTGCATTTCTGTCTAGAGTTGTGTCTTCATTTTAGGCAGCACCACTGACAAGCTACTGATTTTTCCAGCATTGCAAGCCCTAGTTTTGTTATCTAACTAGGCTTGACAGTTGCTGCGTTTGGTTAAACAAACACATCCTGGATTTCAGCTGGCCCTTTGGGAACTGCAGCTGCACAGGAACACGAACACCTTTGGTGGTACATCCATTTCTAGAACGCAAACCATGTGGGATATTCATTTCCCCATTTTTTGTTAGTAAAAGATAGTGCATTTCACTTGACTTTGTGAAAAATTTCTTTTTTGATTAGTTGGATCAGGGATGTACACAAATGGGCACTGTGAACTGTTTTTATCTTCTTTCAGTGAACCTTAGAAATTGCAGAGATTGCCCTAAAAGCAGGGGTAGAGTCTATCCACTGGCTCTAAAAACAGTATCTTTCCTAACTGCTTTTTAACCATGTTTTATTCACAATTCAGTGGCAAGCTTAAATTTCCATTTGAGCATTCTCACATGCTTCCTAGTGGTGTCACAATCTAAATGCCTTGCTTTTCTGTTACCTGCCATTGATTGCTTCAAAGGGGTTTAATTTATTTAATGACTGTGAACATAGACCATAGTATCAAATAAGTTTCCACATTCAACTCAATGTAAATTTATGCTAAAAATAAACATGAAAAGCAAAGCATCACAGAAGTACATCATACAGTGGAGCAGCTCTGTTAGAATTATAACAGTTTCATAGCATGGATGAATCAAGAACTGCAACACCTCTTCACTGAGCGTGTCACATGCACTTTCTTTTTCCCTCATACATGAATCAAGAATAATTCAGAGTCCTCACATCTCGACAGGTGGGGAAAATATCACTTTGAAGTGAATTTCCAAATACCACTTTGAGTTTCATTTTGGAAAGATGGGTGTTAGATATTTCAGCAAAGTTCTGCTTAACTCATGCTGTAAAGAGACTGGGAAAATACACAACTACTGTAAAGAAGGACAAGACCAATCAATTCTGATGTCTGAAAAAAAACTTTCCTCTTCACATCAACCTTCAAAAGTACAGCTCCAACATTTTGTATATATGGGACACTGAAAACTTTCTCTAAGCAGTTTCTCTGCTGTTAAAGTTTATCAGAACGTAGCTCACTTCATTTTATAAGTTAAAGATGATGCTCAGCACCTTTACCACTAAAAGGCAGTAGATACAAATCTACTGCATTCTTACATTTGGGGCCTTACCATGGGTCTCCCCTGACCCTCAAAGCTCTGAAATACCCTAATTTGAAAATCTACTAGTAAACATGAGATAACCTTTGCATTTGCTTATTCAACTTTTCACAAAAGAAAAAAAAATGAGCATAAATCAGAAGCATGTCTAAAGCAATAAAATATGACAACTTTAGAGAAATTTGAATCTGAATTTGAATTTTCACTTTACATTTTAAAATTTTTGAAGACAACCTCAAGGAACAAGCTGGAAGAAGTAGTCCAAACCCATGTTCTTTAATATCAAATTCTGCAGACTTCACACTTAGCCTACCTCCAAATAAGAACTTTACAAAAATATTGCTAGAGATCTCATATAAAGCTGCAAGAAAATGATCTTTTGGTATTAAATCCAGCAGTCTGCTGCAAAGCTCTTCACATCAGTTGTCTTCTCAATGACCAGCAATGGGTTTGAGAGTAAACAACCTTCATAGAGTATTAGGATCATGTTGCTTTAAGGCAAACTAATTCCTATATATGAGTGTATCTACTATGTACATGTTATGGTAAATATTGCAGCGAGCATTTATGCTCACTGTGTTCACAATTTAAACCCCATTTTCATAACTACAGTGGCTAGAGACAGAGATCATGGTAATGGAAATTTTGACTTCAGAACACAAGATGGCAGCCTCCAAAAGGGAATAGGAAGTCATCTCAAACCACTTCCAACATTTCTGGACCCTTTTCTAGTGACTGCAAGAGTCCAAGCTTTACCATCCCACTCATATGCAGTAACCACAGAAATCATTAATAAAAGTCAAAAAGTAAATATGAAGCTAAAATATATTGATTAAGAGGAAAGCATATTAAAAGCACCTTATAGAAAATATTTTGCACTCTTCCATTATGACTTCTCAAAAGACTTTACTTCCAAAGGCAAAAATGCAGGTTACTATTCCACAATCAAAATATACAGATAAAACTTACTAATACTTATATGTAAGATCATCCAAGAATGACTCACATATTTACCATGCAAAAAGCAATTAAATAAATGCTCCTTCCTCTAAATAGCCCAGTTTTATCCATGTATGACTATATAGTGATTTACAGGGAAGCAGCTAAAAGCCAGATTTCAATTACAAAGCTAGATCATACTCATCCCCAATAAACTTCTTTGGCATTGCTGATTACCTGAGATTATGCTAAGCATGTTATAAACTAGCACAGTTGACTTTCCTCCTTAAAGAACACACAAAATATTTGCACACAAATGCCATGGATGCGCTTCATCTTCTGAAAGTTCTACCTACGAAACTTCTACCTACGAAAGTCAGATACACTCTTTCAGGCTCAGATTAAACTAAAAGTGTTTTAAGGAAATTTGGAGGGAAAAGAAGGCACAAAGGTAATATTTTGACATTCTTTAACCTCCATCCAGCTTGTTTACACTGTCTCAATCACATGTTGAATGCACTATCCCAGAATAAAGCACAAGTAACTATTCAATGCCCTTCCATTTGCATTCACATCACGGTCATAATAATGATTTGATTATGTCTTAATAAGTCATATCTTTAAAATACACGTATGACTGAGTCAAAACAAAATTATAATGCAAAAGCTTCTCATGTTTTTCATCTCGTTTTTCATCTTTTTAAGCAAAACATATTCCAAAACTTACAAACCAATACAACAGAAAATTAGTTACCCTAATGGCTAGTAGATAAAAAATAGACAATTTCCCCATCGAATAAAAGTGCCACTTTCCCATTCTTTTGTAATCAAAGATTTTACTCTCCTTTATTTCCAGACACAAAGTCCTTTCCTTCAACATTAACCTCTAAATCCTTTTGCAGTGGAACCTATTGCCTTACACTGCCTGAAGGAGAAACCTAAATACATATATATGTATATATGTGTGTGTGTGTATACATACATATATAAAAGAAGTATTTATACCTAAATACCTAAGCCTCTGAGTTGCTAAAACTAGGCAAAATTAATCCCATAGTCAAAGCTGCAACATCCAACTGGATAGGACCTGTGGTGATAACAGAGAGTAAAGATGTCAGTGACAGGAAAATTAAATTTACTGTGCTTATTTGAGACATCAGTTTAGAACAGACAAGGAAGACATCACAACAACAACAGGAGCCCTACAAGAACCACTTTATCTGGAAGGCTTCTACACCATCCAAATACTTCCCCCACAAGCCATATGATACCTCAAATGAATTGCAACATAAAAGACCAAAGCGACAGAAAACTTCCACGTCTCATAAAGTTTAAAGACAATTTAAAGCTTGAGGCTGGGACACAAGACAAGTGTGTAGGCAGGCAAACCCTTTGCAGGAGCAAGGCCTGAAGGATGCTGCAATGAGAGACGTAACTAATGGAACAGATGGCAGAGCACAGCACACACTTGTACTCTGGCACAGTGCAGGGACTGCCTATCATTTGGTTGCACCTGTGTCTTTCTCTACTCAAAGATTAAAGTCCTGGGAAGCTGAACATATTTTGCTTCCATTTTTTGTCTCTACCACGCAGTTCCTCTGGCTCTCAATTCTCCAAGGTCTCCACCCAGGCAAGCTGGCATCTCAGGAAAAATAGCATGTACGTTCAGACCTCGTGAGATCAGACAGCCCAGCAGCCACCTCCAGACAGAAGCAAAAATCCCTAATCCATTCCTATAGGCTACATCTTATTAGGAATCTATGTCTATACTCATTGTCATAGGGTTTGGACAATTGCGCTTTCTCTTCATATCCCACGATGTAGCTTAAACTATGAGATTTGCTCTCACTATAGGGAGGCCATTTTTCTTCCCTCTCAGGCTTGTCTCTTTCAGAACACTGAACATTTCATCAGCCTTTCTCCACATCATTCCTAATTGCTCCAAACAGATCCCTTTCAGCCCCAGAACAGCATTTCTCCAGAATAAGCTTCACTGAAGTGCTCACTGAAGTAGGATTCCCTCTCAAACACTCACTGTAACATTCCCCCTTAAACCAGTAGGATGCTTAATATTTGTGTAACATGATGATGGGGCTGACTCAAGCAGAGTTTCCTTTACATCCCAGAATGCCTTCTGCTTCTTAGCCAGTCTTGCCCCTTCCACATGTCTTGTTGCTGCACATCAGCACAGTACTTGACACTTCACTGGGCTACACTGTATTTAGTTCAGTGTTTCTCCAAATGTCTTCTAAGTCATTATGGATTTCAAGTGTGTCCTTTCACCTGCTGACAGGCCCTCCTGGCTTGTAGAACACATGCAGATTTCATAAGCACAGTCTCAGGTGTATCATGCAGATCACAATGAGAACACAGGAAAGCACCAGGGAAGGATGTTGGCACCAGCAGACAGAGCTGGTCAGAACCTGTCCCCACCAAAGCACCCACTGCAGTCAGGGCGTGAGAGGATTCAGTACAGGCAAATCATGCTGCCCATGGGAGCTCCACCAGTCCCAGGTCCCATCCTGGAGTGGTTTCTGCACCACTAATGATCCACACACCAGGCTCGGGACTTTCATATGGACAGTATCTGTACAACTTGCTTGTGAGAATCCAAGTCTCAAAACCTCCTTAAACTCATGATTTAATCATGGTTACTGTGTATGCTTACCCAGTCAAAGCATGAAATTGGGTCATGTGAAATCCTTTTAGGATTTTTTTTTTTTACTTAACTTTTTTCTTAAACCAGGTAGAGGATTATAAGTGGGCAGATGAGGTACATACTTCAGCTTTCTCCCAGAAATTAAGATTGAGAATGCTTACTCCTTTTTTGAATTAGTACTACACGAACCTTTTTTTTTTTTTTTCTGGATCATCAGATCCTCTTTCTGCTTTCTCCAAGAGTGCTGTTCTAAGACTGCAAGGAAAAAAAAAAATCTCACTTAAATGTTTTCTGGCTTTTGCTTCTGTACAATTCCAGCAGAGTTGTTACTCCTCTGCTGTTTGTGTCAGCTCCTAACAGACAACAACTGTCTGTATGACAACTACAACAGAGCTGATCTTTTTGGCAAACACAGCATTGAACGAGGGAGAGGAAAACATTTTTCATCTTCACAGCAAGCATTCATTGTTGTCCCTCCAGTGGGTAGCAAAACAACTTTGCCTTAGTCCACACAGCAACGGATAGAGTAAGAAGTAGTAAATATTTATTCTCGTTTTTCCCAGACTGTTGACAATTTTGTTGCATTGAAACGTTCTGTTTGTTTGAGTTTTGCTTTTATTCCTAATGAGAAAGAGTACCCTTAAACAGGTTGGAAAAAACCACCAGGGAAGCTCTGACTGGTCTACCAGAATCTCAGCTCCCTGCTACTGCAGTGGCTTCCCAGGCTGTTCAAAACAGAAGATAAAGGTTCAGGTGAAATCAGGCTGATGTACAAACCTGCACTAAGGAAACAGGCAGAATAGGAGCTGAAGAGAGTGTTGTGGAAAGCAGCACAGCTCTGATTGCAGGAAACAATCAATAACCCTGAGAAGGGGAATACTACTGAAAAATATACCAACAACAGAAAACCCACATAAGTAACTGAGAAATGTAGCAGTGACTGTCAGTAAGAACTTGGTTTTCAAAGCACTCTGCAGATGGATGTATAGACAGGATTCTCTGTTTTAGAGGACATTGTCAGCATTGCTCCCTATGTCAGCATGATTAAAAAAAAAATCCCCAAAACCCCCTAAAGTACACTTCATCTCTTCTGCCCTTCTTTTCTAAAAAATGGTCATATAATAATTTTTATATTTGAGAGTTTGGTAAGCATTTCAGTAACAGAGGACAGTGTTAGTACAGCACTACCACCTTCATTGCTCTTCTCTCTAGGAAAATCCTTTGATTTCATACAAGGAAACACATTGCAGACAAAACCTAAGTTTGGATGGGGTTTCCATATGAAATGTTACATGTCAAACACAATTTGGCATGAAGACTTAGAGAAATGGGAGGAAGAAGGTGTATTTACAGTACGTACTGTTTTATTTCACAAGTCATATGTTTTTGCAGCAAATGTCTGCTTCACCCTCCCTGAACACACTTTGGTTTCCATGGAGGAACGCACACATCCACCTTCCTGATGAAGTAAGCACTTGTGGCTTTCAAGTCCCGGGATCAGACCAGAGCTCTTCCCAGGGAAAGCAGCTCCTGAAATCTATGCAAGCCTGGATGTCAGGTTTGCAGATCAACTGTTTTGCTTGGAAGGTCTGCTCCAATTGCATCACATTATGTGCAAACAAACACAGCCAGGATCTGGCTGAGAAACATTTTGTCTTCCTTCAAAATCTACAATCACGTTTACACAGTCTCTTTCTCTCTCTCCTTTGCAAGAAAACATTCTGTCATACCAAATGTTCCCACGCTATTGATATTTACTGATTCTGTGAGTTCTGTTCCCTTCACAGTGGCAAAGGGTCTGTCTCCTCATACCAAATACTTTCCCCTCCTTGGATTGGATTGCACTTTCTGTCTCCCTCTTGTGGGATAAGAGAGTGCAAGACAATATTGCAACAGAACAGCCCTTTCCACAATGCCTGGTTGGGCTGCAGCACCCTGTGCTTGTCCCAGTGTCAGCCCTGGCAGTGTGAGCAGCCAGCTGGGAAGGCACAGCTCTGTGTCACACCAGGGCCCCGGGCTCACGGGCAGGACATGAGGAGGAACAGCCCAGCACCAATGTCACACACACAGTCCCCACAGCAGTCGCTCCAGCCTGCACAGACATATCCTCGGGGTAGTGGCACGGACCAGATGGCTTCCCATTCACATTTCCTGCTGTTCGTATCACATGGCTATCCTTACAAGGATTTATTGTAGAGTACCAAATGAACCTATTTTCCTGAATAAACTCTCAAGCAAACATGTTTTAATACTCCTGCTAAACACAGCCCTACATTAGAAATGTAAGTCTTTCTTTGCAAAGAAACAGAGAGCAAAAGGTGAGTGAGAATAACAAAGTATTAGAGAGGCACTAAGGGATTTCATTCCATCAGTGCAAACTGTGGATGACAACAGGGATGCACCTACTCTTGACCTACTTTTGTCAGAAAACAGGAATGACATTCTGTCACAGGCTGTGGTGTACAGGAATAAGGTGCTGGAACAAACACGTAGGATGAGAAAGAATAAGCCATCAGCCTGGTCACATTATCATCAGACCCAGCATTCAGAAAGACAATGATGCTTGAGGTGTCACAGCAAGGCATGAGAGGGTGAGAGACAGCAGGTGATATGACTTTGCTGAAATCAGTAGGCTTTATGCATCAGTCTGATTCAAGGTGTGCTCCAACATATCCACAGAATAATTCTCATGGACTAAAATGTATTGCTTGCTATTTTTATGAGAGATCACCAACCCAACTTAGTATGGGAAGCGTAAATACTTTGTATTATAAGGCTTTTGTGCTGCTATTCAAAAACTTATTATGAAAATAAATTGAGGTCAAGCCCTCATGAACCATAAAATGTTGTGCATGTTAAAGTCTCAATATCATAGCATCTCCTATGTGATATATATATCCCTTGTAAAGTGAATTACAAATATTTACAGAAACTACACATCTGCTCTAAAAATGTCAGATCTTGCTGACACTAGGAAGAGCACAGGAAGAGTTATGGGAGCAGTATGCGAGTGATGAAAATCCTCCAATGAGTATATTTTGATTAATGCTGCTGCTGTTGCACTCACTAATGAATGACAGGCAAGGTCACAAGTAATTTCAGTAGCCTTGTACGCCACAAACTCTGAATAAAGCAAGGTCCATAACTTTACAGGAACTTTTCCCTGAGATTTACTAAAATACTTTGGAAACCAATAATATCCATAAAGCTGTGAAATTTACTGCAGACATTTGGATATATAAAGTCATAAAAAATCATATAATATTTTTATAAAAGATCAAGATTTCTTAAAAGTCTAAAAGTTATTAAACTCATTTTTTCTTTCTATAGTACATTGTCCTACTTGCAAAATCTTAAGAGCTAAAATAAAATGTACAGCTTTAAACCAGTGAAGCGAAAGAGTCTGAACACAAATTACCTGGCAAGGCAACTTTGCCCCTTGAGACAGGCTTAGGTAAAATGCAAAAAATCTACTACTTCTTATTTGAGAAGTTATAAACCAGAAAGACATAAGTTACCTACACCTGCCTGCCATTCAGCCAAACCCCACTTCAGCAATACCTAAGTCTGGGTATTACATAAAATAAGCAGTGTGAAGTTTGTGTTTTATCTGTGTTTCACAGGTTTTAAATCCCCAAGAGGGAATAACAGCTTCTCACTGCAGCTTTATCATGTTAAGTCCCCAACACCATGGTCAACTATTTGAACTCCCTACATATTCTTCACTCTCATGCTAAAGTTCACCCCAACTCATTAACAGTTGAGAATGATTTCTATCACACTGACTTTGAACCACCCCAGCCTACTTGTAACAGATGTTATTACTGTCATAGTTCAAGGGACAACTAAGATATCTATGTTGGCCAAGAGAGAGAGAAGGAAAGGCCTTCTTCCCCCAAGAAAATCAGTCAAAAAAAAAAAATAACCCCTCTTGTTTAAATTTAGAAACAGAACTTTAATTAGAAAAAAAATAGGTAAAGGATAACAGTTCTTAACCACAATATCTATAAATATCTATATATGTCCAGAAAAGGACTACCAACTAAAGAAGAGCTCTGCCTCCAAACTGCCCTCTCCCAGCAGCCAGCATGAAACACACAATGAATAAATGGTCTCTTCAGCCAAAAATTGTATTTAACAGTATTCTAAGCAGCTTATGAATGCTAAAAGTTGCTTACTTTTCAGACATATTCAATGCCACCTGATTTTATTGGGGTTTATATCAGCTCCAGCTTCTGCTTTTAATCTCAGCCACTCCTATTTGCATAGCTAGACAGGAACAGACTGCTGCAGGGGAGAGAAGGAGGAAATAATGCACTTTAGGCATTTAATACCTGGCCATCTGGTACCTCAGAAACGTGTTCAACTTCAAAACAGCAAGAAAATAAAGCCAGGGAGCCAAAAGAGGCTTTGCTGCAGCAAAAATGCATTTATTTATACAAAAAGGGCAATTGGCAGCTGATGCTGAGGAGAGGTACATAAATCCAAATGCTAACGTACAGGGATTATATGAATAGAAATACCATAGGTAAGCAGTAGCAATGGAAATTAGAATCAAGTCCCTGCCCTCCCTATTTAAATTACTTGAGGATGAGCTTTCCACCACTTCTGTATGATCAGTGCTGCAAAAAGCCTGTGTGGACACAACTGGCTTGCCCACTGCTGCCAACCCTGCTGGGGTAGGGACTTTGGGGCACAAAAGAAGCAAAAGTTTACAGGTGGAAGGTTCTGAAACTTCTGGGAAAACAACTTTTTCCTAAAGACCACTATGTTTAGACATATTTGATAATTTCAAACACCGACCACACATCTCTGGAAGCTTAGATTTTGAAAAATGCCAACTAGTAATCCTTACAACAGTATAATTTTTGTCTGGTATTCAATCCCTAAGTTCTTAGAAGCTTCATGATAGCTGCAAGAGAGCTATGATTATCCAGTTTCCCCATATTAATGATTTTTAAATACAAATGGCTTTGAATTTGTTTTTCACTTGTCATCTCCACTAGTCAATAACTGAAGCCCTGTGATTCTTGCCACAGAAAAACAATAACAGATGTCAAAATGGCAGAAGCAGAGTGGTGCTACCTGGTTGGGGCAGAAATTATGAAGGAGTAGAGGGTGATTCTGGAGAGAAAGGTACAATTTGTATAATACCATTGAGAATAGTTATTGATTTTAGTAAAAGAATACTATTCATTATGTGAGTTTGCTCCGATTAGGAAGCTGTTTGAAATTTTTAAGTTTTACCAGACAGACATGCCAAAATATTTTGGAGCTCTAGAACCCCAAAGTGCTGTAAAATTTCAAGCCTAGAACCTCAGATTTTACTGCCAAATAAGTTTATCCATTACTCAGCTGCATAAAAACTGTACAAAAAATGCAAACCAAAATGCTCAGAGGAAGGCAACGCATCAGCATGCAACATTTTCTACCACAAAATGTTACATTGGGTGATAAAAGACATTGGCTTAGTGTCTAACTCTTTAAATTCACTGTAAATGATAAAACTTGACTAGATATCATGAAAATATGCAGCCTTCAAATAACACCATTAGTGTTGCAAAGCAAGTACTAACCTTTGCCAATTCTCAGTGCAAAACAAAGCTAAATCAACATTGTCACTGCAGTTTGTTTGTAATTTGTACAGAAATACACGTTTCTCTAGGTTTATATTTATATGTTTACGTACACTACTAAATAGCTATTTATAGGTCTCTAAGGCTTTATCATCAATTGCACCAAAAAAAGAAAAAAAAATAAAACAAGAACAGTAAGTACAAGCTGAAAGAGAACTACCAAATGCTCACTGAAAACAGAATGCAGCAGAGCACTTTGAGCTGTTTATTTATATAAAAGCATATGGAAGCAATAAAGAAATACCCTCAGCAGCTTGTCCTGGCAGAGAAAAGGGGATCTTTCAGACCTGACAAAGGAGCTAGGGGGGCAAAAGATGGCAAAATGGCAAAGGTCATGAATTCTTCCTATGAGAATTCCAGTAAAGACTGGATTGTGGAAAGAATAATTTCACTGTGCCTAGAGATCCAGTGGGTAGATAAATCATAAGCTCTTCAAAATAAATCACTTTAGAAGTCACAGCAAGAACACAATGGGACCAAATTCAGAAAAATGAAAGGGTAGCATATAACAAAGGAATAGGTAAAAAAAGAATGTGCTATAAAAACACAAAAATGGTATGAAAACAGTCATAAAACAGGTGGTTCAATCCTTCCTAGAGAGGTGGTGATGCCCCATCCCCGGAAACATTCAAGGTCAGCTTGGATGGGGCTCTGGCCATTTGGTGTCCCGGCCCATTGCAGGAGGGGTGGGCTAGATGAGCTTTAAAGGTCCTTTCCAGCCCAAACCATTCTAAGACAAAAACTGCCTCTGTAAACTTTGAAAATATTTGTACAAACTTCTGCAGGGGAAAAAATGGACTAAAGGTAATAAAATCCTGCAGTTGGTTCACAAATAAGAGCCATCATCATTATACTGTATGGAAAACCCATGGATTTTTTTTTTAATCAATAGGTAATGCATGGGATTCTCTGGGACTTTTTTCCCCACAAAAATAAGTACACTGAAAACAAGAACTGAATGTTACTCAGGAGAATTACCAATAGATGACCATGAGAAAACATTCAAACTTCAGCTTCATTTTTCACTGGAAAGAGAACTGTGATCAGGCAATTAATCGCTACACACTAGAAAAGAGAAGAAAATGGAAGCTAAAATGAGCTAAGTGAGCATTTGAGCAAATTTTACATTTCAAATCACAGGCCTGATGAAATTAATTGTTAGAAAGCACACTAAAGGAAATTCAGAGCACTCAATACTTAAGAGGACTCATGGGAAAGAAGTGTGGCTCAAGAAGGCTGGAAAAAGTGAATCAAAACATCTCTCTTTAGAACAAGAGAAAATTGTGGGGTTTGGGAAATATGGATTACTTGGTTTAAACTGAAGTCTCATAAAAACACTGGAGCAAATAAAAAGCACCCAGAAGATAAGACAAATTACATCATTATTGTCTATTAATTATTGTCACTTCTAAATAACAGACTGCTGAATCAAGGTGATTTCTTCCATGACAGAATAAGAGCCCTTGTGTGAAGGGAAAGGTCAGTAGACATCTTATGTTCACCTTAGCAGGGCTTTTGGGGCCATCTCACATGACACTTCTTTAAAATGGGTAAAACTATTTTGAAAAACATATTTAGGCCTAGAAATAGATAAACATCAAAACAGGATGGCAGAAAAGGAAGCATCAAGTAGGATTGTGAAGAGGGTCCATCCTGGGTCTAATAATATATATTTAGTAACCTGCAGCTTCTTTCAAGCCTCTAGAGAATAAGATTAGAATCAAAATTATCTTGTCAAATGTCTTAATAAAAGGACAATTCAGCAGGGAGAAATGTGAGATGCTATACCTGTACCTAGGTAGACACAATCAGCTGTACAAGATGCAGAGTGGTCATCTTAAATAACACTTCCTGATGAGAAATTTAGGAATTGTGATGGATCACCCACATGAGTCAACATTATCATACCCTTACAATGCACATATACAAATTAAAATAATACACACATTTTCTAAGACTCCATACAGTCTAAATACACTGCAGTTCAACAGCAGACAGTAGATGGAGTGGAAATCTGGCTGAGCTTTCTGGTCCACTTAGCCCTGAATCAAATTCCAAATACACTAAGATTAAGGTAATAAATTTACATAATTAAGCAGGCTTTAGAATATATTTAAAGATAAATGTCTGCAAACTTGTGTGACTCAAGTTTCACATCAAAAATCAGACCTCTAGTGGAAAAATAATAGGCATTATAACACTAAGTCATACAAGCAGCTTTGAATTCTCTTAATGTAGTTACTGGAACTCAGAGAGGTTTGCTTCAGGATTGAGTACTTTGGTGTGAGAAAGCATCTACGTCTCTTCAATGACAGGCAAATAAATTTTTACCCCTCTTTTATTTATATATATATATAAGACTGATCATTAGAAATGAAAGTTCTATAAATTCATTTCATAGCAAGTTTACTTTGCCCATTAATTTTCTGTGGGCGTTCATTTGTGGTTTTAACGCTACATTTTCTGTGAATTGCTATAATACTACATGTCGGGAATCAACACATTTTCAAATTTCAGTCTGTATGGTTGGTTCAGATTCTTACCAGCTTTAGATGTCTTATCTAAGGCCTGGTTTTGTTTTGGTTTTTCCCCTTACAAGAGATGATTTTTTTTTTTAATGCCGATGTATTTAAAATTGTAAAATATTTGGAAATCCTCGAATGGAAATTAAACTGCAAATCTATAATAACTATATTTTTTGCAAAAGACTTTTTCATTCCACAACACAAAAATATCAGGTTTATGTCAGGCAGAGAATCACGTAATTATGTAAAACTATCAGTCACGGATGAATCATCACCAAAACAAGGTCTGACAATCTCTTCTCACAAGTAGACAGAGGAGCAGCTATAGCCATCTGGAAGCAGCAATTTCAGCTGCTCACTTGGTAACTCAAACCAATTACAAGATTTGCTTTCCCACCTTCGTAGCAGCAATGCCATCCTCAGACCCATAACACAAGCAGAGCACGAACAAACTTGCTTATCAGAAGAAATGCTTTCAGTTGGTTAGCTATAACTTTAAAAACTTGAACAAAACTCAAGAGATCAAAGATTTAAATAATCTTCTGTAAACAAACCAAAGTGGATCTCCCTCTGTTGTTACAATTATCATGCTCTTAAATACGTATCTCTGACTTCCACAAAATGTCCCTTACCTGAATTGTCTACAGTAAATTTTTATTGTTTCTGCAAGGTGCTAATGCTTATAATTTTACATAAATACCTGTGAATTAACAGTTTTATTTTCACTTAGGATAGATCAAGGGGAGAGGCAAAGTCCTCCTCGTATCTTTAGTTTCTACAACTAGTGCTCCTTCCAGCTGCCTACCTATAAAATTACAATGTCCAGGACTCTTTAAGAGATAAAAGACTTTTGCAAAGAAAATATTTAGTCCTGTGGATACGACAAAAGCTTTATAAATGTTCTAAATTTCTTATCACACCAAAATAACAAACACACTTACCTAGAATTTTACAAGCCCCTTTGATTATTTAATAATTGTACATATAGAGGAAATTTCTAAACCTTTTATAATTTCTGGCCTTTGGTGACTTTTAATCACACACACACACACAGAGCAGGCTGAAGCCAAGGCAAATGATGGATGAACTGTGAGGCCATATTGATTCCCCCTGTAATGCAGCTCAGGAGTGAAGTACAGCATCCTTATTAGAGATGCTGCCCATTAACTTTTCCTTGCTCTACAAGTCTTTAATTATAACATTAGCAGTGTATGCCTGAGTGAGCACTGCTCTAATTTGAAAGTGAAACAATGCTTGCATCCCTCAGTGAGCAATATTAATTAACATCTCTCTCCTGTTTTCCCTAAACTCTCCTCCTGACATTTCCAGGTAAAGTTATATAAAAATGTATGTCAATATGTAAAAGCTGGCTATCAGCAAATATGTCATGTAACTGAAGTACTGGATGTTGAATGCCAATTAGAATAGTTTCCCTTTGGAAACTGTGTGTTTATCCATACAATATCATATTGTGGTCTTTATTAAAATCAGTGATCATAGCAGGCAGTCTTGGCACATTTGACAAGTTGATAATATCACAAAAAATATATGCATGCTTTCTGGGATCTTCAGTGTAACACAAGGTAATAACTCTTTTGTGCCTTTATTGATATACCACCTTAGGCCAAACGAGGAACTTAAAAGTGAAAATAATTGCAAATTGCAGTGGTCCATTACTGTCCTGATGGCAAGCAGATTAAGCAAAGTCTGACTGTGAGATGCAAAAACTGATTCCAAATCAAATGTTTTCCAGAAGTGCCTCACATTTGAGAGGATACATCAGTTGGCCTAGAATTTTTTGTTATTTCTTATGAATTTTCATTTTTTTTCAGCTAGTTGGGTAAAAGTTCTCAAAAACATAAACGGGCCATCCTGAACCACCTTCTAACAACGTTTTATCCATCAGAAGTATTACATTCCTGTGTAGCATATTCCAAATACAAGCGTATCAATCAACAGCAGCAGCCACTTCTGGCTTTTTCCTTTCTGCTGTCTGCCAACAGAGTTGGGAGTTTTTTAAATGGAGCACCCTTCTGTAGAAAACAGAACCCCGTCCTTTGTAATATAATTAATCTCATTGAAAATATGGGGGAGGGCGTGGCGGAGATGTTCTGATTGCCTTTAACAAGAAGAACTCAGCTCATAATTTAACTGCCCCCAGTGTAACTTAATATAACTTGGCAATACATTTTCAATTAACATGTAAGTACATTAAGTCATGTAAAATTCAAAGAGCAAGAAACTGAATTAATACATAAATACAGCTCAAGATCTGAGAGACATTCCCACGGCATGCAGAAAGAGAACATAGTGTGTTACCTGTTATTGAGCACATACTTCAATTCCCTACTATAATTTAGTAAACTAATAGAAGATTTCCCTCATTTCTTGCGCAAAATACCTGCAAAAGGATGTAAATTTATTACAACCAGTCATGTACACTGGCTCATCAATTCCAAGCGCAGGGTGTCCCATAACCAGCTCCCAGTTCTGGTGTTGGCTGAGATGACAATTGCCACCAGACTGCAGGTGGTTCAGTGTCCATTAATCTTCCATTAACAGGTGAATTATCACCCATGACTACTTACACTCACCTTCTAAAGGGCATAGGGATATGGTCACCTTCCATCCCTGACAGACAAGAGCTGGCCCTATCTTATCCTGGTAAAATTCCAGTCTTTGTGGCTTCACCTGGCCTCAGAACTCGAGCCCCAAGTGGAAGATTGTGGTTTCATCTTCAGGGGTTTCAAAGCCATACCCTAGGGTGGTTTACAAGCTAAACCATTATTAACTACAGGAAATGAAAAAAGAAATGCAATGCCTAAAATATTGACTGGAAGTGGTTTTTTTTTTTTTTAAACCATGATCTTTCAGAGGTTTCTGAGCAGATCCCAGTACAGTGCCAACCAAGATTTAACAGAACTGTTCCAGTAAGAGTTTGGTGTTTTCTTGTTGTGAGGACTATTTCTAATTTACTTCTCTGTTTCAAAGGCAGGATAATTCCTGTGTTTACATGGCAGAGAAGCAGATTCTTGTGAGAAGAAAAGTGGCAGAGCTCACTTTTCTTCTGCTTGGGCTTAACCCAGAAAGCTTACAGAACATCTAGGGTAGCAACCAGCAGGGATTTGGACCTCCATATAATACAGCTTTTTAGGTGTTTCCTGACCACTGATGGAGGAACACTGCTAATGCACAAAGTACTGCGAAAAACACACTGAAACTAAAGTCATAGCTTAAAACACAAGGTAGAGCTCATTCACTTAAATCAATAAACCAGGAACTTGACGTGCTCTAACATTCTACTGACTACTGGTGGTAAGACAAAGGGAAATGTTTTATAAAGTAGCACTCTATGAAGCACAGAAACAGTACTTTCTGGGCTTTGGAAAAGGGTGGGATAATGTAGTTGAAGGAAAACGTTAAAAATAAACAGTGCCTTTAATTAACACTGTGGTAAACACCTAAGGAGAATTATAACACCAAGTTCTACAGATAACTGTTGCAATATTTAAGGTTAACTCCAGCCACTTTCAAAACCTAAAATGAGTCAAGCAAGCCAGCAATATCAAATATCTCTCCTCAAAATACCTCAGTATTTGCACAACAAATTTTCAACCAACCCACTTACAAGTAGCTGCAGTTCCCACAATACTGATGTCAATGTATTGACAAAGCCCAATGATTCATAAACAAATGTGCTACAAGGTGTCTTAATCACTGCTCTTCAATTAAAACTAAGAAAATACTTTTGAATCAAATATAAACATTCACCAGCATACAATATCACTCTGCTGTGCAATTCCAAACTAAGATACTGCTCTACTCAGGAATAAATTTTAGCATGGATGTGAACACAGCTCCTTGCTCCATCACCAAACCTCCTCAGACTTACGTCAGATCCGTAACAGTCAATGGGAAACAAGTCAAAACATCATACACATTGTGTGTTGTGACTAAAAGACAAATATATTTCCTGTTCCAGCGTTTCATAGTTTATGTAAAGAGTATCACCTGCTGGACTGTGCCTTTGTGTGTGAGGCAGGACAGAGTAGCAGGGAAAAAATCGAGTTGTATTTATGTTAAAACATGAAGCACATTGCAAAAGACATCAATAAACTCAGAAAAAATAAAGCTCAGCACCACAGAGCCCAAGCCTTTCATTCTTAGAGGGACTCTTTCATTTTTACATTGCTCCAACCTATATTCAGTGTAAAAATCGGTATTACAGAGGAGACTATCACTTTATTTACAGTATTCTCACATGGATTTGAAACTATTCTCTCCCAATCTGTGATATAAAAGCAAACCTTTCAAAAGGCTGCAGAATGCTTCAGATCCAAAGCCACAACAATGACTTGCAGCATAGCACCAATGCCCAAACCAGTCACATCCCAAGGGCTTGCTCAGAAAAAGGCATAACATTTCTCTTCTGTACCTTGGCAGGAATCACACCATCCCCCAGTAGGGGTAACAGATAATTAAAACCACAACATACATCCTTACGTAGGTGCAGCACAAGTATCACCCTCACTGAGCCGAGGACGCTACAAGTGCTTGCAGTTCTGCTGCTCCGTGCAAGAACAAATCCTCAATAGGAAGTCACTGGGAGCCAGGCTGCAACTGAAAGCCCAGCCAATGCCCAGAAAATACCACTAAAGCCCTGTATTTTTCTGCATGGGATCAGAAGAATATGATGCCCACTGCCATCATTCTTGGTAACAAACCGGACCTGCCTCTGAACAAGCCAGGAGTGCAATGCATTCAGTGTGCTGAGAGCACCAACTGGATCCAAATACACAAAGCAAGGGGATACTCAGTATCTTTCTAAAAAGCAGCTCTTGGCTAGTAGGAACTTTGAGGGAGTTAAATTTAAGGCACATGATAAATAATATACACACATATATAGCCCATTGACTGGCACTTGTGCTCAGGAAATGACAATCTACATTGTTCAGTCTGAAGATGCTTCACTCCCTGATCTGCCATCACAGGATAGTCCCAGGCTATTAGACTTTGAGAGGGGTTGGGACAACTCTCCTTTTTGCTGAAACCAAGCCAATGAATAGAAAAGCTGCATGGAGCCAGAAAGAGCAAAAGGAAAAGCATGACTCTGCACCCTAATAGGATACTCAACTGGAGAGAGTGCAATAATCATTTCCAGCTTCTGCTCCCAAGACTGTTAATGTATTGTACATTAAGTAGCTATTCAGTGAAAATTTGACATAATCTTGGAAACAGGACCCAATCACAGTATAACCGTGAGGGTACAGTCCTGTTTCCCTTGTCTGCTTTTACCAGCCCTGAAAATCTTTCACCTTTTCTATACAATGGCTTTACCAAAGGGGGAAGTCTTGGCTCTGTGCAGTCTGTAGCTCAGTAATTATTCTGCAGTCCCTGGGAGTTAATAAGATCTCAGACTGTACTTGTGGGTGTTCCTGCTGACCCTTTTTAAACTTTTCGTATGTTTAATCAACCACAGTTTGGGAGGGGAAGGATGCAAGGCATCAGATACTGGTGCCAGCAAAGGTCTGTCTTCTCTGGCTGCTTGTGGTGTCAGATTCCGTGGCCAAGGTCACACTGTTTTGTTGTTCACTTGACCAACACGACTGGTATTTGCTTTACCTAATGAGAGCAAGTTTCCTTCACAGGGGGTAGGTTTTCGATTTCCCTTTCAGACAATGAAAGGAAGGAGACAGCAGTTATCCTGGGGAGTGCTGACAGCATTAGGTACTTGGTACCTGCCAGATCTTTTGTTTTGCCTGCCAGTACCAGAGACGGGCCATTATCCAAGACAACATGGATGGGATTCATGTGGTCAAAAGCAGGTCTCACTAACAGAGCAGACCTAGTCATCACAGCCACTTCATTTGCAGAGCTGGAGTCAAGGG
Source organism: Campylorhamphus procurvoides (assembly GCA_013396655.1). NCBI lineage: Eukaryota > Metazoa > Chordata > Aves > Passeriformes > Dendrocolaptidae > Campylorhamphus > Campylorhamphus procurvoides. The sequence continues at coordinate 690,310 of WBMV01005060.1, forward strand.
AACAATTTCGCTTCTCTTACAGTAAAGGTCTAAGGCATATTAGATCAGTTATCACCTAAAAATGCCTATTTTACTCTCAGCTATATGGCAACCAGCTCAGAGATTGACATCCAAACTGCAGAGGTTAGGGCTGATGAATCCCCCTCCACATGTCTCTTCCTGACTTTATCCTTTGGCCTCCTGTATGCTGATGTGAACATACCGACCACAATCCTTCTGTGGGTCAAAGCCCAAGACAAACCAATCCCCCAAATACACTGAGTTGTTCCACAGTGCTTTGGGCAGACTTCAGCTTCAATAAGCACTGGACCAAACCTTACAAACTTAGAGGTTGTCTTCCTGTATTGCACTCCCTACTCAGCTCTCACTATTTTAAATATCAAACTGTAATAACTCATCATCAGAACAGTCCCCTAAGTACTTACCAAAAACTTGCAGTACAGCCAGAAACTTAGACTCTTATGTTATACCCAAACGGAAAAAAAAGTATAGTTCACCCATTAGGTCTAATGAAAAGTTTCCAAAGCCCATCAACCAGTTTTGCAAAGGAAATTAAAAATACAGACACCTACTTTGTTAACTGTGAGAGATGATGTTTTTCAAATTTGAATGTCAGATTGAACCTTGCTGATACCATCAATGTTCTGAAATAACATTCTCTTCAGTGACAATTTCTTTTCAGAAAGAAGTATAATTGGATGGACTAGGCTAGGAATGGCTATCATAGATAACAAAGACTTTTTAACATTGTAAAAAGTCTAAGAAAGCTGAAATAAACCCATAAATTATTCTGAGACAGTATTTAGGCAGAAAAGATTAATTAAGAAACCTGACTAGAATGCATCCAAAAGTGAGGCACTAGACTGTTGGCCATGGAAGAAATGTTCCCTACAAAGCAAGCAGTGAATTAAGAGAATTAATTTAGAAAGTGACCCAGGACTGAATTCTCCCAGTCTTTCTCAAACCTTCTCTGCTCAGGGTATTTTAATGAAAATCCTCTGCCACCCTCATTATTCTAAAGTGCAGCTCTGCTGTTAATGGCAAGGTTATGATTAATGCAACAGCTCTGCCCTAGAAATTGGGTTATTTAGATCTGAGGTGGTCAGATCTGATTAGGGCCATGTTAAAAATGACAGTGATGGCTCAAACACCATCACAATAAGCTGTGCCCCCACAGAAGCGTGCAGTTCAGAAACAGGCCAGAAGCAGTGCAAAGCAAGATTTGTCTTGTTCACAAATTATGCTCCAAATGTCCTTTAGTGCAGTTTCAGAAATCTTTATTCCTGAACTGGTCTGTGTGCTCCTCTGCACTGATACAGCAAGTGACCCAAACTGCTCCTTTGCTTTGCAAAAATTGAACAGCCAGAGTTCAGGCCAGAAGAGATCATCTGGCCATTTAACCAATCTGCTCATGCCTCTCAGCCTTCAGCTTCACTCCTCTGTTCATATCAAGTGCCCAAAATCACAGGAAAAACATATTCAACTAAAATGTATTTTAAAAAATACAATCAGGCTTATTTTTTCCTTGTCTTCAAATAGTCTGTTTACCTATTTCAGTTTTTGTGCACCACTTCATATTGAGACTCCTCTTGCTTTGAAGTGATCCTGGTGTATGGTATTTGTATACTGACATCAAAGTATTCTGTAGATGAGATTATTATTGCTTAGTTTTGTTTATACTTTCCATATCCCCACTATCCCTGTCTGTCTCCTTTTGTTCTCTATGTCCACTGGAAGAAGGCAAGGGAGCTCATGTCTCTTCTGCACGACTGGAGCTCCCTGCTATTGCAGCTATACAAATAGTGAGAACATGCCTGTTGTCAGGATGTGACTATGTTCATTATTCACTTACATAAACACATACCATACTTACAAATTCACATTTTTACTATTGTTTCCTACTGAATTAAAAAAAAATAAATAAAACTTTCCAAGTCCAGCTCTGTGTTCATTACAATCTCTGGTGCAATTACAGATCTAGTTAGCTTCCTAATTTGCTTTCTGAGAACTTGAACTTTAATGCTTAACTTAAATTTAGGTGCCAATTCCACTGCAGATGTTCAGTTTGCTGCTTGGTTAAAGGATTTGCAATTACACACTGTAGATTTGTTCTTAACTGTCAGCTCTACTATCAATAAAGCAGAACTAATCTCTGGCTCGGTGTCATCCCTGCCTTCTTGAGTTATGCATGAGCCTGAGCTTTTTACTCTGCTTGGGAAGAAAAAAGCTGCAATATGGGAGCCTAAATCATTGAAAATAAAAGCACAAATTAAGACTAAGGAGGTTTTTATTTTTAATTGAGCTTCTACACTTTACTAAAAGTTTCTTCATTTTTATATGTATATGTTTATACATGTATTTGTTGGGGATTTTTAGGCTGCTCTTTTCCCCACACACACACCTGGTCATTCAATATGCAAGGCTTGCTAAATGTAATTATGATTCTTTACACCTGCACTTCTTTCTGTTGCCAGAAGGCATTCCTCTCTGGAAAAATAAAAAAAATAAAAAGGCAAGAAGAGGAGAAGTTGACCCTTGAATCCAGAAAGTTTGTGCTTTGGCATGGCTGCCCCCTGTATTACTAATAAGATTTTTTTTTTTAATTTACTAAATTGTTACATTTTTAATTTCAGAAAAGCTTAAGTAATTCCAAAGAAGTCTGATGATCACCAGCCTGCAAATACCTGACAAGACTTCAGATTTAATTTTTGGCACTATTGCGAAGCGATCCAGAGCCAAGTGAAGGCCTCAGGAGTTAAAGACATTGCACGACTGGGCACTTCCCACGCTGGGACACCTGAACTTGGAGTTCTGCATTGTATCATTGCACTGTGCTTAACAGCCTTTAACATTAATGCTACTGGTTGATGGCAAAGTGATGTCATGAGTCCTGTCCAGCCTTTAAGGGATAGAAACAATCACCCTTACACACAACACAAAAATCCCAACTAGAGTTCTGGGCAGCAGCGAGATCAGCAAATACCTGGACTTTTCATTCCCAAAAGGCACTCAGCTAAATCCAGCCCTTCTAAGTGGCCTGAATCCTTCCAACTGGCCCAGAAACTTGCTTAAAAATTCAAATGGAACCATAAGTTCCGGTTTAAAAATACATATTTACCTATTCCAACACTGTTGCATTGACATTTGGCCAAAGTTCCAGGCCCATTTTGTTGCCCAGGCTCTGGACAAGTTGGGATTCACTCAGGTTCCAAATCTGCACTAGACTTGCACTCTCACAAGCCTGTTCACTGCAAGATAAAAGTAGTCAGCTAAGCAGCTACACACTCCTACACAGCACACCTTACTGTGAGTCAGCCACACCAAAATGCTTATGTAATTTAATTACACCTTTGCATTTTCTCTTTAAAGGCAGGTGACACTTTTAAAGAGTGGAAGCCACATAAAGCCTTCAAAGCAGTGCCACAAGTCCAACATTCACTACATAGACAGAACACACCAGGTCTGTCTTCTTGTAGGACCAGTAGACTTGTGAGGTGAAGACTTTCAAAAGAATTTCAGGTGTCTTCCATTTTGCATACCGAACAAATCCAAACAACAACAAATCTATTTCTAGCAAATATTAAACACCCACATTTTCTCAAAGCAGAGCAAGTTTGTAAACAAAAAAGCTCAACTTTTGCATAACAGTTCCAGCTGATTTTTATGCAGGCTTTGTTTCCATTTTAGAAAAAAGCTCCTCTTACTGGAACTAGCTACATTTCTTTTAATAGTACAACTACTTATTCCCTAACGCTATGATTAAAAGGACATGCTTACTCTGTGAAGAACACAGTTCAGTCAAAATATGTTATTATTACAGATAATGGTGAGCTTTTCCATGTTCTCAACTGTGTTTCAGGTTGCTGACTCAAACCTATTTAATAAAAGATGGTAAAAACTTGATTTATTGCTCAAGTCTCTCCTCTGAAAAATACCAGAATTAAATTAATTTGATTTCAACTTTCTATTCCTTTATACTATTTAGATTCTAATGTGGAAAAACAGACCGCTTCAAACCCCACACTTCCCCTGGCAGCAGGTGAAGTGCAATGCAGATGACAAGTTCATTAAACTCCATTAATTCAAATGAGGCTGCAGAATCTCAGGAGCAAAGGCTATGACCCAGACTGAACTGCCCACAAAGCCTAGGAAAATAATTCTAGAAGTGATATGGAAGCTGCTCAGCACCACAGGGAAAATCCACCTCTGAGAAGAGCTGCTTATGTCAAGTACAACACTGTGCCGTGCACAGGTTCCAGCTTCAAGACCTGTACAGGCAGCTTCATTCTGCTAAAAACCAAATTATAACAAAGAGGTTTTGTGTGTTGAAGACATAACTTGGTGTGCTTAATTTGCAAAGGTAAACAGTAAATTTAATGGAAAATCTGAAATTAGTGGATGTAGCATAGTATTGACAGGATTCTGGCAAAGTGTTTAATTTTGTGGAATTTCTTTCACAGAAGACCTTCCCTCTCACATTACACTGTGTATTGTTTCCTCAGGTCAATTTTTTTGCCACTTAATAAAATGGACAGGGAATTATTAATTTATGTGCTTCTGTGGAAATTACTGCTCTAACTTTCCTGTTAAGAAGAAAAAAAAACCTACAAAAACAATGAACCTCTAAATTTGTCATAAAAGTAGCTGTATGTTTGGCACAATTCATTTCCTTGCTTTAAATTAAGATGAATATATTCATATGGATTCACGATATTAATTTCAGTTGAGGTATTTACCAGACTCCATAAGGATATATTATACATGCTAGAAGTGCAACCCACCTCCTCATTTCAGCTCTACAGTTTTCTTCTTCATATGCAATAGAGTGATCTCAATTGCCTGTCAAACAGGTGTTTTCAGCTGCAATCTAAGGAACTTTGAGATCTGCACAGCTCTGGTTTTGTTTACTGATGTTTCTTCCCATCCTCTCCAGTGAACAGAAACCACACACTTAGATGATTAACTGACTCACAATCCTCAGAGGTAAGGACACTCATGAAGCAAATCAGGAACTTGGAAGTTGGGAACAAAACCTCTGAGCCATTTACATTTAGTTCAAATGTGTTATTTGCTAGTAGAACAAGCAGTGCAAGTTAAAGCATTTACTCTATAGATGGTAATATGACTGCTGTTGCTCTTCAAAGTCTCTCTCAGAAACTCAACATTGCACCTTAAAATTCTACATGCTATGCCAAACACTTAAAGAATAAAACATAGGTTACACTCCTTAAGCCAGTTCATTGTACTTATGTGTTATGACACAGTATTTTATCCCTCTAGAACTATTTCTCCACTCATGGTTTAGCTGAAGGCTCATCACTACCCACCTTGATGTGGCTCTGGAGGGTGCAAATCGATTCCTTGCTGAATAAAGGAATTCCTTTTGAATTTCGTGATTCAAAAGTAGTATTTCCTTGTGGATTTCCACTAGAGCCTCGAAGATAAAGTGCAAGATACAGCCATAAATGAGCATGTATAAGCAGGGTTTACAATTCCCACAGCCTTAGCAGTAAATATTCTGTGTGCTTTGAGCTGGGTGTCTAATGGTTCTGACACACTCCCTAGTTCCATTGATTTATACAGCAAACACTTGGTATAACTTTATGCTGATATCCACCTCAACAAATTTTTGATAAACACAGACACCTGTCCCATTACACACTTGTGCTACCATGAATTAAATTACTCATTTCTGTATTATATTTGTGCTTTCCTAGCACCCGAGCTGCATCTCTAGCACTGCACCCTGCTAAGAAGAGCACCACCTCAAAACCTGAAATCCCAGTCAGAGCATCCAGATGATCAAACCTTCCCCACCCAGCAGCACACCTCTGGCTTCTCCAAATTCAGCTAAATGCAGACAAAAGGAGAATAGTGGTAAAAAAGGGAAAGGCCAGAATGACCCATTACCCTTTTGAATCCACTCCTCCTTTTGCACTTGTGACTGACCGATGGGGTGGTAATTGCCAGCCTCCTCACACCATCACACACCAGTCAGAGCTCACTGTCACTTCTCCAACCCTTTGGGCAAGGCAGTTCCTTGCCTGAAAGCCAATGCCTCGTGCAGGACTCGCTGCTCCTGAGGAAAGGTGCTGCACAGTCTTGATGCCTGGGCTGTTCTCCAGTCAGCTCGTCAGAGATGTAACAGTGAGCTCATCATGCCCAAGCCTTTCAGCCTGAGGTTTACTTTTCAGTCTCATAGCCTTTCTCTGGCATAGGTACAAAATGTTTTCCATACCATCTGCTCATCTATGATAAAAGCAGGGTCAGCAAAATGTTACATCAAAGTAATTTACACCTATTCATGCTGACTTACCAATAAGTAACACATCAGTACCGAGATGAATCTATCTACAGACTTCCTAAGGTGGACAAGCCTTTCTGAGAGGCTTCCCTTGCTCCACTGTACATGTCACTGCCAGCCACATCCAGTAAGAGCATTTACCAGACCCCACTGGACACTTAAGGCAAGTTAGGCTGCTGCTATGCTGCAGCAAGCCCAGTTTTAAGAACTCAACTCCACAGCCTTCTAATAAGCACCTTTTCTATTAAAACCAAACAACAACAGCAAAACCCTACACAAAACAACAGAACTTGTCAAGTCTTCCCTTTAATAACTGAATGAAGATGCTGTACTAGTTGTGGGGAGAGGTGGTTGGTCTGCTGTGTTTTTAAAACTCGAGTTTGAAAAGTCCCTTTTCTTCAGCAATTTCGGGATTTACCACAAGGGCCCCGACTAAAAATTCTGAATTTTAAATCAGCCCTACACACATGACACTCTTCAATGACATTCACGGGGCATATTTGGATCTTTAGCTGTTGCTTCTGTGTGATCCAGTCTTGCACTTGCTTGTGAGGGATGCCTGGCTCAGCAGGGCACAAGAGGGAAGGGTTGATGAGGAGCCAAGAGACAGAGCTGCATTAATGCAGAAAATAAAAGGTCAGAACTCAAGGAGGGACTAATGAAAGGGAACAGGAGGAGAGAACAGTTCTTTCTGGAGGAGAACATATTGTTTGCTATTTCAAATTTAATGGGAAGGATTTTCTTGAAATTAAGCAACTGGGATTTTTTTCCAACTACAACAGTACTGCTCAACAAATTCTCTTTCAATATAAGTATTAACTACAAAATATGAATCCCCTAAATAATTACATTATAATGCAAAACATTGCATTCTGCCGAAACATTTCATTTCCCCTCTGCTACTACCCAGAAAAATATTAAAAACTGCAAAATTACGCAATTGACATATTTTGACAGTTTAAGATTTTTCCTACTTTTATTTACAAGTATTTCTCATATAAAATAGCAAATAAAACATAAGACTTTGATGATATAAGGCTGTATTCTGCCTATTACTGACCAAGGATGAGCAGCTACTTAAAATACAGTTTGCGTATACTCATAACAGTTAAAAGAAAAGTGCTGACAGACCCTTAACAACAACAGTCCCCCTAAACACCTCTCATATAAATTCATCTGTTTAATAAGAATGTCCTCTAATAAGCAGGTCAGAGACTGCCAAACAAACAGGGCAGCTCTGCTGCTGTGACTGCTCCCCAGACAATACTGTCATCACATACAAGACAACCATTATGCCATAGATACCATTATTATAAAACAAGTAATTTTTGCTGTACATGAATACTGATGTATCTTTTTCTTTAAAAATCAATTAGTTTGTTAAATCTGTACTCTTGGAGGTGAACACTGCATCCCTCTGGGCTGTCTGAAAATGAATCATTCCTTTTTTCTGCATCTGTGATTATTACAGCAAAATAAACCTGTGTCTGTATGGAAGAAGGGAAGAAGGATCAGAACTGTCCCACAAAAGGGCGTTGGAGCTGTGGTCCAAATTATGATCCCAAAGCACATTCTGTTCAAGTATTTTTGAAGGTTTTCAGTTTTGGGTTAGACTAAGCAAGAATGAAAAGTACCACTTCTGCTCCATTCTTAACATGGCTGCAACAGCCTCATGCTGTGGGCACATCTCCAATCACAGAAGGATTTCACATCACCAGCCTGGCAGAGATCATCTGTGGCTGGGAGATGCCTCCCACCAGCATCAGGCACAACCCAGAAGAACATCACTAGCCAAATTAATGCCGTAACCCCCAGCACAAATTCTGACCCACCTGGCAAACATACTTCCATAGCCAGCAATGGGCTTTAAGTCTGGGTCTCTACTGGGTCAGGAGAGAAGAACCTTCCCTAGAGCAGAAATGGGGCCTTGTGCTTCTACTGATGTATTTTTCCATCACCTGGCAAGATCCTTAGAAGGGTATGGAGCTGTTGGAAGGACATGATACACTCCTTAAACTAGTTTAAATCAGGTATCACCTTAGTTCTGTGCCCAGGGATTTTTGAGATTAGCACAAAGGACCTTACAACATGGCCTGGGGCTGACCACTTCCCAGTGGCACAAAGATCACATGCAGAACTACACATGGCTGCATCAACCTGCCTCTGGTCAAGCAGAAAACACAGCCCAGTTCAATAATCAATGTTATTCCACCTTCATTCCATGAAAACCAAAGTCTGAAAGCTTGGGGGGAACATCTTGCTCCCTCCTGTAACATGTTTGGAATGTCAGAAGGAGACAGTGTTCCTGGCATATACCCAGGTCATCCTGAATGGACCAGGAAGAGTAGAGCTGGAGCCAGGGTATTCCTGGGATGAAAGCAAAAGGCACACACCGAGGGCCAAGACAGATTTTCATAGGGTGTGTCAAGCCCAACAGGCAGCCTTTTTATCCTAATGCCCACTGGACTGCATAGCCCACACAGGACACGACCCTTGCAAGGTACAAGGGCAAAAGGTGAACCCATGTGACACTCACCAGTATCAGTCACAGGCACTCTGACTTGGATGGGCCAGTCACAACAGTCAGGGAACAACAAAAAACAAGTGCTATTTTCACATTAGCAATATGTCTGACTAGAGAAGGGACAGAAAAAGACAGACTCAGGAGAACAGCCAGGCTGTTTTTGCTCATGAAGATGCCAGGGAGGATGAGGAAGGACCATATGGAAGTTGGAGAGTCTCAAATGAGGATTTAGGCTTTGGGAGGGTCATCCAGGCCACAACAGCACAATCAAAGTGGACTTCATAGAGTAGTATCTGCTGAGGTCATGCCCAAGGCCATAATATCTTATCCAAGTAACAGCTTCTTTTAAAACATGAGAGTTTTCAAAACCTGTAGAAACTACATCACAGATGTGGACAGTATAAATATAACAGTACCTTTTTTTTGTATAGTCAGAAAATGTCTCCATGCCAGTTTTGTTTCAGAGTTTTTGCACATCACATTTGACAAAGTTTATTTTGCTTGTGGGTTCATAAATATTGTAAGACTTGTAATGTGAGACCCACACAAGTTATTTCTAATACATTGGAAAATTATAAATATTTTGCTGACATAACGGCGGCCTTACAAAGAGAACCCAAATACTTTTATACAAATGATGAAATATCAGTCACTGCTGCCACTGGCAGCTGATGCTGAATCATTCTAAACAGCAAAGACTTGCAAAGTTGCAAGTGTTCACATAAATACTGTAAAACTTTGCCATCCTGAATTGCTTATCTAAGTCTGGATGGTTTTGTTCTTTCTTCTGTTTAGTATCTGCCAGCTCTATCAAATTCTTGGAATCTGCTGCAGCTGTGAAATTCTTTGCTACCTCGATTGCCTATTACCAAAACCAGACCTGAATCCATCAGCTTTCCACATCCCATTATGTCATTACTCCTTGTTACTGCTCACCAATTTTACTGATTCTCTTCCATTCACTGACAACTAATTTTAACAGGAAAGGTACATGGCTGAATACATGGCAAATTAACCAGCATTTCTAGCTCTCTCAGACTAATCTCAGACTAAGCAAGAAAATTTCTTTGGATTTCCTTTCTTTCATGCATAATGCCACTACAGCTGATAATACAATTATCTCACAGGAACAAAAAGAGAGCATACATCAAGTACTGGAAATCCAGTACTATAATATACTTCTAAAGCCATATTATTGCTATTCAAGATCACCTCAGAGAAAGTATGTATTTCAAGGAGTCTAAAATTTGTTAGTGTAGTGAATTGACCTCTGCAATGTTCTTTCCTAGCAGCTCTACATTGTCTGCCACTGATATAATGATGGACACACAGAGAAGTCTACTGGGCAATTCTGGAGTAGAACTTGGCATCCGGCTTTATCTATTCATTCAGAATTTCCCATAATATCAATGGAACTGCCTTTATGGCATCCATCCACAGCTCCACATATCACATTGGCACCAACCCCTGACAGAATACATTACTACTTAAATAATGGCCTTTTTTTGCAGAATCACAGACCATTTTGCTCCAGCGAGGCTTCTCTTTGCAGCAGTTTCTATCACAACCCTGATGTTGTGGGGCTGCCCATCAGGCCTGTAGGCTGTACACTGCTTGCACCCTTCACCCCAACTTAGCAACCTGACAAGTGTGCCACAAAAAGAGACTGTAAAGAGATTTAGAGATCAGCTAATTCATCCAGCTGCTGCTGAACCACTGCTGGTTAGGGCAAGGCCATGATAACAGAGCAAACCTATGAAGCAGGAGCAGAGATTGATAAAGGGAGCCAGAGAAATGAACCCATTGTGCCTGCCCACTGGCTTCATCCACCACTGGGGACATACAGACTCTCAGCTGCTCACAACTCTCAGATGAAAGCTATTAAAATACAGTCACATCATCCCACCACAGAATTTTTCCTTTGTTGACTGACTAAAAAAAAACCAACCAAACAAAAAAGGCAACCAACTGAACCCTCAACACACTTACAGAACAAGAGGGATGTCCATACAAGTGCAGGTGTTACAGCCTTTTCTGGCGTGTTCTTTCATGAGCTCTCCCTTTAGACAATGTTGTTTCTTACTACTTATTCTCTGAGAATAAGACCCCAAAAGGAAAGGGAAGATTCAGGAAAACAAACTTTCTTCTCATTATGTGTCTGTCTTGGATGTGATCTTGCAGACATCTGGCAGTAAAGTCACTCCTCAAGTAAACCAAGACTTTTCGCCCTCTCCTTACTCAAGCACTCTTGATGCAAATGAGCAAACAGTGACTCACAGAATAAAATTAGGGACCAAATCTATAAATTGTTTTTCCCAAGAGCGTTGTACTTTTCCCCCATAAAAGGCAAGTTTCCTGTTTTAAAAGTAAATATTCTTGTAAAAAGATGAAAATAAAATACTTGGTATTTTAAAATGGTAATAAATTATGGATTGATTCAAACAAAATAAAAACAGTTAAAGGCTGTCTACAGAAAAGAGTACTTACAACTTATTCTAAATACATACAATAACCCTCATTGGGCACTATTTTTTACTGTTTTCTCTTAGAAATTACTGGTGAGATGTAGCTTTACCAAATATTACATATCTCTCGGGTCCATATAAGCTTTTAGAGACCTGTAAGCTATACATATACCCTGACACTTGACTTGGAAGTCAAGACCCAGCACAGTAAAATGCATAGAGGGCTCCTTTGAATTTAAAGAACAAATACTTGAAATTAATATTAGTTTGGTTTAGTAATTTACCCTCCAGCTATGGAAGGGGGATGGAAGTGGAGGCATAAGGGCGTGTCAATGGAAACAATGTCCAAAGTTTATCTGTAGGGATCTGGTAGGCTAAACAATTCCTGTGCTTTTGGCTCAGCTGGCTGCTGCAGAACACAAAAGGTAAGTCAATCCAAGAGCTGGGCCCCACAGAAACAGCTTCCTTATCCAAGTCTTGATGAAGCAAAAATAAAAGTAATTTACTCTGGTTCCACTCCCCCTCCACCATCAGGCTTTCTCCACAGGTGTCCTTTTCATGTCTTCTCCTCACCAACTCTGAGGCTCCGTTCAGTGCTTCAGAGTTCCCTCAACTATGGAGGCAAAACAATTTCATTTTTGGGAAGAAAGAGTGCAGGTGTGTACAGGAAGGAGGGATGGGGGAAGCCAAGGTGCCCCAGCCTTCTAAGACCTTTGGGATTCCCTCACTTTTTCCTCCATCTCATGTATGCCTCCAGGCTCCCTCCACAGCCCTGAAGCATCTCACTTCCCCCATTCAGAATCTTTTACCCTCCACACTCAACTTGCAAAACTAATTAGCTTCCCTTCCCTCAAGCAGCAAGTGCTGCTTACAGAGAGGATGCCAGGCCATGGCAAGGAGAAAAGGTGTAAGGTCACAGTCAGACTCTTCTCTGATAAGGCAAGGACAGCACCGCTGGATGTCAAACAACACTCAGCTGAAGAGCTCCAGAAGACAGAGCTCAGGTGGAAAGAGCAAACCACAACTTTTGCTGGCCCTATCCCCAGTGCTAAAAGTGCTGCAAAGGCAATTAAATTCAGAATATCTCATCATCATCATCTTCTCAGCCATGCCAGAAAGAGCTGCATTCTTCAGTTGAGCCTGAAGCTGATTCAGACATTGTTAACAACAAAAGGCAAAATTGAGTTGTTAAAGCCCCACTCAGATCCTCTCCCACCTTCTGTAAAAATGGCCACTAATCAATACTCTTCTCAGTTTCTTCAAGTGTAATTGTGTAGGACATTTCGAGAAGCTGCTGCCGGGGGGAGAGCACAGGAGGCTCCCCGAGCACAGACAGCACGACTCAGGCACAGCCAGCCAGCCAGCACAAATACATCAATCTGCTCCCCATAAAATTGCTGCCACTTGAACTGCACTATCTCACACACTGATACTGTGGATAATTCGGTTTCATCTTGATTATGACCACTATTAACACCCAAAGCAATAAAATCTTTCACGTTCTCATTTTACTGAAGCCAAAGGACAATCCTGCTGCAGTGACATATGGCTCTGCTCCTCTGCAAGTGTCTTAGACTGCACACAAAATCTCCTTGTCTAGCAAAGGATAATGCTTTTTAAAATAAATTACCTGCATTAATTTGTGTTTTCCACCAAGAAAACCTCACATATCATCATAATCATCTTACTATACAACAGATATATGAGTTTTCTCACATTGTTTGCACTTCTTTCTCCTTTAATGGGGTGATTTTGGACTATGCCATTGATTATATAGCTGTAACATGCAATTTTTTCCAGCAAAAGAGTCAGCTTGGGGCTCACAGACTGCAGAGCAATTCCTGCATAATTCAAACAACAAAGAACAGTCTAGGGGACATGAACTGAGGATGAGACTAAGTTCTGCAGAACTTTGAAAACAAGAGGTAGTTCATAGCCAATTACTTATGTGCAATTTTCAACCTCAGGGATTTGAGATTACACATGAATTTTTATTTTTTTTTTAATCCAAAGGCTTTCTCTGTAGTGCATGTACTGACATCCTGTTGTATAAACTTTGGGATACTCAGTTGAACTGAACCCCTCCTGCCGTTCTCTTGGCTGCATAATTCCTCCCTGTGCTACTGCAAGATGACCAGTTACCACGTGGAGAGCAGAGATTATTCCAGGTCACTATTCTGGGAGCAAGAACTAACATTTCCACCTCTGTGAGGCAGACAGACTCAAACCAGAGTCCCCAATGTTCTGCAAGAGACATCTATAAATGGCTCCTTGTAAGCTTGCTTTGTAATGAGGGAACAGATTTTATTTTCATGTGAACAGAAAGTATTTTTCTGCTTGAAGATTGAGGTTCAGGTAAGAACTGCAGCTCCATAAAATCCTAACATCTGATGTAAAAGCACTATTTAAAACTATACTTCTGAAAATAGATGATTTCAGACCAAGACAGTTCTGTTTATTCACTGTTTTTAAAAAAACATCTTCTACCCGTGGCAACAATTGCTAAATAGCAAACAGGATGTGAACTTAATGACATACAGGAGCAGTTTTTGTTTAGCAAATGCCTAATGTCATTGTCATGGTTCTTTAGAAGGCAGCTTGCAATGGCACTGAAATTGGCACTTTGCAGCTTAATTAACAAATGCCCATTTCCCCTTTACATCTAATGCAGAGACATTCAATTTAAAAAAGGCAAATATTTACTCCTGTACATTAATGAAGCAAATGATGAAAAACCCTTAGCCCCAGAATTCTGAATTACCATTTCCTTTGGTCTAGGATGAAATAATGGTCATTCTCCCCATAACTTGGGAGAAATCACAAGATACTATTCAAGCCAGCTGATCTGCATTTGTGGAAGTCTTGTTTAAGCAAAGCAGGAAGGACCCACAACATTAACTTGACAAACCACAGCAGCCCTGTGAAATTATGCCATGGTTTAACTCAGCCAGCAGCTAAACACCACACAGCTGCTTGCTCACTGTCCCCCCACCCCAGCAACATGTGGGGAAGAGAATGGGAAGGGTAAAAGTGACAGAACTCATGGGTTGAGAACAGTTTAATAATTGAAATACAATAGTTATAAATTGTAATGAAAAGAACAAGAGCAAAACCAAGAGAAACCCCAAGAAGGACAACTGACGCAAATGGAAATAACCTCTCCATACAACTGATCAATGCCAAGCCCGCCCCTGAGCAGGAGTGTCCCCCCAATTTACTGCTGAGCAGGATGCCATGTGGTGTGGGACATCCCTTGGGGCAGTTGGGGTCAGCTGTCCCAGCTCTGTCCCCTCCCAGATGCTACTGCTCCTCATTGGTGCGGTCATACCAGAAGCAGAAGAAGCCTTGACACTGCGCAAGTGCTGCTCACTGAGAACCAAAACATCCCTCCTGCCAACGTTTTTTCCATACAAATCCAAAACACAGCCCCATGCCAGCTACTATGAAGAAATTTAACTCTGGCCCAGCCCAAACCAGCACAGTATAGCATCTTCAGAACTTAAGAGTCAGTTAACATGTTGGCCAAAAGATGCCTGGGAATAAAAAAAATGGATTCTTTCTGGTAGACTGATTCTTTCTACAGAGTTTCGAGATGAAATAATCTTCTTGAGGCTCTAGCTGTTGTCCCTTCTAAAATATGCTGTTAACCTCTATTCCAGTCATAACTTATTTTCAATGACCATGCCAACAAAATACACTGAAAACAGTAACTCGTTTTTGGCATCATATGTGAAGGGTAATATTTCATGAAATAACCAAATAATCTTAATCAATGACCTTATTCCTTGGGGGAGGGGATCAGGCAGGGCAAGGAACAATCAACCTTTTGGGACTAGTATAAATCTCTTTAGATACTTGAAATACAGCCCAGTAAGAAGGCATGACTTTTAACTGGCAATGCAATAGATCTGGAGACACAAAGTGGGCACTGCCTGATTACCTTTGTAGAGAACATGGATTTATAATTTGTATTGCAACATTAAACATGTCCATCAAGCCTTTGCCGCCTCCAGTGAAACAGTGCTGAAAGAGGGATTCTTTTCTGCCCAAACTTCTTTCAGAGCTCTTCATTTATAATCATTTCTGCCTCAAGTGTTTGGAGGGGTGAGCTCTAAGTGGAGGAGCAGAAAGAGTATCCCTCAAACTTTCAAGGCAAAGGCAGGGACCCTATTTAAAATGGAGAAAAGAAATCTTAGTATCAGACTGAACTTAAAACGTTTATAATGAAAACACTGAGAGGAAGTTTGAAATATGAAGTCAAATTTACCATAACAAAATGAAAATTAATAAAAAAGAATGTGAGACATGGAATAGGACCAGCATTTCTTAACTGTGTATCAACACTCTACATTACCTTGTGCTTTGTTTAACATATTGATCTATTTTTTCCAACTAATATCCACATAGATTTTTTTTAACTAAGACAAAAAATTAATGGAAGAGTTTCAAAAAAAAAAAATCAAGTATTTCAAAAGGAATCATTCTCCAAACATGACAATGAAAATTATAAGTAAATACTGAGAGGAAACTTTTCTAACGGCTACTATGACTGAAAGAGTACTTTGTTCCAGTGAATTACTCATCATAAGCCCTGAGCAAAATGCCATTAATAAGAAGGCAGGCTGTCAACAAAGTAGGAAGTCTTAATTATTGTAGAAGTCTAGCAAATCTGCACATCTCTAACTCGGAAGCGAAAAAACATCCTAGAAATTGAGATTTTATCAGAAGACTATCAGAAGACAATTATAATTTGAAAAAATTTTTTAGTCTTCTAAGTCACAGTAAACAAGAAGCTGTCAAGTTTATTACTTAAAGCTAGAAAAGGAATTAAAATTTAAAAACAAAATTAACACTACCATCCTCAAAACTACTCCACCTCCAATGAAAAAAGGTGATTTAACTTTGGAAGTCCACAAGCCATTTAAAGAGCTTCCACTGTGCCTTGGTATTGAGAGTTGCTTTCTATAACTGTCCAATAAACTATTAGCAACCTTGCCATCCAGAAGTCCATCCACCTAATTGTTCCCCAGTATCCTTCCTCTCTGAAATTCACAGGAATAGAGGTACAGCAGCACGATGTAAGAGAGAGGACTACAGGACAGAGAAAAAATATTCAAGGAAGGTCTCATCAGTTTTCAGGTCCCTTCAGTTTACTTTTGTCCATCAGCCCCTTATAGTTTCTGGTTGTATAATACACCTTTTTCTCATATATTATAGAGTTCATGATAGAGAAAGCATCAATTGAAGCTCAATTAACAGATAAAGCTAAAAATACACATTGAAAAATCACAGTGTGCAGCTGTTCACAATCGTACCTATCCTGTTAACTCCAGAAAAAGGCCTGTGATGATGTAGCCTAATCTCTGCAAGACCCGGTGATATAATGCAGCTGAAAGACTAAATACAATCTTAAAAGGACCAACATTAAATAGAACAAACTAGAAAAGGACCAACATTAAATAGAACAAACTAGGTCCACATTTTCAACCTTATCATAATATTGCAAATTCATGATTAACACAAATGTTTAGTGCATTACATTAAAAATGAAAACATTTTCCATTTGACAGACATTATTCCTTGAAGAGTTAAGAGTCCAAACATTAAATGTTGTATTCCCTGACTTGGCCTTAACATCCACTGCTGTTACCAACCTTCTTAAATCACACTGATCCCACCACAGGGCAAGAGAGGAACACGCTGAGACAGCAGTAAAAGCAACCAAATTTTCTCAACTTATGCAGAGCAGCAGCCAAAGCTATTTCAGTAAAGGACCAAATTACAATAAAGTTTGGGACCATAAAATATATTTATTGTTCTGTCTGCCTCTAGAGCAACTCTTGTTGCTGTTGCCATGGAGGTTGTAAGGTGTAAAATAAAAATCTGTTTAAATTAAAAGCTTGGAATGGCATATAATGAAGAACGACTTTTCATTAACAGGTTGACCTGTTAATCAACAGTATTCTGGTTAGTTCATTTTCTGATCATTTTTATTTATAAAATGAGGATGTATAGCAATAAAAGCCTCCTACTGTTCTTTATTGCAAGGCATAAGTTCTAAGCATTAGAATAAAGGGAGGTATATATTTTCTAGTTCAGATGAATTTTCTGTTTTGAACCAAATCCATCCAAATTAAGGACTTCCAGTAATAGGTACACAACTTGGGATAAAACGTCTGCATTCTTTATTTTAAAATAATTATTTTTAAAAAAGGCAAATGCTGTATCTGTTTAGTTCATCTGTTCAAAACAATCATAGTAACTGAAAGCTATTTTTGCATATGATATACTTATGTTTTTCACATGCATGTAAACTCCATCTCATTAGAATATTCTAAAGTAATACCCTCCTCCTTAGCTTCTTAGATGACATCATGGGTGTTAATAATAATTCCATATATTTTTCACACACAAACTATCTTCTGACAAAAAAAAAGAAAGAGTCCCTGTTTCATGTGAAGGCCACTGTCACTTTTACTCTGCTGAGGCTGATACACTTTCAGCTAATCCAAGTCATTAGGTTTTGCTGCTCATTTCTCCTGTCTTCTCTGAGAAACTACTTACCCAGGCCCACATCTTCCCCCTGCAAACCATAAAGAACAACTTTTTTCCTATTATGTTTACTGTCTAAAGGCACATTGAGAGTAAAAAAACTCTTAGGGCTCATCAAACACTATAAAGTCAGAAGCAAATCAGTATTCATTAAATGATTATTGTAATACAGCAACACTCAGCTGATGTGCAGGCTGGGCAGCAAACAGGCAGAAGAGTTTTAACAGAATATTTGAAAAGACAGAAAAAGAAGAAAAAATGTCATCTTCTTTACAAAAAACTTTTTAACTGTAAAGAATACTCAAAAAGGATTTTATTCAGGAGATATTTAGTAGATCTACAGCTTTGCCTCCCACACACCCAAGAAAATGCAGACTGAATAGTCAAGAGTCTAGTCATTAATGTCCTGGCAAAATTGGTACATTTTGGAATTACATAGTTTGATTGACGATCCCACATCTTAAGCACAAGTACTATTAGAGAGGATTACTGAAGTTTTCAAAAGAAAAGGCAGAAGCAACACGGCTATTTTGAAAAGCACAATTTTCCCAGGCAGGGAGTGGGTTCAAAGTTTCCCAGGCTGTCCTCATGTAGACACACCTATCAATGCCTCTGTCAGTTGCCAAAGGACCTCAGTAATTAATGTAATTAACTCAGCTAACCACTGCTACACTGAGACCACAGTCACTTACTGATATTTAGCATAACAAAGGCAAACACCACAGTTTCACATGTGACAGGCAAGAGATGAACGCCAAAATAAGCGTATAGATCCAAAGTTATGAACACCATTTTTTGCAAAAATGCATTTTTAAGCAATCCAAACGCTAGAGTAGGAGACATCCCTTAATACCAGAAAAAAAACGCCATATTTCATTCAAATCTAAAGCTGCCCAATAACTGCAGTGTGGCTGTGGAGCTCTCACTGGCACTTCAAGTTCACATCTCTCTTTTGACAATTTTTTTTACAATTCGTTTTTCATTAAAAAAAATTATGCAGTGTTTTTGTTGATGTTTTGTTTTGGTCCTTTTAGTAAAGGTGAACAATTTAAAGAAAAAAACCTGCCCATTACTCTGTTTTTTTCTAAAGTGATAACCCAAACATCTTAATCATGAAATAAACCACAAGACTTCTGACTGTCCCTTGACACAAGAGGAGGGCAGGGTATGATGGATTTGGAGCAGAGCCACACTGCTGCAGTGTCACTCCAAACCAGGATTCATTTGCTTTCCACCTCATTGCCAGAACATTATCCCTTGGTGTTCTCTTCTTCTCTACAGACCACACTGTCCTTTTCAGGCTCTCCTGTTTCATGATTCATCAGGCACAAACCTTGCTGAGACTCCCTAATGCCTTTATCAAACAGGCTGTACTTTTCCATGGTTTCTCAAATGTTAATTTTTTAAAATATTTTAAAATTTTTTTTAAGTATAATAAAATAGTGAAATAGGGAACATCTCTGAACATGTCCAATGAATGCACCATCAGCTGTGATGTATCTTATCCAGAACAGTTAACCAAAGGGTCAACCACACACTGATAAGATAGATGATTAAGACAACGTCTTAACACCCAAATATATTGCCATGAAACATTTAGCATGCTAGAATAATATACACAGCCAAGGTTACCCTAAATGATATATAACATGCCTAGTACAAGTTCCAAAAAGTAGAAGACAAATAGTATTTGCTTGGGGTTTTTTCATTAATGCATCTTGTAAGAGTGAGGATGGCATATCAACTCAAGTATTCAGGAGAAATACTGAATCCAGGAAGAACCAAAAAAGGCAAATCCAAAAATGTCAGAACTTCAATCCTTCAATCCCACTTAATATCAGATCATTACATTAGATTTTGGACATTCATCCACCACATCACCATAAATGCATCATTTTGAAGAGAGGGAAGTACTCGATTACTGTGTTTACTCTCCAGTGATATAGTCCCATCCCACACCCACAACCTCCACTCTCCCAAACATGCAGGTGAGGAAGTGGAGGCTTTTAATCAAATTTCTTAAATCAAACACCAAAATTCCCCCAAAACCACTCAAAAACACAGTGGTTAAACCAGTTTCCCTACAGTGTTTGCCCTGGTTCTGTGAAAGCCAATGCTGATATTTGGAGCAAGAAAATACACTGCCAAAAATCACACCACTAAAAGAGAAGTTAAAGTTTCCATGTGACAACACAGCAGTGGTCTTGCCTGAACTCTGAAAAATAGGAGCTCTGTCTACATGAAATAACACTACACAGCAATCAGCAGCTCCAAGACTTATTTCCTAGCACAGGGCATGAGAATATAAAGGATTACCTCTGGCTGCTGGTAGATTTATAGCTGCCTGTCATACCTACCGCTGAACAGCACACCATCAGTGAGTCTGAGCGATGCTTTTCTGCCCTGCAGGAGCTACACCCTGAGATTCTCCACAATAAACACCACCCCACAATAAAGCTTTTCATGGCAGCTGGGATGGTGGATAACCATAGCTACATTATCATGCTAAGCATCCTTTCCTAAGGAGAGGAGTGTAACTGCACCTTGGATTGCTACTCCAGCTCTAGGGCCAGTTGTGCTGGGCATTTTGACCCCACTGTCGCACAGGGAACTATTTTAACCACATCAAGACAGACACAACACACAAATGCATAGTTTGGAATATAGATGGATCTCTTCTTCAATGAGGAAAAAAAAACACACCATACTGTTTCAAAGTAAAGCAAATGAAGTCATCACTGCAATGACATTTTTAACCTTATGATAAAACTTAAAATGTTAATTTTTCGCCTTCAATACCCCAAAATAGCTCAGAAATGTTCCACTCATTAGTCTTAAGGGGCTCCAACACTGTCATTAACATACATGTCCCTAGAGCTTCATCAGAAAGGGGAAAGTGAGAGCTAATATGGGGGAAGTAAGCAATTTTTAATTCTGGTGTTTATTTCCACATAATTATTTCAAAAGGTATGTGTATTTCTTTAAGAAATGTAAAGTATTCCTAATAACTAAGACACCATCTCATAAACACACATTCTCAGGAATATTTAGGTGTTAACTCACCCTTGATTTCAGTTGAATGAAGTGTGTAAATACTTCTAAAGATGGGGGTTTCAGGCTACCATTATACAATGGCAGATTTTTAAACTTTATTCCTTCTTGAGTACCACACAAGATTCTGACATTCTTTTGACATTATTTAATCAACATATTTAAAAAAAATTAAGTGCCTGACAAAAAAATTCCATGGTCTCCTTGACCTGGTAGGGAAAACCACTGGAAGTAAATCCTTACATTTAAATAACCAGTCAGCTTTTTACTCCAAACATATATATTACCATTTACTTCAGAATTCAGGTTAGGAACAACATTCGGCAGTACTGTGATTTAAGTTATTTGTGAAGAATCCCCACTTCCTTGGAAAGCACAGAAATTCTCTGCACGTACAACAAGGCAAGACTTTGTGCAGGTACCACGTAGTGCTGCCCCTCAGAAGTCTGAATTCAGTTATAACAAGCACTGATGTTTACTGAGAAGGTTCAGAGAGCTTATGCTCAGATGTAGAGTGTCAATTGACAAAAAGGGGATGGCTTTGGAAGAGCAGTGCCTCGCGAGCGCAGATGGAGGCGCAGACGGAGGCGCAGACATCTGTTAGCTAAACAATGCTGAGGTGCATCTCCCCCTGCAATCCCATCCGACCAGGCAATGAGCTGGAAAACCTCGAAGCGGAACACATTAAGTTCAAGACACCATTGCAGGGATTCTGACTTCTCTCCCTTATCATCTGTAGCACATGTTTACCATTTATGGCTCATCACCAGCACACACAATCACTTATATTCCAAATGCTCAAGGAGCTCTGTAGCTGAGGGAGAAAGTGTGTTAATATTCTGAACTACCTGGAGACATGGAAACTTGGAAAGGCTCCTGACTTTGCCCTGCAATGCCCGGGTGCCCCTGACACGCTGTGCTAACCAAAGGCCCTCCTAACAAGTGTGCCTGGCACGCAGAAAGCGCTCCTGATTCAGCTGTGAGCGCTGCTTGCCCAGCCTTGCAGTAGCACAGCCCCTTCAGGCACTGCCACACACATCAGCCCGTGCCTGCCGAGGAGAAGCTCCGTGTTCCTCACTGAGGCTTGGCCTAATGATGCACACTGTGCCAGCGCCTGCAGTTAATTAACTTTTTTTTGGTTGGCCTCACAGAGTTGTTTTCTACTGTGTGATCTTGTCTGCGTGAACCCTGTTGTGATTTCATGAGGGAAGGAGGCTCGCAGCCACATCTTTCATAAATAAAACCACCCTTGACTTATAAAGGCTCTGCTGATAGGAACAAAGATATCGTGGCATCCATGCACGGATAAAACACAGCACAAAGCTGCTTTCTGAAGCAAAATATCTGAAGATTAAACCTAAAGGAAGGGATGCCATCCTTCTCAATGAGCAGTTCCAACAGTTTAATAAGGGGAGGAAAGAGGTCAATAAGGGAAGGTGATTTTGAAATGAATGCTTTTATCTATACCACATGGTGCCTTTCCCAGTGGCACTGCTGGAATTCAATAGCAATTTCATGAGAAAGGATAAAAACTTGTTTTTGTTTTGCTGCTTTTTCAGGAGCCAGTTTGTTTAAACCTTCCAACGAGGAAGATATACGAGTTGATGTTCTACATGAACCGCTTTACTTATCATTTAAAATGCAAAACAAAACATGACATATTCCCACTTATCCAGCTATACTAGGTTTAATATATGAATACAAGGACTGTTCAAGGGCAAGTGAAGGATTTCTGTCTCAAAGATCTAAAAGTTCCTTCTTGATGCTTTCTCTTTTTTATACAAACACATTCTAGCCATAACTGTCAAGAAAAAAATGCACACAGGCAAAATCTTTTGCTTAAATTTCTAACCCAGACAGCAAAACCTGTGTGAACACCATATCCCTCTTTAGCCACAGCTGTGTCACTATACACATACCCTCACTGCAAATCCTACTCATTATTTTCCTTCAATATATCTTGTTTAATTAAGATGCTATTTGCTTCCTGTACTATCTGTAACAGCTCCTCAGCATTTATCAGGGACCAAGAATTTCCAAGCTCATAGTATGCCAGAGAGTTTTCTATCAGGGTCTGCAGCTCACAAGCATATTCAGCTTTCATATCAAGTCTTTTTAGCTGCAGGCTTTCAGGCTTCAAGCATTTTAGATGGGTGGAAATGTCAGTTCCTCCAAATGTAATGCAGAGGTAATGATGTACCAGAAGATAAATAAATGACATCTAAGGCACTTTACCTCTCAAAGTTCTGGCTTTGCAAAGGAAGAGTCCAGGAAAACTAACTCAGTCTTTTTGCCTCGCTTATCCTTATGCCATTAAAATAAACATAAAACAGTATGTTCCTTTTTAACCACTTGATGAGTCAGTGCAGTTCAGAAAACTGATAAAAGGTTTGTGGAAATAAATTAATATTGCATGAATGCTGCTAGACCTATTAAACAAACATAAGTGAGAACCCATCACTGAAGCCAAAAGAGACCTTTATATGATGAGGGAAAGGGGCAGAAAAGTCAACAATCATTATTATAGGAGGTACTTTGCCCTGCAAAAATGGCATGTGAGCTAAACAGATGTAAGCAATGCTTATCTCTGATGTAAACAGTTATGAGCTTGGATCAGGTCTTACAACTGGATTGCTTTTAACAAATAAAAAAATCTTTCAACACCAATTTTTTTACTCATGCAGAGGAACATTTAGTAAAATCTTTCAGTGAAAATCGCTCTTCATAAAAAATGAGGGGGAAAACCCAGTATTTTTCTAAGCTATTAAACAGGTCAGCTGTTGGTGTTTTGGTTTTGCTTTTACAAGTCTGATGCATGAAATGCACTTAAAGTCTCCAGGTGATGACATGGTGAGATGGAAAATACTGTGAGATATCCTCAGTAGGCAAACCCAGTTCTCCTTTTGAGAACATGGCCAGTTCAGTCACCTCTGTTGGAGGCAGAGAAAAAGATCAAAATGCTGAGCCTTGCTGCAGGAGTCAGAGGCAGATCTGCACATCACAGCTGCTTCAAGGATGCTGCTGAAAAGCAGCTGCTGCTCCTTACCCACTTTCCCACTGTACTTCAGAAACATGCACTGGTGTGACAACAAAGGAAGGAGAGCTTTCCATGACCTTGAAACACACAAAGCAAGCTTTGCTCCTGAGCACAGTGACCTCCACAGGCTTCAGTTCCTGAGCTTTCAACCCAGCAAAGCGCTCACACATTAATATGTCAGGATTTCTGAAAAACTTCAGATACACAGTTCAATCAGCAGCAGTTTGGACAGGCAAAACCTGAAGGATTGCTGGGGAGCAAGTGGCCCTGCTTCCTTTCTGGTACAACAAAAAAGTGAATTCTGATGGTATTTTACTACTTACAAGTGTGATCTTCCAAAGACCCTGATCATTTTCTCAAGAACAGTGTATTTTCACTTGCATCAAGGACAGCATTTAAAATACACTCTAGACAACATTTGCCAAGTTA
Source organism: Campylorhamphus procurvoides (assembly GCA_013396655.1). Lineage (NCBI taxonomy): Eukaryota > Metazoa > Chordata > Aves > Passeriformes > Dendrocolaptidae > Campylorhamphus > Campylorhamphus procurvoides. The sequence continues at coordinate 714,672 of WBMV01005060.1, forward strand.
CAGCAAAAAAGTGAAATATTTTGCAGTTACCTTAAACATACTGACACAATCCCTGCAAGGATTTATTTTTTTTTTTAAATAAGATCAGACATTAGGAAATATTATTGATCAACTGGTTTATTCATTACTGAGACTTCTTGAACTTAGTTATGCCAAAATAAAAGTAGATCTTCAGAAAAGATCCATTTGAATTCACATACAATGACAATTGAATTTTGCATGTGCGTTGAGACTTTAAAAACTGCATCTTCAACTAAGAAAACAGAGCAAGAAGTAACATACCTTGTGTGTTGGCTTTTTTGACTTACTGAAAAGAAATTGCAATAGCAAAAGAAATCTGCTTTTGCATAGTTCGAGTAAAAGTCAGACAAGGAAGCAAAATGATCAAGAACTGTAGTATTCCTTTGATACCTTCTTTCTTATTACAGTAAATAATAACACTTCCAAGATAAAGGAGACTGATAGTTACTCAACATGCTCCCCTAAAAACAGGAACAACCTGAAGTTAACAAACCAGTTATTTTCACCCATATTAAGGCAAACTGAACATTAGGATATTTCAGCATGTTTAATTTAATTACAGTCTACTTCATATAAAAGGAGATTATGTTGCTCAGGGTTGAGAGAATATTTATCTATTTTTTAATTTCCCCTGACTGCTGACCAGAAGAATCATACCTGGTTTGGGTTTTTTCTTTCTTCTCCTCATTCACATATATATTTAATTTATTGAATCAACCACATAGCAATTGGAGGGGAGGATAGATTAATCAGCAAACAAAATATTCAAGACTTACCATTTACACAGATTTCAAAAGGTTTGCAAAGGTCATCCTCAAACAGGCAGCCTAAAAACACAATAGAAAGGTAAAAATTAACACAGGTTTCAAACTGTGGATAATTAGTGCAGACCAAAGACCTATTAAATGCTCAGCAAGAATCAGATACTTGGTTGGCCTTGGGAGTCTAAGTTGGGCAGTACAGAAAGTCCAGACCAGGTCTGATTAGACAGCATATCTTACTAATTGGCTTTGTCCAGAACAAACTTGGATGTTTTCTTCCCTTCATTCCTCTGCTGAGGGTTCTGTTTTCTCTGTTCAGGTCTCTGTCTTATTTGAAGAACTTTATGTTCTCTCAGTTTTGAAGACATTATTACATCACAACACAGGAGCGCTGCAATACATCAAAAGAACAAACTCCAAGAAACCAGGAACTTCCTAATGGCATTGTTATTGAGATGAGACAAACCTAGAAATGAGGTATAATTTGCTCAAATCAGGCTTGAATTTAGTAACTGCAACTCTTGCCTATGCCTAGATGCTCAGGAGCATTAACTCCTTGGAGAAAATTTAAAAATTAAGCCACCCCTACCAACACCACATAGCCAACTGAAAAATCAGGACAGGCCTACAAAGAATATCCTAGGAATTTTTCCATTTAAAGTAGGATTTTTTTTTTTTCCAAAACATGTTGCTTTATGGGCCCCTGCTGCACCAGCTCCATATCCCCATACCCTAGAAACTGCATCCAGGTTGGCAATCCCGTTCACTTCCACACATCTTCAGGGATGAAGTGTTCTGTTGCACTGTTGCTCAGTGTCTCCTAACCAGGTGCTGAGACACAAGTGAAGATCCCTTTTATCCTCACACAAAATGAACTCCTGGTGATATCTGTGAGGGCAAGGGGCACCTCTGCACACTGGGGTACAGGGACAAGGACTAAGTACAGCAGCAACATGAAATATCCTGCTGCTGTTAAGGGAATGCACTTTGTTAACCCAACCAGCAGTTTCTTTATTTTCTGACAAAGAGCTAGGACTGGATAAAACCCATGGAATGAAGCTGTCTGTTGAACACAGAAACTGCCCTATAGAACACATCTTCATAATTAAGCCTTTTAATTTTCCTGTTAATATCTGAAGTTTATAAATGGACACACAGAGTTATAGATATACAACAATCTTGAACTGTTTCACACTTTGCATAAAAAACAAACCAGCTAGGAGCTTCACCACATCTAAACACTGAAGTAAATCCTCTCTCCACAGTAGCACAGAGTACATCATCTCTATTCATCAGAGTCAAATGGATTAAGTTCTTATAATGATAACTGAAAGACTCAAAATTCTCTGACTCTGAATTACCCGGCTCCTAACCCTGCTAAAAGTTGGGGAGGAATAGAGTGACTTATGTATGCCTGCATAGCCTTTCAGCAGGTAACTGTATTAGCACCTCATTAAGCCTGAACTAATATGCTGTGCCTCAGCAGGATTGATTAGCACAGTGCTAGGTCTGAGCTAGGCAAGCCCAGCCACGTGAACTCAAGACAGATTGGAGCACCAGCAGAGTCCATTGCATTTATCCCACACCTGCCTGCAAAGACCGCATGCACATAACTGTGCAGGTTTACAATACACCAATAAGAGTTCTCTCATCCTTTTACCCATGCCCCACTAAACTGTGGATATACATTTGTTACCTTTTGAAAGGGGATTTTCAGATCAGGAAAGCTCCTGCATGCAGAGTCTGGCAGAATGGCACATGCCTACACAGTCCAAAACTGTGGTTTGTAACATGATTTTTGAGATGTGTATGATTTTCCTCCAGGCAAGTCTACTGTAACAACCACTGGACCCCAAACAATGCCCAGAAATTCCCTGAAGATATCTGGTTGCAGCCCTGGCACTGACCCAGCAAAGCACAAGGATCCTTCACTGTACATGGACTCATGAAGAGCATCAGAAAGGAACGACAGGCAGTGACCAAAACACAGAGTACAGCACATGAAGAGTCTAATTAAAAACATAGTAAAGATCACTGTAAAAATGCTTGCAAGAAAAAAATGAAAAGACTTGAAGCACTAATATAACCTATACAAATGGAAGGTATACTTCAGCATTCCTGGTTGACAGAAATCTGAAGTTATCTCTTCTGAAGAAAACTTGTTATGATTAGGAAAAATCCCCGTTTAAATCTCTCTTCCTTTTTTTCCTGAGAGATTACAAAAGAGTTAAAGCCAGAAGCCTGAAATGTGTCCTGAAATGTCCAGTGAAGAGCTGCAGAATTGGCCCTGGGATGGAGGGAAGACAGGCAGTTTTGTAGCTATTTCCCATCCTGCAGTGCTGTAGCTGAGAGGCACATTAGAACAGTGACTGGTTGACCTGGACTCTGCTGATTTTGAAGCACCTGGGAGATGAGATTACAGGCACCTGCTGCCTGCAGCCACCTCCTAGAGGTAGGACATCCCATAATATACTGATAATCTTAGAAGCAGAAAAATCCAGATACAAGATGAACAAAATGAGCCTGTTTAGGTACAAAGAAATAAACAGCCAGGCTACCTTTATCCAGAACTCTGATTTTGCTTTACTGACTAATATATTTTCCATAGAAAGCACAAAAGAAAACTGATTTTATCATGCTGTAGCTTCTCTTTTAATAACAGTTGTTTATTTGATTTGCAGCAAGGCATCTGATGCAATTAGACTCGTAAACCTGTGTCTTGGAGAGCAAATTCATAAAGTCTGTATCCATTACTCTAAAATAGACAAGGACCTCCAAACCTCCTTGAAAAATATTTTGTTTCAAGTTATTTATTGCTAGAGTTGTTTGTTATGCATCTTTCACCCAACCAGTCAATATGATAATTTAGCTACTAATTTATCTCTTGTTGTTATTTGCTGTGACATTAAGAAGCATCATATTTCATTTTAAATATCATCTCACTACTAATAGTAATGGTGGCAATAAGTCACCACTGAAGAGTGAAGTGGTATCATCTCCAAAACACACTTAGTTCAGTTCGTACCTTGTGGGAATAAAACTACATTGCATTTTCTACCAAAAATTCTCCCTACCACAGGTCAACTCCCAATACACAAAAATGTTGAGAAAATGCTTTCAAACCCTGCCCCGTCCCCCCCCCAAAAAAGAAACCAACCAAACAACACACCAAACCCAAAGCCCCAATCTCACTTCACACAACAGTCCTGAAATAACAAGTTCTCCATATAATTATCCAACATATATTGCTTTGCCAAATATGGAATTCAAAGAGGTCTCTTACTTAACTTGCACCAAAGATTCACCTCTTCACTAACATTTGCATGGTTCCCACATCTCAGTAGTGACAAAGTAGGTCAATATATGGTATATGGTGTAAATTACAATACACTTACATGGGACATTATTAAATAGTCAGGAAAAGAGATTCCACAGGGCCTTGTAAAATCTTCTGCGTCCCTTTCCTTTCCCTCTACCCTCCATCTCCAGTACTCTTTCTCAGGTGGGCAGCACAACATAATCACAAAATACTGTTGCGAGTACAGGACCTAAAAGTTTAACTCTTTGTCAAGTTAGTCTTCTTGGGAGACACTGATAAAGCTATTCCCTTCCTTCTTTTCATCAGGTATAGAGCAGTTCTGCTTTCCTAAGAAAAAACAGGAAAGTTTAAATCCTACTGGAATATACTGGGGGTTTTACTTATAAGAGATGCCTCTGAAGGTTGGGACAGTTAAAGGCACCAGATGAAATAATTTGGACTTCATCTAGAAAAAGCTGTAAAAATTCACTTATCGGGAAAATATGTTTTTTAAAGCTTGATTAATCATTCAACTAGAATATATTTATTTCTCTGCCCTTTCCCCCAGTTAACCAACTCATGATGAATTTACACTAAACACCTCTTCCAAGAATGCCAAAAAGTCTGTAAGCACCTTTTCAAAATTACAGTTAAAAAGGAGGTCATAGCCCCTCTTTATCAGCAATCATTGAAACAAGAAAACTAACAATAAGCAAGAACACTTATCAATCAGAAACTGGGAAAACACAAACCTTCTAAATCCTTTCTGCTGTTGAGGGTTCTCTTCCTCTCCTTTCACTGTTTTCCTGCAACTCCCATGTGAGCACTTAACATGTCCTCCCCTCTGCAGACCACAACAACCTCAACCCATCAGAAAATTTTAGTCCATATGTGTCTTTAATCAAAAGCTGATGATCATTAACTTTTTCATTGGTCCAGAATAAAAGTTCACGCCGTACTTCTCTGCTTCTTTCAGATGTGGTTACCAGGCAGAGCAAGGAGACCTTGAGGGGGTGAGAAATGCTAAATACTACTGAGAGACGAGCATGGAAACACCTGAGTGTGATAAAGCTGGGCACAGGCTGGACCTTGTTGGGTCTTTGGCCCCAGCTGTGAATGATTCTTAATAGGGAACACCTGTTTATTTTCCTATAATAGGATTAAGAAAGATGGTCCAAGAATTGCATTTTAAAAGTGCTCAACTCAAATGGCTGAGATAGCTCTGACTGAGAAAAACAAGGTAGTGCACAACAACAATAACAAATGATAATCTGAACTTGTTATAAGGAAGAATCAAACAAGGTTTCTTGCAAAAAACTGCTAGGAGAAGTTATCAGGTTGAGAGGGACATATTCCTCTCACAACAGAGATTCAAGGTAAATTGCTCAGTGTGCTAAAGCTGTAATCTGTCCAACACATCCTCATCTGTATGCCATATAGGTCTGCTTAATGCATCTAGACTTATGCAAAATTGTAAGAATGGATGGGGGAAACGTACTTACAGTGATCACAGGTTTTAAGCAGAGCTCCTCTCGGTTTCCCAAACTCTGGGGTTTCATAGGTGAGTAGGCACACACACTTGTGCAGTTTATACTCCTTACACAAAACCTATCAACTGCATGTGGAAAATCAACTACTGGTTTTTATTTTTTTTTACTTTAGTTTCATTTTGACATTCACTGTGATAAAAAATTTGGATATTCCCTAGCCCTATCTTTTAAATCTCCTTTCTTAGCCCTTTCTCCTTTGTTCTTTTTCTTCTGTTCCAAACTCCTCCATTCTCTTCCTGTGAAGTACTTTGTAACTCCTCCTTCTACTGCCAAGAGAACCCTGTTCCATCCCCAGAATGCAGCTGCCCCTTTGTGCCCCTGTCCAGCACTGCTTGCTGTACTCAGGCACTGCCCTCTCCTCTCACTTAAACAGCTCTGTCACCTTTCCATTATGATTGCTGGCAGTTTCTGCATCTCCAGTCCCACTCATTTCCACGGGTGCCTTCCATTTCCCTGCTGGCACACTCAGTCATTCCTCATCTACCTCCCTTCTGGTGTGTGACTGGGAGAGAGGCAAAGGCACAGGGGGTAAGAGAGGGGCAGAATTTTCTTTATCTTGCTCCTTTTATTCAGAGCTTTTCTGAGCTGGAGTAGGTTCGGTCACATTCTTTCTTTCTCCTCAAGTTCTCAGGATATCCAGAATATTCTGCACTGAGAAAGTCATTTATCAGGACATCAGACCCTGTGATGATTTATCAACAACTGCTTGGAATAGTGGTTTAATGATGAAAGAAAAGTAAATCAATGTGGTCAAAAATAGTATTGAAGTGGCACGTAATACTAAAGGGGCTCTTTCTTCCAACAGAGAAAGCATGACAAATATATGACAACATAAAGACTACTGAGCTTTGATCTTCTTCCTTTGCTCCACCTTTTATGTTTTTTGAATGCAATAAGTGCCTGTTGTTTTTGTAATACTGGAAACTCTTGAGAGCTGATTTTCTTTTTCTTTTTTAATTGTGTGCCTGTACTAAGCCTAGCACAATGGAGCACTGATCCCTGGTGAAGAATCCAGGCCTTACTCTAATCCAAATTAACAGTCATAAAGATGACAAAAGAAATCCCTGCAGTGGTTAACTGGAGGGCTGTGCAATCCTTTACACAAAAAGTTTCCAAAGTAAAGTCTGGAAAGATTTCCCATAAGTGTTACCATATGGTGCTAACACTTCCTCATCTCAGAATTACCCCCTCTTTCAATCATTTCTCATACACACTGATTTCGTATATTGAAATATGACTCTAGCTAGAATAATTCACCGTGGAATAGAGTTTTCATTCAACTGGCGAAAATGTCAGTACTAAACTTACAGCCAAGGTTTGCCCCTGAAGCCTCAATGACAGTGCATATTAGTACTTCAATTACCTTCTTTACATCACTTGCCCTTCAACATGTATGGATTGATGCACTAAACAGGCAAAATAGTACAAGAATGCTGTGATATGTGTTATTACTCTCCCTATGCAAGGGCTGTACTTTGTCCTTTCTGCACTTAGGGGGGAAAAAAATTACATCTTTTCCTCTGCGTGTAATCAGCCTGAGTGTGTTCACCACTAAAGAAAGGAATTGCTTTGTGGTGAAAATACTATTAACTTATCTGATTACTAATGCCATGGTTGTGATGATGTAGGGCCTTTCTTCTGGGGACCACTGAGGAAAGGTCACTACCAAGAATAATTGAAGATGTGAGCAGTAATAATAGGTCATGAAGAGAGGATACATTGAAAGGCCATCACTGAGAAAGCTTCAGAACGGCATTTGCATTTGCCCAGGGCTCAGAAAGAAAGCGGCTCATATGGGCAGCGTGTGTTTTGGTGTGTCACTTTGTCATTTTTTCACAGTCAATATTAAAACAACTTGCGCTGTTTCCTCTGAAATATTACAATTCTCTCACTGCTACATTTTCCAGCTCTGTTTCTTTAGCAAGATCACCACTGTCACAGGCAGATGGGGAGCACAGATATAATCTGACAAACAAGTAGCTTCACTAATACTTAGTTACACTGAAAACTAACATGCTCTCTATTTAAACAAAATACATAGTACATTAACTCATTTTAGAGAAGAATAAAGGATAATTTTATAACACTACAATTGTTACCGCTTAGGATCAAGACTGAATTCTTTCACCTACACACTTTAATCATGGCAGGAAGGGTCAAATGTGATTTACTCAAGCAACGCAGCTTCAAACAAAAGTCGTTTGCCATGTTGGTGTCCCATACTGGGAAAAAAATAGCGTCTCTACAATATAAAATGTGTGAGTTGTTCCTTAAAAATTACAAAGTGTTAACTGGAGTGCTCACAACCTGTAGATGAAACATCATAAAGACCCAGAGCAGGCCTTCAATAACTGAGATTCAATACCTTCTGGTCACCAGTTGCTAAAATTAAATTCCTTACTGGGCAATAAAGTGAAATCAACCAACACCCACTGAAATCACAACTGTGACTAACCAAAACATTTTGTTTGCACTTAGCAGAGAATTTGAAGACTGAACACCACTGACTCCAAAAATTAATAATTCCACTTCACTTTAAATACATCAACAAGCAGCCTGATTTTTTCACATGCCATTGCCTGTTCAATGTCTTTCCCCACAAAACCTGTTGGCAGCAAAGCCTTCTGGTATTATTCATAACCATTAAGATGTGAAAAAGGTGACTCTGAAGTTTACATACAGCAGCAATGCCTTCAATATCACTGCACGTAGGCCAGCAAGTAATGCAGTTCAGAGCCCTCTGTAATATTTATTCTGTGAAGGAGCTACTGCCATCATTACATCTGTCAGCCTCATTTTACCATCAGTAACTGACAGTCTATTCCAGAACACTTGTTGTACAAAATTGCAGTATGGGAGTGAATCCTAAATCCTAATTATAACATAATTCTAGATGTCTTCCACAGTGAGGGTTAAGACAAGCTGGGTCAGAGAAGTAATGAACCATTAGCAAGAGGAAACAGGCACCGTGTCTGGGGGTTATGCGCTTTGGAAGATAGTTTTTTCAGATAAAATATTCCCAAACACTGATGTGGTAAAGGAGCTCATGTCCCATCATCTGGAGCTAATCAATCTACAAGAGCCAGACTCAGTGACAGCGTGTTTTCTTAAACGGCTCTTTAAAATCACATCTCATGTTTTGGGAAACTCCCATTATTTGCAGAATCAAAGGAAAGAAAAGATGTATGCTTATGATTTTCCTCTAACAAGCGCCAGAATTTTCTTTTCATTACTTGTCAGACATTCTTAATGAGTATCTCCTTGGTGCTTAAAAATACATAACTGGAATTTGCAGCAATTCTCATCCACTTATACTGCCTCTAAAAGTAAGTAATTACCCAATATTTAGGGTAATGTTCCTCTCCAACACCATCTTGAGCAGACTTCAAAGACAGAAACAATTCCTTGCAGAGGACCTCTCTGGTATTATTATTTTTCTGTTGGGTTTTACTTAGAAAACAGTACAGCATTTTTTCACCAATGATGTCTGAGCCAAGATCTGCAGTATGGCCAGTGCCTGTCACATAGGAAGGATGACTCCTGTTTTCCTTCCTCAGACCTTTTAGAAACCCTTCTCCTTTTTGCTTCATCTCTATTTCACAGTTAATTTGAGCTGGGTAAATTATCTTGTGGACTTGGCAAAAACAACTTGCAAAAGAAAAAAGAATCATGTAGCTCAGGGAAGTTTCAAGTGCAAGGGGATAGTTCACAGGCATTTATTGCAGTGAAGCTATTCAGCTCTGGACAGCAGCACCCATGGGCTTGGGAGCTGCCCTTGACAGATGAGCATCAAACAGGGAGCTGGGACCCAAACACCACTCTAAATCTGCCTGTTTCTCTATATCCATATTGAAAGCTGATAGATGTTGAAAATGGCTTAAATTGCTCTTATTGCTGTTGTTGGGAGAGTGTTTGGGAAAACAGCTTCATAGCTTTATTGTGCATTTCTGAATCACATTACAATGTTCATTTAGAGTGCTGAAATAACCTGTGTTCAGCTCATGAAGGAGACACTATTATATACACTTGGTAATATCGTTAATAAAGAATTTAAACAGTCCAGAGCAATCCACATTAATTATTCATGTGCTGGAGAAAAATAATGAAAGTCAATGAAGAAAGTCATAGTCGAAGTTCTTGAGGGAAAAAGAATAATATTAGGTAAAATCCAATGGAGCGTGGCATGAAGATTTATCTCCACAATTTACCCTGGGAATCTGAATTGCGAATGAAGCTGCAGCACTCTGTAGTATGGGACAGAGTTATGAGAAACAGGTCACCCAAGGATACTGGTAGCACACCAAAGTTATCAGTACTTCCTGAAGATGTCCAAAACTTTTCGCTTTCCACAGAAGAAAACAAATGAAAGTATCCTAAAAACGTTTACAGACTAGCTTTTTTTTAAAAGCTGCCAAGAACTCAGCTGCCCCAATCAATACAGTCTCTTGCCATACAGTCCATGTGCAGCACCTTGTGACTTTGTTCAGGTCCTGCTGGGCTTGTCGTGTATGTAAGTGCCTACATGGGTACTGTGACAACAATGGGCACAATTAGGACAATACTTTGTTACATTGGTAAAGAACTAAATCTACCCTGTATTGATTCAAAACTCTTTCCAGGCAGATGTTTAAATTCATCCCAGAGTGAAATGATCCAGTTCTACATATTTTTGTGAAATTACACCTATTTGAAAGAATGGGGAGTGAATGGTCTTGATTTTGACCAGTAATTGTGCTCTAATTACTCCTGACTCACCCTGATGTATCCAGGCTGGCAGCAGAGCCAGCTGTCCCAGGGTACATTCTACTGTTGTCCCTGAAGTAGCTCTGCCTGCCCTGGGAGACCTGTGAGATGTTTTTTCCCTAAGCTAGTTGTTGAGAAGCAGCCACTATAATGACACACATCAGAGAAGTAGTTAAGAAAAAGACTAATGATTAAAGCAATTTGGGGAGGAAGCCAAGAAAATTAGAGATAATTCTGAAACATGACAAATATGATGCTTGCTGAGTAGCACCAGAATTCATATGCTGGTTCCTTCCTAAAAAAGTACACAGGGCACACAATTTTTCTCTCTTCAGAAAAAGACTTTTTAAAAAGAACATTAGAAGACCAAATCTCCCAGATTCTAGAATTTCATCTCTTACAGTCCTTTAAAAAACAAGGAGGGACTGCCTTGAAGAAGATTCATTTATTTACGACAAAAAAACTGAAGCCTGGGTGTCATCAGGAGTTTATACAGGAAACGTTCACTATTAAGGGTAGCCAAAAGTCACTGCTATATTGTAACCACACATATAGTCAGCAGCTCTCATTAACTGAGCCCTGACACCTATTGATTTGGATGGAATTGAAGTGTCTGAGCAGCTTGGAATTAGGGTCCAAATGCTATACTTTTTTGTTGTTGTTCAAGTCTTTTATCCCTGTTACTTTTCCTTTGTAATCTTTATTTCCATATTACACACTCCTCTGTTCTCATTTCCTAACCAGTCTTTGCCACTGAGAATTACCAGGGAGAAGGCACATAATGGAAAAGAGAAAGAAATGGGAATTTTCACATCACTATACACCAATGGGAAACTTTCTCCCAGTTCCCTCCACTGCTCCACCAAGCTGCTCTGAACTCCAGAGCCAGCTCTGCCTGCTGAATCCAGCCTCTCACTAATAATGATAATTAGCCCAGAGACTACAAAATGAAAAAAGAATGAGACATATAAACTTAATAAAGGGATTACCAGCATTTACGTCAGAGTCTTCCTCTTTTTTTCTTTGTTTTCTTTTTTTCTTTTTGGAAATATAGAGAATGAAGATGGTTGAGGGAACTTAAAAATTTGGAAACAGTAAGATGTAAAAATTTAGAAGAAAACACTGGACAGAGAACCACAGTCTCACAGAGGCAATAGTGAATACTTAAATATGCAATACCTGAAGAAGAATGTTCAAGAAAAGAGGAAATGGGAGAAAATAAGAGAGTCTGAGATAAGAACAGCCCTGCATTTTCCTGCTGGTATGTTACACTGATTTTGCAGCCTGCTGCCTTGGGGTTGCAGAGAGTTTAGTAGAATGGGGCTCTCATTTCTTAGAGGCATCCTGAGAACAGAAGTTGTTTTACAGTAATCCCATTGATAGTTTTGCAAGTTGATTCCCAGGTTTCATTAATTTAAGGCTGGGTTTCATTATTTTTTTCTTCCAAAAAATGTTTGATGTTAATATTTCATGAAGTTCCAGACATGAGTCTTCAGTCTTCAGTTGACTGTGAGTTGACCAGCATTTGCATAATTCTGTGAGACATGATATTCAGTGAGGTTTAGAATCAGTCTGGCACCTCATATGGGAGCCTTCTTAAGAATCCTTAAATTATTTTAATGAACCAGTATTATTCAAAAAAATATTTCTTTTCCTTCAGGATTTGAACTTCAGCCAAAACATTAAACCATAATCTTTAAAAGTATACTTGGAGACTTTCTATTTGATGAATATATTACAAAACTAATCTTGTGTTTTTTCTGAATTTAATACTCTGCAGACAGCAATGAACAATGTATGTGCAATGTTATGGACATCAATACAGTGTTTACAAAATATCTAATTATAAGACTTAAAAAACCCAACAACAACAAAACCCAATCAAACAAAAAAAAATCACCCTAAAAAAACAAAGCTCTGTGCCCTTTATTCACTATTTTACAAACTATACATCATGCAGAAATAGTACAGGAACAAGAATACTAAAATTATGCCCAGATTTTTTTTTTACAGTGCAACCTCATTTGAACTGTTCTTTCAAATAAATATGAGACTGCAACAACACTGCCTGAAATTGTTTAATTAATGGTTTGTCATAAAATGCAAAGTGCAATGTGTTATTACATACTGTGTACAAGGAAACAACAGCTACTTCTCTTCCTTTGGCTTTGTTAGAAATAAAACAACTACCGAATTCACATCAAGCACCAACTCTTTTGGGGAAGGTGGCTTGAGTTTCCTACAGACAGCTGGACAGCATCAGGTCAAGGACCAGACCAACCACCACTGCATCTACAATCCTCTTCCTTTTGTATAATTCCCTGGAACATTTTTACAGAAGGGTAAAAGGAGGGAACAAAATGGTCTTCATGGAATATGAACTGTACTGTTATTGTGCTGTTGAAAGACATGCGCTGGCAGACTCTTGGCTGGGACTTGGTTCAGGATAACCTCAGAATTTTTATAGCTAAGAGGTTTTGTCTATCAATTCAACTTCCCTGTGGCTATTAATGTATTGTGAGAACAACAAAAACAAAACCACTTTATGCCACTTCCTTTGTCATCGCCATAAAGAGTTTTAGCAATTCTACATAACTAAAGCCCTGAAGTTAATGTAAGTTCAATGAGCAAACAGTCCTCAGAGTGGCCCACATCTCCTGCAGTATTACATCAGAGCAACCCAGCTATTCTTCTTATTAATCTGAACAGAGTATGAGAACAGGGAGCAGCTGTGATGGAATGGGAGAGAGCTGCTCGTGGCTGACACTGTGGACGTGTCTGCATCCTCCCCACCTCTCAGAAAATCCTCCCTTTCCTTATACTCACCAGCTCTGCCCATTGACACCTGATTTGACAGACAATTTATGTAATGCTGGGTTAAAGTTAGAATGTATATAAAATATAATTGCTGCTCATTTAGTCTTGCTTTCTGTTGTAATGTTTTATTTCCTAAAAGATATGAAAGGATCTGCGTGCTTTCAATGGCAACTGGGTGCTGGAGCCTTTTGTCACCCCAGAACTCCCGAGCCTTCACCTGCACTGCCGATAACACCTTGGACAACCCTGTAACCTTGCTCTGATCTGTTCTCTTCTGTGATCTCCACCAGCGCCCATGGCCTGCCTAACTTCCTGGACTGCAGGGTTTACCAGTAAGGACCTTATGCCACCAGCCACTCCCTTTCCAGATGTGTGAACACCTTTATGGTCCCTACCAGTCCAGTGCAGAACTATGGAGTTCTGACAGCCAACCTCAGGGAAGATTAACCAGTTGTTTTCCCACTTACAATCCACATAGCTCACTTCAGAACATATGCATTCCCAAACGGATAACTGAAGAAGTTAAAAAAAAAGCAACTGAAATATATCAGAAGGACAAACTTACTAGTTCATTACTTCATAGAAGCTTTTTTAATATATATTTTTACTAAAATATCCTAAGAGATTTAGGGTGACTCACAAACGCTTAAAAATATGGAAGCTATTTTCCTCCTGTGTTCTTTTCCCTTTATGATGAAGGGAAGCTGAAAGTACTTTGCTTTTGTTTCTTGTTATTTTCCGCTGAGTTTCTACCTTCCCTTTTTGGTGGAAATAATAACGTACATTGTGCTTCCCCTTGCAGAGCCCCTGAGTGTGCACTGCCTGCACCAGCGGGAGGCACGGCACACAAAACATGAGGCACCTGCTGCAATTCCAGATCAAAGATGGTCTTACTGCACCTCAGTCAGTGCCATGCACTCTGCAGAGCACTAGCAGGGCTTGTCTTTGAGAGCTACAGGTGTATATCTCTGTATTGTGCCTCTACAGATACACATATATTAAGCATGTTTATGTGATACATGTATTAAATATATATTCTTTTACGTTATAATTATTATTGCTGCTATGATAACAAAATAGGGTTGAAAACTGTGGCCAAAACATTGGCATCTGGTGCCATGTGAGCTACCACAGACTAAGACATCACACAGCACTGAGAGATAAGGTACAGGACTTGTGGGAAATTCAGTGCTTGGAGAGGGTCAAGGACATCAGGCAAACACGCTCAGGTGCCCTTTGGTAGGCAACTGAATCCAGACTTCTTTTCTAAAATAATCTAAATGAGCCATGCCATAAAATTCATATTTTTGTCAACTGGTCTTGCGGGTTTCTCTGTAGTGATCTTAAAAATAAATGTCAACTGCATAAGTACTGGGGTTACCTGAGATGTGACCCCTCTACTGTCTTCTTTGAGATGTCAAAACACAAAATTCTATCTCTTCAAAAGTAATTTTGTTGAGACTCTATCATTTGAACACCTTTGAAAAATACAGATTCAGAGGATACAAAGACTCAAGAGGAAGAACTAAAAAGGATGCAATGTACATTGTATTTAACTGCTCCACCAGGTCTCAAGGTTTGCTGAATGTCTCTACTTGATACCAGTTCTGCTGGCATTGTAACCTTGGCTTCTCTGCTCCTCTGTGCCTCATTTTTCAGTGTCACACGTGGTCATATTTCCACAATACAGAGTGAAACAGTCACCAAGGGAGTATCTTGTTCCTGGTATAGGCACTGAGAAGCCTTTACTGATTTTTGAAATAAGAATTTTGGAGCCTAAATGTTCAGGACAGGAACAAGAATTAAAGCATACTGGGGAAGTGCTCTTGCTGCATTACAGAGGACACACTATTCATCAACTAAATTAGGAATAGAAAAGTGAATTAACCTTTCTTTCTGCTTGAAAAAGGAGAAGTATGCTTTCCCTTCCCTATATTTTGTTCTAGTCACACAGAATGCCTTCTGTTATTTATAAGCAACTTTGTGAATCAGAAATAACTCCAGGCTGAAAAGCACACAATTTAGCCTGGAAATACTACAGTAGAGATGGGGGCCTAGGACAAGAGACAGTAGCCCCACCTTGGCTTTTAGAGAAGGTAGAAAACAGCTAAATAACTTTGCATTATATTTTTAGGATCCATTCCAAAAAACACTTGAAATTATCTAAATATTGTTGAATATTTTTACAAAAAGGAGCCTAAAACATATACATTATCCATGGAGACCTATGGCTCAGAGATGCAGTCACCATGCCAGGTCACTGGCACATAGTGAAAGGCAAGCTCGTGTGATGAAAACAAATCTAATGGATTTATTTTTAAACACAAGCATTTCATAATGAATATTCAGCAAGACATCTGCAGCCTAAAATTCATCCAGGGCTCAGCCAGGAATGGCTTCAAATAATCATTGCATACATGACAAAATCCAGAATGTTGCTCAGAGGTCTGCCTCTAGACTATGCATTTGGGATTATATTTTTGGTGTGTGTATTATCTATAGTTGAACAGTATCTAAAGGCAGTTTAGAAAAATTAAAAAACAATATGTCTGGAAGCACAAAGATTTCCAGAAACATTCATCTACCACTTGAAAATGTCCACCTCTGGAAATAAGATAATGATTCAGAAACCTATGTTGGGGCTTTTTGTCCTTTCAACTCAATGGGAAGGTAGAATCTTACTCTGTACTAGTGCAGTCAATATTAGAACTGAAATTATTTTATTTATTTGTTTTAATTGGGTTTACCCTACCTATGCTGGCCACTTTAAGAAAAGTGGGATAAAAGAAATGAACACTTTAATCTCCCTGGCATTATTATTTAATGACTGTAAAATCATGGGGCAATAAACCAGTCTGTGGAGAGGACTGTCAACAAGCACACACGCACACATACACAAAACAAAAAGTAATTGAACTACAAAATTCAAGCAGGACAGCACGCACCACACCCAAACCAGGATGGATGGCTTCATAATTGGGTATAATAAGATAAGGCGTAGATGTTCAGTATTTCTCCCATGTGCAAAGTTGTTTTAAATGCACAAAATGAAATAGCAATGAAATTCAGCCAGCTTAAAATTAATGGCAAACTCCCACTTGTTGCCACTGGCACCAAGAATGTTATTTTGCAGATTTATGCTGTTGATCAGAACACAGAATTTCTTTGCTGGCTACACTGAATAGGTATGATAGAAAAACAATTAGCATATTTTTAGACCATCATCTATGCTGGTAACAATCAGACTTTAAAAAATGACAAGATTTCATTCATATAAAATTTCCAGACATTTCTCTTTTCAAAATATAAGCTTGGGTATTACATATTGAATTTTTCATTCTGCACAGAACAATACAAAGCTCTAATACTGTATAACACAGAAAGTAGGCATGCAACTGGAGATTCTAGTTATCTGAAACTAATTTAGTTCAGAAGGTTAATTTTCAATTTGACAAGTGAGAGATTCATTCTCTATTTCTGTGCCCCGCTACATCTGAGTCCCTGAATGATCTCTACAGAAAAAGTGTGGAGGAGCAAAACTGTAAGGCTATTTCAAGTCTATTTCAAGTACTGTAGGAGTTTGACAGTATTTCATTTTTCAACATATGCTAAAACACCGTGGGATGACTTTTAGCTTCTGCAGCTTCATGCAGATAAATATGGCTAGATAGGATCTGGATGTTTCCTGCAGTCAGAGGGATGTAAGCACAGCACCAGCAGGTTCCTCTCTGCAGCGAGGTCCTTACAGAGCTCAGCAATGTCGAGCCCTCCAGAGCCAGCCCTGGCAGCTGGAATCCAGGCACGAACAGGGACCACATGCGAGCTCATTTGCCCTGTTCACAAAGAAAGGCTACACGGGATCTGAATTGTACTTTACTACAGCAGGCTAGTTCACTTGGGGCCAATGCCTCAAACGCTGGTGGATGACTAATTTATGATGACTAACTGAAGAGGTTTCATTTTTAATAGAAGCGATTCAAAGCCAGAAGAAATAATGAGAAAGGCAAAAGAGAATAAATTCCTGTTATGTGACCCAGTTCAATCTCAGCTCTGTCTATGCTATTCCTGCACAGTGAACTTTTTGCTCCCATTTTGTTTCCTGTTCTTCTGCTCTGTTGGAGGCAGCACTGTCAAGCCTTTCCAGCTGAGACTTTTTCAATTTCCATACTCCAAGGGCTCTTTTATATCTCCTCAGTTCAGCAGAAGGAAACACAGGCAACAGAAGAGGGGATGTTTTTCTTCCCCTTGTATGACTGTTGCCATTTGGTCAACTGAGGTGGCACGGATAGCACAATAAAACCACCAGCATGAAACTTAACAGGTCCCACAACAGCATGCAAATTTTAAGAACATCAGGCTGGCCATTTGCATCAGGGGAGCTCTGTCTGGCCCTGGATTCTGGCTCTGAAAGTGGCCATCAGCAGATGTTCAGGGAGAGAGCATCAGAAAGCTGTTCCAGTGAGAGGCAAGGCACTGCTTAAAAACCTAGAGTTAGAGGCTGTGTCTGGACTGTGATGTCTGAAAAGTATCAGTTCCCCTCCAGGGCTCATTTAATCCTTTGGTTTCCATGAGACTTTTCAAAGCCCTAGTGACAGTCAGGTAAATAAATATTATCTGCTCTTAACAGGCAGAAGAAAATGTGTTATATAATGTGTGCCAGATGTTGTGAAAACTAAGCAATTAGCAGTCCTAGCAGTGGTCTATGTGCCACTTGTGTATCTCTTTTTTGCCTTAAAGATCTTACAGTCTAGACAGATGGCATAAAATACTCCAGCAGAACAGAAAAGTGTCTACCATGACACTTGGAGAAGTTTTGGGTTGGTTTTGGTTTTTTTTAATACAGGAGTAGGTATCTGCTTTTTTCTTCTTCTCTTTTAATGCATTAGGCCTTCTGGTACCCAGTACCTGATACAACACTATTAGACCAAAATGCTTCCCTGTTTTTCTCTTACTTTCTCAGTACATTACCTTTCCAGCATAAAATAGTTAGACATTTTTTAAGCCATCAACAGGAAATGAACTACTATACAGGCCAGAAAGCAATGCAATCTTCACTACAGTCCCATTAGCTCATCAGTAAAGTGAATATATTATTTTCTTATTCTTCAGTCATAATACTACAATTTAGGCTAGGCTGGAAATCAGGCTTCAGTGTATTCAATTTTTCTACCCTTGAACAGCAATTTTTCCTTTCAGTTAATTCAAAGACAGACTTCTGGGATCTAAATACCAAGGGCATTTAGGTAGGATAGGGTATTTTGTGCTCCAGCGAGGAAAGTTATGCAAACATGCACAGATTCTATCCAACCTACAGCATTTTTAATGCTAATGAAATTTTCTTCCTTTATGCACAAACAATATATTCAACTAGAGTGCGTAAAAAAAGAAAAACAACAAAAACCCCCAAGAATTTTATGATTTCATTTACCTCAGCAGTAATATGGATCTAAAGGAAAACACAAAGTTTTACTGCTCTTTGAACTACTGTAAAATTTCTGAATTTTCCTTTCCAGTAGGCAAATACATTAATATATACATCTCATTTAAACCTTTGAAAGGACTTGCCAGTTTTCCCAAGCAGATGGCTCTTCTGGGAAGAACAAAACTTGCAGTTTAGAGATGAAACTTTTGGAAATGTATTAGCATGTGATAAAAGGGGTCAAGAACAAACCTTTTATACTCCCTCCATAACCCGTGTCACCTGCTCTCCTCTAAAAGTGCTGAGTTTTCTTCTACATTGCTTTGCAAGTTTTATATTTTCAATACATCTGAGGATTACTTAATACTTGCAGTTTACATCTAAAGCATGACATGCAGTGTTTATAATTGTGCACTCGAGCCCTATCACTTTCTGGAAAGACAATTTATCCTACCTAAAGCACAACACACCTGACTGTAGCAGCACTGAGGAAGAATGCCAAGGGGTATGAGTTGCCTGCAGTTGCTTGTATTCAGCTTTCCACATGACAATTAATGGCAACCATAACTGCAAACTTCATTGAAATAATAATTACAACTTACATATGGATGGAGAAAAATATTCGAGTATCCAAATGTGTATTTCCAGCTCTGCAACAAAGTAATGACTGGCATCTTCATGACACCTATGTTTGCTCAGTAGATTTCAGAACTTCAAATGCAGCTGAACTTATTATATTCAGTTAAACAACAAAATGAGTTTCTCACCTTGGAAAAGGATAAAATATATTCATAATGTGCTTTCCCAACACTCACTACAGCCTCCCTTAGCAGGAGGCTCTCACCCATGGCAAAATAACAGTAGATAACATTTACCCTGACTAACATTTGTGCCTTCCCTGTTCCACTCACAAGAAATTCCCATTCTGCAGAGGATGACTTTAAGGAAATGATACAACAATTCCTTCATTTCGTGAGCATTAGTGGTCATTTTGCCACCTGATTAGAATTACATTTGAGAGCATTGGATAAAAGACACAACATTTTATTCTCAGCAATCATAGACTGCTTGAAGTCCACCTATTTTATGTATAAGAATCCTAAGTGTTACAGCAGATTATTTTATGATTTTTAAGAAGTGCTTAAAAAATTTAATTTGCTTTTACTTTTTAGTGAGTGAAAAAAATATTCAAAACTTCATTGAAGATCTTGTTTCCATCCTACAGCTCTATTACCTCCAGGATTTCCTGCACACAGGCTGCATTTCACAGCACACATCATCTGTGCAAACTGTGATAAATACTAAACAGAAAAATGGAAGGTTTTACTCAAATTCTTATTTCTAGTAAGTCTTTTCTTCATAAATACATAGCCAAAATGCCAGCAGTTTTGCACAGGGCATTGCTCACGCCTTATAATTTTTCTCATGCAAATGTTGACTTCTAAAACAAAAATTAAAAGATATTTTCATTACCATGTACACTTTGCTTCTAAATAAACCTCACAGACAATATATTACTTGTTTGAAAC
Organism: Campylorhamphus procurvoides; assembly: GCA_013396655.1. Classification (NCBI taxonomy): domain Eukaryota; kingdom Metazoa; phylum Chordata; class Aves; order Passeriformes; family Dendrocolaptidae; genus Campylorhamphus; species Campylorhamphus procurvoides. The sequence continues at coordinate 734,810 of WBMV01005060.1, forward strand.
AAAGCCACATGCTAAGAATAGCAGAAACAAAGCACCAAGGATGATAAATAATACACATACTTTGAGCACAAGGCAGGAGGAGTCTTACCATAGGCTTGTCTTTAAACTGAATTTGTACTGCACATTTCCCAGTTATCTTGTCATGAAAGGAGACTTTTGAAAGAAAAAAATTCTAGTTTAGGTGTTTTTATAAATTAAGTGTTTGGAGTTCCTCTTGATTTAATTAATCTGTATAGTGTTCTGGTGTGCAAGAAGTTAGATACCATAGACTCAACTACTTTTCATGCCACGAGGAAAGATTACTATATAAATAAAGAGAGAAGTTCCTGCTCTGCTAGGCAAAGAAATGCTTAATGAATCCTAGGTTATTTAAAATACTTACACCCTAAGTAAACCTTCACCAGTCACCCTAGTATGTCCTTAAATTGCCAGGTGGCAATGGATCTGCACACATTTTTTCCTCCAGAAAAGAAGATGTAGAGGTCATGTTTGCCATATGTCATTTAACACAACTATCTTAATTGGCTAGGAACGTCTTTATGAGTTCTTTGGTGCTAGATTGTGTACTGGAATGCCAATAAATTATCCCAAACTGTGCATTTCATTAGCAGGTAGGTGTGCCTCTCCCAAATCCCAAGCTGGGCAATAATATCTGCATTTGATTATAGCACTTTTTTATCCATGAAGAAGAGGGTCAACATGTCATCTGAAAGAGGTAACAGGGTATCCAAGTCTTTGAGAGGCCTTCTGAGTTCTCAGCTACTGTATGCTTAAACTGAATTTCCTATTCCCAATGTTTTCAGCAAAAAAAACACAATAATGAAAATATTTGAATTACCACAGGTAAACACCGAAAACAGCAGAGTACAGGGGAAATGGAGTAGGTATAGACTGAATACATTACAGACAGCCTGGCTGGGAAAGAAAGCAAGCCCCAGAGTTGTCATGGCACCATTCAACATAACCAGAACAATCACCTGCGACTCCTTCACTTGCATTTCTTGGACAGTAACAGGAGGTACACTGTACACCAATGTCTTCTCAAAGACTACCCCCTCCTCTTTTAGAAGAGAAAACATCTACATTTGTATAAATATGTACAAGTCAGCAGTGAGGACAATTTGCTTCAACAATAAAAACCTCATGAACAACAGCTCAGTTTTTAGTGACTCTTCTACAAAAGAAGTGTAATGAAGATGTTAACAAAAAAAGTGCTGTGTCCCAGTCAGCTGCCACAACTCTGTAACCCCCAGGCTTCAGGCCAGGGCAGCTTTGAGACAGCGTCCATTGTTCTGACAAATAATCTCCTCTGCTCTATTAACAAGGAAAATGCACCCAGGCTCATCCCACTGGGCTACTCTGCAGCACTGGAAAGGGCAGACTCCTCAGACCTTTGTGGTCACAGGGACAAACTGCAGTACCTGAAATGGAAGGAACCCAAAGGACCACCACAGGTCCCAGCCCTTGGCATTATGTCCCTGAACACCAGTGAGGGAACGCTGGAGAGGTTGAATTGCAGTGAATTATCAGCAATGCAGGTAACTGCAATTGCTCCAGTTCAGACAGGAATGGCCTGTTCTCCTGCTGCTCTCACAGCCTGGCTGAAGGCAGCACTTGACTGGAGACCAGATGGCTAATCCCAAAGCCAGAAAAGAGGAAGGAGGTCTTTTGAAGAATGTGTCATTTTTTTTCATTAAAATAACGTGTAGAAGTTCCAATGCAGAAAATAATGCATTAACAGTGAGCCCCTTCCCAGCATGTCTCAGGGAATATACCCATGAGCATTTCTGTACATTTAATTTCCAGGTATTCATTAAGCCAAACTTCTGAGCCCTGGAGTGGTAGATGTGACCATGTAACCTTAAATAAAGTCTTACTGACTAAGGAGAGATTTAGATAGATCTGTGGGAAAATGGTCTCTGGGTACATAATTAAAAAACTATCACAGCGTATGTGGGCAAAGGGAATGATTTAAAAATAGGTGGTTTCCATCTTCAAGTGCCAAATGCTTCAGCCAAAGACGTGCCACATGTAACAACTGTGCCACAAAGAAGGCTAATGTCATCCTGAGCTACATGTGAGGGGTGTTGCCTCTAGGCTGAAGGGGTGATCCTTCCCCTCCACTCAGCACTGGTGAGACCATACCTGGAGTACCAGGTCAGGTGCCGTGCTCCTCAGAACATGGACATATGGAAGCCAGTCCAGCCAAGGGTCACAAGGATGACTAAGGGACTGGAGATCACTCCTGTGAGGAAAACTGAGGCAGCTGGGACTGTTAAGGCTTAGGGGAGATCTTATATCTGTATAAATATCTGAAGGAGATCTTATTCATATGTCTAAATATCTGAAGGGAGGGTGCAAAGATAGAGCCAGGCCCTTCTCAGTGGTGCTCAGAGACAGGACCAGAGGAATGACCACAAACTGAAACACAGGAGGTCCCCTCTGAACACAGGAAACACATTTTTAATGTGAGGAGGGCAGCACTGGCACAGGTTGCTCAGAGAGGTTGTGGCATCTCCTCTGACAGGGGCAGTCATAAGCTGGATGTGGTCCTTGGCTCAGGGCAGCCCTGCTTGAGCTGGTGAGCTGGACATGAGGACCTCCAGAGCTCCCTGCCAACCTCAGCCAGCCTGGGGAAGAAAGCTCACTCACCAGTTGAGCTGAACTCAGAGAAAATCACTTTTCTTCAAAGTGCCCACACAGAGTGTGGGTGTGTAACAAATGTGGCACAACAAATCCTCTTTAAATTCACACTTTTAATAATTCAGGTTATCTTGTTTATGTATGCACATGCAGAAAAACCCTAAGCAGCAATATTGTCATATTTGGGGGATGTGTTTTCTTTACTCTTTTGTTTTAAAGGAAAAAAAATCTAATTATCTGCAACTGTAGCAGATCTGTGTATGAGCAGCTAAAGAGGCCCTTCCCACAACCTAAAGGGCTGTACCCTTTGCTAAGAGCAGCAGAAGATTGGGAGCGTGGCACTGCATCGAGCTGAGCTTGAACTGGCAATTAATTTCCAGGAGCCTGTTCTTTCTCCTCCTAGTATTTTAACAGATTTTAGGCTTTCCTTCTGCAAGGACTGTTACTTCTGCAGAGCTTTTGTGCAGTTACGCTTGGGTGTTATCCCATTTTGGAGATTAAAGTGTAAAGAACACTTTCAGAACAAAATATTTACTTCTATCTGAAAGCTTAACTAGATTTCTAAATACATCAGCATGTTACACGAATTGGAGTAGCAGAGCAGTTTTGTACTTCCATTTTAAAAGTACCAAATAGCACATAACTGTATGCATTTCTTAAAAACATTTTGTGCCTGAAGTTAAAACTACATAAAAGGATTTAAGCTAAAGCAAAATGAAGGGCATGTGCCAGGTAGTGCAAGAGATCATCAGCAAAGACATAAACCAGGTAAACCTTGCAACCAGAATAAAATAGTCTCACAGCAAATACTCCTTATTTGCTACACTACTTTATTTTAAATGGGCATGTATGTCAATAAAATACCCTCATTATTTAAAAATGGAAACATAATTTTCCAGTTGAAAGCATTCCTTCAGCTTTTCCTTGTATCAGTTAATATAAATTCTTCTAAGTCATTTTCAATAATGAGAAGTCAAATGTACGTAACTAAAAGCATATCAGTATTTCAGCTTTAAGACTGCTCAAGGAGAAGGGGCATCAGGCTTAGGGGGATTCCAAGTTGTCAGCAGTGCCTTATTTTTCACAGCCAATTCTTTGCCAAGCCATTTAAAAGCAAGCTTGCTATTTTGCACACCACTAACACCCACCCATCCTTCACATTTCCCTCCACTAGTGCCCTTTTGTATTATACATCAAAGCACAGACCTCTTAAATACCATGTTGGGGGAAAAAATAGACACTCTAATGTTACTTATGTTCCATCACACTGTTACTCCTTGCTTTTATTTGTCAGTTCCTTTGAGTCCCCTATTGATGGGACACGCTGGGGTGTGGATACACTACAGATGCAGCATGATGCATAGGAGTATATGGCTCCACTTTCAGCACAAAAATGTTTTTAGAGGATATCCAAGTTCATTGACTCAGTGCTTCTCACTAGGAGGCTGTTTGAACACTGGTTTTCTTGGCTTTTTTGTGCCATTTTCCCTGCATCCCTGCTCTGAACTCAAAGATTGTGTTCTTAAAGCCCTCGAGCTGTGGGCACTGGGCTGAAGTAATACATGCTGGACTGTTCCCTTCATTCAGCTTTCAAATATCTGAGCTGGAAGGGACCCACAAGGACCATCGAACTCCAGCTCCTGGCCCAGCACAGGACAGCCCCAAGGCTCACACTGAGTACTTGAGAGTGTTGTCCAGATAACTGAAAACAGGCTTCTAGGTGTGAGAAACCAGAGCAACCTAACCAGGATAAAGCAGCAACAAGAGACAACAGGACAGAGGGCAAAATAAAAATAATCCTAATGCGTTTAGATACTAATAATATGTAATTAAGGATTCTGAAAACTGTTAAACACTGTTGACAGAAAATATTCATAGCTGGTAGAAATTCTGACTAGATCTGATGACCTCTTGAGCTCCTGACACCTGACAAGTTAATTGAGTCATTTGCAGCCCATTACCAGCTCCAGCCACTTCCATTTTCTAAGAAAAAATACCTGCCCTGGATCAAATCTTTCTGTGACACTAGAATATAGTCTTTCCTTGATGATGAGTAGCCTTGAGGAGATGAGGCTGTGGCTTTCTCTCAGGAAGAAGGGGACATAATTATCTGCAGAGATAGAGAGAAGAAAAGAAACTCTGGAGAATGACAACTCTGAGAGCACTTAATACTGGCATAGAGTGGCATGATCACAGCCCTGGCTATTCACTCCTGCCTCTCACCTCCGGCTGGCTCTAGCTGGGATTGGTGCTCGCAGCCTCAGAGCGGGGGCAGGACAAGGACAGATGATTGCCAGCTCAGGAGAAGGCAGATGCTCCAGACAGCGTGTTTGGCATCAGGGGAACTTCATGCTATCTTGAAATGTGCATGGAACTGCCCTGTTAATACTTGTATTGTTGCCAGAACTAAAGAGGACTATTTTGTTCCATAGTCAACTTCCTATAAAACCTTGGAATTCTGCAGGAAGAGTATTCAGAAGTGCTAATCCAAGTACATGACTGCAGGTTGTGGTCAAACTTAAACTGAAGTCCAACTCAGCACCTGCATTCCTTCCAAATTGCTACCTCTACTGAAGGCCCTGTGCCTTCCTGCCACAGGCTAATCATGGAAAGATTGCTTATTCCAGACCAGCTCTTGTGCTTAAATATTGCATCAAGCAATACTGAATCAATGGTCATTTCCAAATCAAGGTGATTCCTTGCAGTAGATATATTTGTCTAGTTTAGCTGCTGTTGTTACTATGTCAAGACAGTGTCAGTCCAAAAGGATGATCAAACAATCCTAATCCTAAATATTTTCATTACTCGGTGTAGTTTTGTCAAGTTTGGTACTCCATATAAAGAATATAGGCTTTCACATTAAAGCAAATATATTACTCTGTAAAGTACTATTGCTGTTTCAAGTAACTGAGGACAAATCTGGCTTCCAGTTTCTTAAAAAGTTTGTCCAGAACTCCCTGCACACTCCCTGGATTGTCAAAAGTTCAAAAAATTGAAAACTTTTTGAGAGATAAAAATCTTTTAAAAAGTTATACCAGCTTATACTACACTGGCAAAAATCACATTTTTCAAAAGAGGCTTAGGTAAACAAGAAATGGGAGAGAGTGGGGGCTCTTCAGCCTGGAGAAGAGAAGGCTCTAGGGAGCCCTTATGGCACCTTCCAGGACCTAAAAGGGGGCCTACAAGAGAGCTGGAGAGGGACTTTTTCAAGCTTCCACTGCTGAAGATTATGGAAGAAATCTGTAAAACATGATTGGGAGTAGATAAAAAATGGATCCTGACTTAGAAACCATCTCATAATATTGCCAGTTTTTGCAATACTTAGTCAATACTATTTGCAATCCTATTTAAGTATTTTGTTATCTCATTTCTACTCTTGTATTTATTTGAATGAAATTTCTAAATACCTTAAATATCATGGCATGTGCCTATACCATTTCAGTTTGGAAACTATGATTAAAAGTTATTTAATGAAAAAGTAGGTAATAATTTCAAGAATGTATTTGAACAGAATTCTAAAATGTAAAGACTAAAAGATGTATGAGCAACTGGACATTGAATAACCAAACCAACATAAAAAGAATTCAAGATTAGGGGAACAAGCATTGAAAGAAACAGAATGACAGAATGAATTACAGCCTAGGCATCAATTTTGACTAAAATACTAAATTCAATTTTAAAATGGTCACATCGTTTCTGTCAAAATTAAACATTATCCCAAATCTAGAAACCTGAGTAAACAAGTTAGAGTGGCAGTATTAGCACATTTATAAACCTCAAAAATTCCAGAGTGCAGACAGAAGAAATTACTTTTTGTCCACTCTGATTTATCTCAGGGACGAGTTCAGAGCAGTTTGCTCTAAAAGCTGTTCAGTAACCAAATGTGACACACACAAAACTGCAAGATGAATGATAACTGCTTCCTGCCAGGGCCCAGGGGTTTAACACATCTCTGTATTTCCATTAAATTCAGCATCTAAATATCACACATCCACAGGGCAAATTTAAAGGACAGAGAAACGTGTCACCTGATTTGTGATACAGCTGAACAGAAGACAGAGCCGTCTCGTAGCTGTGGATTCTGAGAGATACTAAACAGCACTGTGTTAAAATACCTTTAGTAAGTGATAATACAGGGCACAGAAAGGATGCACAGAGAATAAAGAATACATTTTTCTCCTGGGATTCTTGTAAATATTTAAAGTTAGGGAAAGGACACAGTAATTTATTGGTGATTGCCAGAGGAACAGAGGGGGAATTTTCCTCATCAGTAGATCACTGCTCCTTCTGCCAAGAAGGAATCAGCTATTTCAAACTACCATATCTCAGCTGCTCTTACTTGTCACTGTGATGCATCTCTGCTTGGAAAGAAAGTTTCTAAGTACAAAATCTATGCTACTTTTTAATTAATGCAGTTTATTCCTTAAGCTCTAAAGGAGAGTTACTACTGTAGCTCAGTGGAAACAAGTATAATTGGCCAAATTCTATCACAACATCCTCTATGCAGAATGCAAATCAAAGGAGTCGCTCAGGCCCTGTGATGATGAAAGGGAACACTGCAAAGTGGAGAACTGAATCCTTTGGGATGGGACAGGTAAGGAAGATGGAGAGCATCTGGTATCCTGCCATAGCCATGTTCTCTGGGGTGATGGAACTTCATCCAGAGCTGAAAATGAGAGGTAAAAAAATCCCAGAAGGCCTCACTTCAGAAGCAACTGGTATATATCATCATAGTTAAAACCTCTGCTTTCAAAGCTGGCAGCTCTGCTCCAGGCTATATAAAAAAAGAACCAACTAAGAAAAAAAAAAAAAAAAAAAATAGCATGAATTAAACCTAATATACAGTGGAAAGAGAAGCAAAATATTCTGGAAAATCAATCAAAAAGTTGCCCAGATTTTTGTACATTTTTTTTTAATAAAAATAAATTTATAATCAAGTTTCAATTAATATTATTGAACATTTCTTATTCATATTAATATATCTAATCATAAGCATAATGAAACCAAAAACTAGTATGTCCAAAGCAAAACACAACTTTCATGCTTATAGCATTTCTTTACACTTAAAAAGCCAGTTTTTATGATGAAACTTTTTTCAGAGCTGTATTCCCATTCACTTCCATTCAAAACCTTACATGAGCTTTTTTAACCTCAGCCATTCTGTCTGTGTCAGGCTTTTCCAACCTACAGCAATTAATATAATTCTACTCAAAGAGCACACACTTACTGTTTCCTTCTTTTTCCAATTATCAGCAAATTTGGAGATTTAGAACCATGAGAGTTTAGGCAAGAGCATTGTCTCATTAATTTCTAATTTAATTTTTCAGAGTATATCTCATTCATCACTTTTTAGTTAGCATTAGTATCTCTGTGCAATCTCATGAACAATTGCTCTTTATTATTACTCTAATGCAGTAATTAAACAAAAAACTAAAAAAACCCCATAAAGTAACATGCTCAATTTGTGTAAATGGTCTTAAAAAGTCTTCTTCCTAGCCCTGAAATGAGTTGAAACTTTCCACTCATCTTGATGCCTCTAAAATTGGATTTGGGTAGAACTGCCCTCCAAAAGCAGGCAGTTAATCAATATTCTCTGCCCCACAGCACTATTTATTTTAGAGCTGATTTACTTTAACATTATCAACAAGATAGTAGAGGAGCTTCAGTGCAGGAGTTTTCATGGGAACCATATCTGTTTCTTATTGATTAGAAAGTCTTTGTTACCCTTAATTTTCTTCCCCCCCAGAAAAGGTAAAATTATAAAATATTTCTCAGTTTTAGCAAAGTCCAAAAGGTAGAATTACTGTGAAAAACTGCTTTTATTAACATGCTTCCTAAGAAGTCTATTTGACATTATGGCAAAGGGAGAGTAGACTACCTAAATGTAGCATGTAAATGGTGTTGTCCAACACAGAGGTTAGATGAACAGGGATTAATTTCTCCTTCTAGATATTATGACCAGTGAGCAAAATCTTAGACTTATGCTACTGGGTTTCATAAACCTGTCAAATAAATCAATCCAGAAAAAACAGTGAAAGGATTCAGCTTGTTCTCCAGCTGGAGGAGGGGAGTGTGTAAGACAGAAGCCTTAAAAATTCCTAAGTATCATGGAAACCATAAACATGAAGAGCTGAGTTCACCATCCTGTCAACACATAGCAAAAGTTTTTTAATGACTCTGACTATTCCAGAAATAGTGCCCAAGGATGTGATATAATCTTTGATTTAGGACTCTCTGAGCTGACCATTTCTGAAGGTTGGAAAAATACACCAGAGAAACGTGACTATGTGCTTGCCCTATTCTTTTGTACTCCTTTAGGTAAGTGCTGTGAGCAACCAGTGATAGAGGTAAATGCTAAAGGCAAGAGAGAATGTATGGGCTGTGTGGATGCTCACTGGGGCCTAGAATAGCTCTTGCCAGGTTCACTGGCAGGTAGCAATGTTCCAGAGTTAAAAATAGGACCACGGTTAAACCACAGGAAATACAAGCCAAAAATAGATAAAGGAGTTCCGTAGGCTGTTCAATTCCAGGTACTATTTCTCTGTAGCATATGGGCATGGATGTTCAGCTGGATACAGATATTGGAGTGAGGGGATTTATGTTTTAATTTGAAGAAACAGTCCATAGGGTGACCAAGGTATTTTGGGATTAATTCTAAACCCTTTGCTTGCAACACAAACAGAAGTTTCCTATGATGAATTTGACTAAAAAAGACTTAGTCTGGCAAAGAATGGAGTAGCTGTGATGGGTGGCCAGAAGATATAGTAGACACAAAAGTCAGTAGCTCTGAAAGTCAGGTTGCTCTAACTTAACCCCCCACATCTGAGCAGCTGAAAAGCCCTCCGGCCTTGAGAGATCATATTGACTATAATGGGAGCTTGGGTAACTCAGTCATGTATAGACACCTACACGGAGACCTCTAAACATGGGTGTCATAATCTGAAGCTGAAATCAGCCACACATAATTCAAATGTGCCTTGACTATTCATATTTAAGTAATGCATATTATAATGCTTTTATGATTTTATTATCTTCCAGCCAGGCTTGAATAGCTGACCCCATTTAGCTTTCCAGTTAATAGCTGTTTGATGATTTGCCAAAACCAAAATCATACAGATTGTTCTTTGCTAAATTGATTGATTCAGGACTTATTTTCAAGATCATGTCCGCCCCATTTGCAGATGTTCTGTTCTTCTTAATAAGGACAGGAAAACTGACAAGACTTGTTAGGAAATTCATATCACTTCTCTTCTGTTGTTCCAGTCTGCAGCTTGTCTGAAAATTTGCTGCCTCTATCCATTTTTTTCAGCTAGAACCAATAAATCCTACACTTCATCCAATTTTTATTTTCAGATAGGATTTTCAAAGAGACCTAAAGGATTAGACTTCTCAGCACTTATTAGAAATCACTGGGAATTGGGCTTTTAACTCTTTGAAACTTCTTATCTTGCCCCTGTAAGCTTTCCCTTTCTGCAGCCCTGACTCAATACAGACAGCAGGTAATCACTGACATGAAGCAAGGTTTAAAGGACTGGTTTTAAATCAAGGAACTACTTCCCTGATCACAACCAAAGCTGATGCTTGTACCATTGCAACCTTGCTATCAAGTCTTATGATTCCTTAGTACATAACCTCAAATGCCAAGGTAACACTGGGATGCTGCTACTTGTTCTTTCAAGCTGCTTCTAAAAATAAATGAAATGGGCCAGCAGCAGTTCTCTGACCCTGGTATTGATTAGCACAGCATGGCTTACATCCATTTGGCTGACTTCTCTCACTCTACTCTGCCTCCTTTCCCTCCAAAACAGAACAGCTGGGTCCTACCTGCCTCTTTGCAGTGGTCTTTGGCCCATAAATAGCCACAGTCCTTGCCTGGCTATTGTCTGGAAAAGTGGTTATTTAACACTCCAAACTCTGCCATGGTCTTGCCATGCCAGCAATTTAGCGGTGTGGATGATCACTGCCTGTGCTCAGGCCCAAATTCTGTCCAGGATTAGTTTTTTAACAAACATATATCCATCATCCCAGAGGATGATGCAGTTTGGGGACAGTTGGAGGGATATTTTTTTGTCTGGAACTGTAAGAAGGAGTTCTTACTTCTTGATGGGTGCCTTTCACTGAAGGTTTTTTTTTTCCCCAAACCAATTATATTCTTCCCTGGGGAAGTAGCTTTCTCTGTCCTTTCCTAGCCTGAAGATGTAATGAAATTCTCTGAAAATGGAGAAATCACTCAAAAATTACTCTACTCATCTCTTCAGTGTGGCGGGCTCTCCCTGCTGAGGGCTGGCAGTGTGAGTTCCATAAGACAGCCTTAACAAACCCCTTAACAAAAATATTTTGAGAGGTGTCTATTTCATTCACCATCACAGTAAGTGTCAAAGTTACACTGCAAATACCCACAGTTTCAACTACACGGAAGTTTAACTAAAACTTTGAGACAGGTACCAAGTCCAGATGAGAGTTCAGACTGTTGCTTTTTCTAAACTCCCAATTACTGATGTGTATTTCCAGTCTTTAGAATTCCATTCCTATCAGGTGCTTACCTTCCTGGTCCTTGTTTGGACAACTCTGTTGCCTAAACCAAAATCCCTTAGCCAAATAATTTATATGATTTCTGGCACAGGTGGTTCTAACAGTGACCAAATTCTTTGGATCTGGACCTTGACGTTTTTGCTGCCTTTTCTTGCCTAATTCAGATACCATTTCCACTTTTCCTATGCTGTTCTCATTCTCAGTCCCTTCATATTTCTATGATTTCAGTTCTCTCATTTTGAAACCATCAATCATTCCTAAAACAACATGCTGCTTTATCTCATGCTCTTCCTTTCACCTCTTTTTTTTCAACTTTTTGGGGGTTCCTTGTCTTAGGTCTGTTATCTGTCTCTTCTGCCATACATTAAAAAAGTCACCTGTTACCTCATTATATTCTGATTTTATCCCTCACTCACTTCTAGATACCCAAATCATGCATTTTATATGTGAGCTCTTCCTTATGCAAACCACCCTCTTAGTGTGATGTTGTCAGGGCTCTGAGTTCTCTCCCCTCCCACGAAGCAAGGCAGCTCAAGGCCAGCTCACTGCTTGCAGTTATGATGGAAAAAGCAGCTGGAATGGGGAATCCCCACTCCATTTCCTGGGAGCTGCTGTTAAGGGAAGACCCTGTCCCCCCGTCTGAACTGCACTGCAGCCCTGCTGCCACCACGGCATTGCCTGGGCATGCACCCTGTGGAGCCAGATCCTGACCCAGACCCTCAGGTTTAGCATCCCTCCTGCTCTCAGGCCTTTCTCCCCACCACGGCCTTGCTGTGGCTAAACCCAGGTGAGGTGAGCACTGCTCAGGTGAGTGGCACTGGGTGTGTCCTGTCGCTGTGGCTGCTGCCCGTGCCAGCCGTGGCACCATCCTCAACCACTGGCTCCCTTTCCTTCAGGGAACACACTGCCTTTGCTGTGCCCTGGCACGTTCTCTCCAAGCCATTTCTCATTCAGGCTTTTACTTGTGCTGAAATAGCACTTGGCTGTTATCGTCTGAGAGACAAATGCATTTGAAAAGCTCTTGCTTCTTTCATTACTGTTCTTGATTTAACTGCTTTATTTCGGTAGTGTGTATCAATTTCACCTTTTATATATAAGCAGGTTTGGGTTTTGTAATCATACAATCAATTTTTTTCTCTTTTTGCCACCTTTCAGGAAATATGGAGATTATAATCCCTTTCCTTTATTAATAGGCATCTCCCAGGAGTCTAGCAATTTCCTTTTTAGCACTTTGTAATGCTTTCTTTCTTTCTTTCACATGCCTTTCCTAACGAGGCTTTCCTCTTCAGAGTTACAGTTTCTATTCTTAAATTGAAAGTATGCCTTTCCAGTTTTTCTACAGTATCTTTATTACTTCTTCCTTGTTTAGTTCTGTTGACTCTATTCCATGGAGATAAATAACTGAACATAAACACAAACTAGGAAAACTATTTACTGCTACTTAAAAGTTACTTTTATACACCTGCACTCTTATAATTCAAATGTGAAGATGTATTATGAGATCTGGACTTGGTTCAGCCATTTATTACTGTAGGAAATGCTTTTTTGTCTCCTGGTTTTTACATTTTTCCATATTTTCACCATTTCAGTTCTATTTCAACAATTTCTATTCCCTTTAACACCCTTTCAAAAAAAGATTATGTTCATCAACTTTGTTGCAAAAGCTATTCCATTGTCACACCTTTTTGTTGTTCTTATGAAATTTTTAATTTAAAAAAAAAGAAAAAGAAATAAAAAGAGGAAGAAAACATTAGATCACAGATTCATAGAATCTCACAATGGTTTGGGTTGGAAGGGACTTTAAAGATCATCCCGTTTCAATCCCCCTGCCTGGGCAGGGACACCTTCCACTAGATCAGGTTGCTCAAAGCCCCATCCAACCTGGTCTTGAACACTTCCAGGGATGGGGCAGCCACAGCATCTCTGGGTAACTGTTCCAGAATCTCATCACCCTCACAGTCAAGAATTTCTTCCTAATATTTAATCCAAACCTGCTCTCCTTCACTTAAGGCCATTCCTCCTTGTTCTGTCTCTACATGCCCCCGTAAAACGTCCCTTTCCAGCTTTCTTGTAAGTCCCCCTTTAAGGTACTGGAAGGTGCTATAAGGGCTTCCCAGTTCCTTCTCTTCTCCAGACTGGACAGCCCCACCTTTCTCAGCCTTTTCTCAAAGGGGAGGTGCTCCAGCCCTCTGATCATCTTGGTGGCCTCCTCTGACTCACTCCAGCAGGTCCATGTGTTTCAGTGCTGGGCCCCCAGAGCTGGATGCAGCACCCCAGGAGGGTCTCACCAGAGCAGAGCAGAGAGACAGAATCTCCTTCCTCAACCTGCTGGTCACTTTGCTTTTGATGCAGCCCAGGATGCTGTTGGCAATTAAATGTGAGCATCTGGTTATTTACTCTACCTGAAAGCTTCAGTGGTTCTCTTTCATGTCCAGGAACAAATTATTCTCCTTCATAAGTTTATTATGGAGAATGCAGACTACTTATGCAAAAATGAGACTAAATTAGAAAGTACATGTCATTTTAGTTTTTTTTAAAAACAAGTTCTTTGTTTCACAACACAAAGGTTGCATAAAAAAATATTCTGTTAATTGGGTTCCTGGAATACATCATTATTAAGAACATTTACTGTCAGTGATTCAATCTTTTTATGAAAGAATTTATACTGTTATGATCTGCATTTGTGCAAAACCCTTTGAGTCATTCAGCTGATGGCTACTTTCCAAACTACTGAAATTACTCACCACAAATCTACTGCAGTGACAGAAATGTAAGTTTTGAATAATGGATTTAAAGAAGCCTATATTACATTTTGGCTTATAAGATGTATTACCATAAAAGAGACATTAAATATATGTGTGCAGTACAGCAAGCTCCCAGAACTCATCAATAGGGTGACAAATGACATGAGAAATTTAAGGTTTTCTTGAGTTTCAGAAGTCAGTTGGGTTCCAGTTTAGAAAATGTTAGTCTTATGATCACAGAAATCTAGTCATTAACCCCAGAATTATTATTACGATCAAAGGCCATGTTATTTGAAAGCCTCCATCTACTTTCAGAGCAACAAAGACACCTGGTGACCAATTAGAGGTTTTCTTGATGAGCAAAAGTTATAGGGGATGCAGTACCTTTTCAGGTTCTACCCTTCTTCTTCCTCCTAATTCTGCTATTTCAACCTTCTACCACATTCTACATATTAAATACAGGCCAAAGGAAGGCAGAGGGGAACAACCCTTAACCCCACCCAAGCACTTCCTCACCTCTCTCCTCTCCAAACAGAAATTATATATTGTTATCTGAATACAACAGGGGGAGAAGGAACTGGGAGAAATTCTGATAGACCAGCAGCAACATATTGAGGGAGGTATAAGCAGGAGCAGCTCTGGGTTATTGTTAATATTCTTCCTGCCTTTGGTGGTGTTCAGAATTCAGCAGTAGCAGGCAACACTCCTAAATTTACTTAATTCTGTCAATAATTCACAGCAAAGTACAGAGCAATGTCCATCATGAGAATGAGTGACCTTATCACATGACAAATCAGCCTCTCCACCTTTTGAGGATGGGAGAATTGTACTGACCCTGGGGCAGATGGAGGATGGGGAGAGGCACAGAAACTAGAAGACAGAAGTAATTTTTCCCCAGGGTGAAGAAAAATATGAAACCTGGGGGTAAAATATTCAAGTTTTCAATAAGTCTTAAATAAATATCCATGGATCTCACTTGCAGGTCATAGGGTGACACTCATGAAGAGAACTATGGCTCGTGCTGCCACCTTCACAGGGTTTGGTTTCATTGGCATAATGGGAGATGCACATTTCTGACAACACAAGTGGGGAAATATATTCTGAATCAGAACAGTACTGCCAATCTCACAGTATAATTAACATTATGTCCTTTTTGTAGTGTGCTTTTCGTATTTGGGCAGTAAGATAACTAGAAACTTATTACATAGCTAGACTCCCCATTCTAGAATGAGGTTAAATAGCCTAAATGTAGTGGGGAGAGGAGGTCCTTCTGCTTATACTGAGGGGTTTTTTTAAGAATTTGGTAAAACTTTCATTTAAACAGTCTTTTTCCATCCATACATTCCACTAACAATAAGAAAATGTGGAATACAATTGGTCTTAGTAAAATGTTGTGATAAAATGAGCAAAAAGTCACACAAATATTGTAAAAAATAAACTATAGGGATTCAGCCATTTCTATCATTTCAAGACATGAAGTTTCTCACTATGCACTGAAAAACCTGTCTACCCTGCAGAAATAAGACAAATATAAACTCATTACTCTTCTCTGGCCTTTGGAGGACTTACATATTTGAGAAGTTTTTTAATATAGGCTTACAAGCACTGCCATAAATTATTCAGAGTTTGATTTTATATTGGATTTGTTCCACAATGCAGTGATCAATCTGGGCTCCTCTCAAAAATGAGAATGGCCCTTTCTGTGAAATACAGAAGTTAATAAATCCTGGTTTAATTGTCTATAGTCTGTCCCTGTGGATCAGACACTGGGTCAGACATTTGGTTTATTAGTGCAGACTCTAATCACTGTTTTGCCGCATATTCCAGAACTGGTTTCGCCATTCATTTTTAGCTTTTTATTTAATGAGATACAGAAGACCTTTCATTTCTCCCAATGACTCTGTAACTCCACTGGCTTGCAGGTTTGGCCCACGATTTCATCATTAGCAGATAATTACCACTAACCCTTACTTTCTGCCCCATTGCTCTTCTGCTCTCCCTGTAGTCATAGAAAGGCATTTCATTTGACACCTACTTCACTTCCACAACTGTTTTAATATTAAATACCTTGCTAATTTTTAGTGGCTTAAGAATAGTCTATTTTGCTCAGGAGATAGCTTGCCAATAGAGCAGAATGGTCAAGGGAAATAAATTACTATGCCTTCCAGCTAAGAATAGATGGCATCTCATGTATCTGAAGGAAATGTGTCAGTAATACCATTATTGCTAGAATAAGAAAAACTCTTTTTCAGGAAGCAACACATAAGCAAAAATATTCCTTATCTATTTTAATGAGATGTAGCAATATGTGTCGATGTTTCTCCTCTTAAGTACTTGTAGATTTTTCTATTTGTTTTCCAATATTGTTATAATAATATTTTTACTATGTTCTTCTCAATCTCTCTATTTTCCCTCTACCCTCACTGTCCTCTTTGTATTATTGCTGTTCTGAGCTTGCCCTCTCTCATCATTTTCTCACCAGTCCTTCCAAAACTTGCTTAACTTGCTTAACTAACAGAATAGAATAGAATAGAATAGAATAGAATAGAATAGAATAGAATAGAACAGAATAGAATAGAACAACAAAAACCATCTAGTCTATCTGCCTAGATGCAACTGTAACATGCAATTTAGCAAAAAGTTGCCAGTTAACCTTTTAGTATCCCTAAATATGGACATTACTCTAAATTGCAGTCAATATACACATAAAAAACTGAAAGTAAAAACATTTTTTTCTTTACTGTAAATTAAGCTTTTAACAGAAATAGAGCATCCTATGACAGCAATATTCTTTCCAGCTTCAGGAGCAAATGCAGCCCATCTGAATGAGGAAGCTCCATGTCTGCACATGGGTATCACATGAAAGTGGCTGGATTTAGCAGAAGGTATAGACTATTTCATCCCTTCAAGTAATCTGTACCTGGTAAGAGTGCCAAAATCCTATACAGAAAAACAAATGTCATATAATAGAAGCAACAGAAAGACAGCATCAGGAAAGCAAGGACAAATCTTCTTAAAAATAATAAAGGATTATGATGAAAGTTCATTTGGGTACTTGTAGTTTAGGTATTACTATGCTCCTACTAACATAATCCTCATGCACATTTATTTTGTAAATAAATGGAATTTACCATGTAGCAGTTATTGATTTTGAACCTCTGTAAGCTAATGGAATTTTGCAGAGCTCTGTTCACTGAAGTGGACAGCAACTAATTTAAACAGAATATAAATATATTCCAGAGATTTCTATGGCAGCTGGGTAAAACCAAATGAAACTCTAAACCAGTCCAGTTTTACTGGCGGGATGGGGCTCATTTTATCCTGTTTATCCACTTATCCATGTGTAATTTAGACTAGTGGTATATGATCTCCCTGTGGTCCAACAGCACTTCAGAGAAGTACTCATCAAGACAAGCAGCAACAAAACTGTGTTCACGAGCTGCCTTCCATCCAGCACTCACACAGAATTGTTTTGCACAAATCATTTCAATGACCTGTGCAACTTTAGGGCATATAGAGCTATAAATCTTATCCTTTTCCTCAAAGTCTCTAAGTATTCCAGGCTGCCTGGAATAGGTATGGGATTCCCAAGATTTTCACATGAGTTTCGGTCACTAACTGGATTAATTTTGCAGTTGTTTGCTTTCAGGTTGGGTTTTTAGGTGGAAAATTACTGACAAAACCCTCCAGTCACTCCCATTTTAATACAGATACAACCTTCACCTGCCTTATCCTCAAGTCTTTTTTGCCTTGAACTATAAAAAAAATATTGACCATATTGGGGATATGTCTGTGATATAGTTTTAATTGATTTTTATACAACCATTCAAACATACTTAAAAGTCCTCACCTGTTTTTAAAGTATAAATATACAGGTGTGGGCCAAACCTCTGCTGTCTTACTCCAAAATAAGTCAGACCCTCTCAGAAAAAGGCTGCTGTACTTCTTGTCTGATGCTCTGGCCTTTTGCTCCTGTTCTGCTATGTAAGATAAGCAGTCTTTTCATTAAAGTTCCTATTTTCCAGCAAGCTTCCTTATGCTCCTGAGCCAACAGACTCCTGTCTTCTCCTTGGATATAGTCCAAAGCATTAACAGTGATTGCTGAAGTTTGCTTAATACCTCAGCAAATAAACAAGTTTTATGTTCTCCCTCCTGTGGCTGTCAGCCATGCTTTGTGTTCCCAGACACCGATGTACCAGCACGAGGATTTGGCTGCTGCTTTGGAAGAAATGAAACTGTGAATATCTCTTGAGAAGAACAGTTCATCAGGGTGTCCCTACTCGTGTGACAGTCCTAGCACTGTTTTCACTCTGGTGTTTCACTGTGAACTCTCTATTTCCTGAGCAAAAGAGACTATATTAATTCTAATAAATCATTGTTATTGTCTTCTGGTCTCTTACTAAGCCATATAAATTAACTTGTACACACAATTTTTTCATATTAGCAGTAGTGGGTAAGAAAGACAAACTGTTTTAGATTCCAAAGGAGAATGACAGGATGATTTGTTCTCATTGATTAAATTAAAAACTGAATCTTGAAGATCTTTTATAATTAACTATGTGATTTATACAGAGTGATCTATCAGGTTCTTTATTTTTACTGCATTCATTTTTTCCACTTGCATACACTTCAAATCCAACACAGCATGTGTGCATTTTAACTGATCAGACGTGCCTAATGGCTCTTTGTAGTTTAGTTTTAATTTTTCATTTTAAATTGTGTGGTTTTTCCCAGTTGCTATGTGATGATTTAAAATCAATTCATTAAAATGTACATTTTCTCATGCAACTGCTGCTTTTATATTTGACTGGACATATTTGAAGGGTTTTTTCTGCTCAATAGTTCTGTTGCTTCCCCAGCAAGGAAGCTTGAAATGGTTTCCAGTTTGGAATTACAGACATATCACGTATGTCAATGTTGATCTTTTCAACTCATTGCTAATAAAGCCTAAAAAGAAAAAACATGTAAAGATAAGAGATGGAAAAACCTACATCTGTGGCAAAATAAACCTTTTCTATCTGCCCAGCCAGATCTGCATCTTCATTACTACTGCATCACTGAGAACAGACATTAAATCATAAATTGGCTCTAGTAAGATGCTCAGCACTTTCTGTCCAAATGCAATTTCCCAGTAATTTCAGAAAGGGTGGAAACTCTGAGAGTACTATGATCTAATTGGATGAGGAGAAAGAGAAGAATAAGAAGAGCCAGTAGTCTTACTATTTTTAATATTATCACTGAAGACATATTTTTCCTTAGAATCCCCAATAAGGATGGACATTTAACTCTCCCATGTTCCTAAGAGAAACAGTGCAATCTTACACTTCTCCTAATCCATTTTACAGGTAATAAAGTAAGACTGACAAATCCCCTATTACAGAGATTATAAGCAGTCAGCCTGCTACATATTTACTATGGAATAGCAACAAAGACACTTGCTGAGATCATTCAACATCTGCCAACTAGTTAAAACCAAATCACAGGAGACTTTCTGGGTATTTTAGCCTCTCAAGTAGGAATCTAAAATCTATGCAAAGCAGTCTGTCTGACATTGCCTTTGTATTAGGTCTCACACCTCAACAGACTGCATTTTGCACCTTTTTCTATTCTTAAAGAAAAAAAAATCCAAACATAAAGCTGTATTAAAATCCATCTAAAAATCTCCTTCCCTAAGCAAACGAGAATGGACGGTTTGAACTGCTAAGTCTGGCTTTCTACATCTTACCAGTGCCTCTCACTCCAAGATGAAAGGAAACACATGAATTCCTGTAGGAAGTGGAAGGCAGAGGAAACCACATTACACTTGCAATTTTATCCAAATCAGATTAACTGATAAGTGCACACTGTCTGAACAAAGATATTCAGCAGAAGGAAAACATAGCCTGTAGCTGACATTTATAACACCACTTTCAGATGGTCAGAAACACCATGTTCAGTCCTCACCCAGTAAGGTGTTTCTGGCTACATCTGTCATCTCTTACAAATCACTGATTCAGACTGCCACATATTAAATTCTTTCAGTATATGTGCCTGAGTCAGTCAACCTGATTAACTCCTCCAGCCAGGCTCTGTACATCTATTTGTCTCCTCCTTATGTATCTCCTGAGCTGCTTACACTTGGAAAACTGACATCTGTTTTCCATGGATGGTAAAGCATTATTAATATTGCAGCTAAGCATGAGTGTAGATTGGAAGGAGTAGTAAAATCTTTCCTAGAAGCTAAAAAAGCCTTATTTACTGGGGGAAACAAAATGCATATACTATTTTCATACAATTAAATGCAAGGTCTTTAATATAAAACAAATATACTTATTTAGTCTTGGACATCACATTGATATTGTGGACATCTAATTAGGATGTCCACGCTACCAGCTCATCAAAAAACTGCATGTATCTGCAGAAGGTGAAATTTGTTCTGTAAGGTCATCTCATATAACTCATTATTGAGTTACGCCTTTTATCATCAAAAGCTTCGGAAAAAGAAAAAGAAACTAACCCAACCAAAAACCTCAGACATTTACTAAACCAGCCTGTAAAATAACTAGATACAGAGTTTTCATCTGAAGTATAAAAATCTCATTCAGCTTTTTGCTTGCTGTCCTAGAGAACAGCCAGTGGGGCTCAATGTCTCATTTAATCTTCTCTTTCTTCATCCTGTTCTGCAGGTAGGTTCCTCCTCATTATATAAACTCAACAATGCTCTGAAAAATTGTACTTGACAGCTCGTTCCAATCTGTGCCTCTAGGACTGCGTAAGGCAGCAGTTCTCAAACTTTTGGAAATGTAGCCCTTCTTTGGTTGCCTGTCTTGGGCATGATATCTCCCCTTTCTGACAGCTGCTAGGTTTAACCTAATGTGCAGCATGAGCCAGGAGTGCCAGACTTCATAATTGTTAGCATAGTCTGGGATCCTCCAGGACTGAAAGGTGGGAAGAGACTTTCATTAATGGCTAGAAGTTTTTCCATTTCGCATGGAATTGTTAACTATCAGCAATTAAAAAGAGGTACTGCTACTACTGTGACAAATGGAAATCTCTGCCTCTAGTAAAGATAGCTGCTTGTAATTCTCTTTCCTGGAAAAAAAGAACTGTTACTCTCTTATCTGAATAGCACTCCTAGGCTGTACTCCTAGAATCTCATCCTAGTGCTGCATGGCAGAAGTACTGCCTGCATGAAAAGCACGGATTTCTTCCTCAATTGAAGTTTAAAAAAAAATAAACAGAAAATCTACCTTTTCTTAAATACTAGATCTTGTGTGTTGTTTCACTGAAGATTAATTCACCAAAGATATAATTTCAAGGCAATCTCAACTTCACAAGGCCTACTCTAGTTCAGTAATTTAAGGATTTTGCAAACAGTCCTGATGGAGAAGACACAAGGTGGTTGGTGTTCTCTGCTATGCTGCACCTTAGCAGTGAGGTCTATCAAAGAAAATGTGAGGAAGCATCTTTAAAAATCAAACAATTTAATTTCAGGATGACAGAAATTTGTCACAATTCAGTCATCGATAATTTGTGTTGTTTTGGCCATGCTACCTTTTCCCATGCTTCTGCTAAAGGAATTTTATATCTCAAAGATATAATCTCAAAGAGTATTCTAATAATGCCCAATCTTTACATCTTGCTTTGCAACTCCAGTAATCTTGTGTTCAATATAAAGTGATATAACTTTGAATGTGTGAAGTTACTCAGCTTTTTAACTACCGAAGCAGAAACATCTCCTGTAGAAATAAATGGCAACCCTGTCAAGAATGTGAGCTTTGCATCGCAGGGAGATGCATTGCCAGGGTAGTTTTATTCTGGAAATAGGTAATCACACATTGTAAGAATTCGGATTTAATTCACTAGTGTTAACTGGAACCACTAGATATGGAAAGTTTTCAAATGTCCATAATTATATACATAGATCCATACATATATGCTCCACATTTTAGGTTTTCTATATTTCAGATTTTTTAAATGTTCTCATTTTCTCTCTTTTCCTATACCAAGTTGCCTTACGGGGTGTTTCCAGCCTTCATTTGTGTCACCCTGTGTCACAGTAAAAATTCAGTAAAACTGCCCCATGATTCTGAGGGGAAATCTCCCAACTCTTCAATCATGTCATTCCTAGCAAGACAATTCCCTCCCTGTTTCAGGAACTCTCAGATCCACTCAACACACGGTGCCTTCACAAGTCTGTATTGCACAAAGTACTCTGAGATGTGTGATAGCTTCTAAAACATAAAAACTTCTAAAAGGCATGCAAGCATTCCTAAATATTAGCAATTCTAAGGTTACTGGTCAAATCTAATAACAGAAATATTTTTAAATTAATTAAAGAATAGGTGTTACTTGCTGAAATAAAAAAATCTTTCTCAGGAAAGAGCAGGCGAGTTGTCTGACCAAGAGTAGCAGAGGTAGGTCAGCATTTGGATGAGAGCAGGTCATCACCAAGAGCTTCCTCTGTGCCACCAGCCATGCCACAGCACTCTCTGTAGCTTCAGCCATGCACTGACAGGTATCAGCTAGCAGCCTTCTCTAGGGAGCACCGAATACATTCTCCCTTTGCTGCTTTGCCTGGCTAAACATTTTCTGGCTCTCTTTCAATGTTTCCTGTCTCTTGGCAAAGCAGCTGTGACACTTGTGCACCATGAGCTCAGCCCAGCTGGAGCTGCCCATACATTCAGATTCCGGCTCTATAAGGACACGTCTTTCTTGAGGACAAAGTGCTAGAACAGCACACTATACTGAAGCACCACAGCACAGATATCTCTTAATCACTTTGAAAGGACAGAAATATCTCAGTGGCTTCATTACCTCAACAGCTAGAAAATAAAAATTTCAATAGCTAGATAAAACATGTGCAAGAACATGGAATAAAAGGAACCCCTGATGCTTCAAAAATAGCTGTTCTTGTCTTACTTTTCCACAGATACCTGCAGTATCTTTTGTCATGAGAAAGTCATACTATTATTTTTCACAGTGAAAGCCAGCAATTTATCTCCTTATTGACATTTTCAGTTACACAAATTTCTACATCATAAAATGGAAGCAAAATACGGTGAAATTATTTTATATCTCCAGTTTTATTATGCAAGCCACAATTGCTCCTGCTGTCAACACGAAAAGTTTAGTGCTACTGAAAAGCATTTAATCTGTTCTTACAAAACACAACATGAGCTGCACGTCAATCAGACCACACCTCCTAATGACTCACATCCCATTTGTCTTTATAGCCCTGATATTTTCAAGGAAAATCTCTTTAAAAATGCACTTGATTCTTTTCTAGGTATGCTTTTGTTGTTACATACAAGATTCTGTCTCAAACATGCTAGTGGCAGGTGGGATCCTTTCATGTTTCTATGGTTGTGGCTATTTTTTTTTACTATGACTGTATTGTCTACTAGTTATTTTTCCTGTCATTTGTATGAAACTTCAAGCCAGCAGCAGGGGGTGAGTCATTAGGAGTTGTTTCTAAAAATAAGAAAATTCTGTTGTCTAACCATGAAAAGTAGCAGAGGACAAAGTAGTGTCTGAATAAACTTTCTGTTCATTTTTCAGCCTCTTCTTTTACCTCAAAAATCTCTGCAGCAGTTGCAGAGTAGTTGCAGCTTCTGACAGAAGCTCAGGTACATTTCTGCCCATGCAATATTAGAAAACCTGCTGGCTTCCTTTCCTTTGATGTAGAGGTTGGCAGTAAGAGGACTAAAGTTCTGTATGATACAGTGCCCACTGGGGCATGATCCTGTACTGACCTGAAGTCACAGGACTCATTCTGTTCCTTCAGTGAGAAACACCAGAAAAAGCTGCAGAAGAAGGCCTAGAAAGCTGCACTGCAGCAAAATACCAGGCCAAACCCAATAATGATCCTTTTTCCATCAAAAGAATAAAAATTCATAGAGTGCTTTGGGGGTCAAAAGCTATTATTGCTGTATTTTAAATGCAGATTAGTCAGATTTTTCTCTGTGTAGCTTCATTCCCAGTTAGCATAAAACCAGCTGGCCTGATTTGGATGGTCTGACTGCAAACACTGCCGAGGGAACTTCACAGGCAAGTGCAGAAGAACCCAGAGGTAGCTCTGATGCTTTGTGATGGTGGTGAATTGCAACAGAGACCAAAGATTCCAGTGCAGAGTGTCTGTAACACAGTGGGTACCTAAAGAAACAGTACTGAACTGGTTCATGAATGCATGAGACTGGGCCTGACCTCAGTATTAATATTTATATATGTATATACACACATGTACATGGAGAATTGCTCCCTATTGAGGATTTCACTATCCCAAAATGAGCACTACAAGTCACATGTAATACAGTGCTGCAAGGGAATACTCATTCTTCCTGATTTTCCACATAAAACAGATAGATAGTCTCACCTTAGAAATTTCTTGACAATAAATACCTCAACCTGGTTTGGTTCTGCTGTAGCTCCACTAGAAATGCTGCTACATTATTACTAGGGCAGAACAACAATGAAAGAACAACAATGAAAGATTTTAGCAACCTTATAAAGTTCTGGTGGAGCTGAAAGCGACTGACCTCAAGAGAAAAGTTCTTGGAAGAATCCACACTTCTCTGTGACTTGCCCAGGAGAAAAGCAACAACTCAAAAAAAGTCTGGTGGCAGTTTACTTAAGAAATAATTTCCTTGGTTTAGTACTCTCAGATTTGATGTTGTTTTTATTGACTTCAGTATTTCACGAGAAAGCCTTCAAAATCAATTTAAGAATAGTACAAAGGGAAAAAAAAATATATATCTTTCTGTTTAGCCCTCATTATTATAGAGTGATGACCTCCACACTTTTCTTCTGCAAATTGTATAGAAAGAGTAAGCAACATTTAGATATGTTTACTTTTATGACTAAAAGCAGTCAATGAAAAAAATTATGAATACAGAATAATCATCCATACCAACTTCTACGGATGTCAACCCATTACAAAATACATTAAATTTAAAAAACAACTTTGCAATCAAATGACATTTTAACTGAAGCTGATAGACATTTTTGTCTCTGTATGCTGGTAAGATTGGCCAGATTTTCTTAGACCTCATTATTTAGAATAAGTAAAAATTGCTTTGTTTTAATCATAAAACCACCATAAAATTATTTTACTCCAGAAGTAATAGATACCATCATTTAGATTGTGTGAATAAGTCAGGAACAGTGAAGAAATAAAATTCTGTACAGCCTACATTTCACAGTAACGTGATGCACTCTGTCATATAAGTGTGATTGATGGATTACAAGGTCAGAAAAGGCCACGGTGAGCACATTCTACATGAAAAACAGCAGAGAATGTCATCAAGCATCATCAGGTGGTCACTGCAATGAGTCCACAATTTCTGTTTTAGTAAAATTATTGCATCATATGCCTCATTTGAATCAGTTTGATGGCTTATCATCCCAGTGATTAAAAAACCCTCATCTTTTACCATTAATTTTTTCAGTGTTAGGTTTCATTTTTGCCTCTCATTATGACTTTTTCCTTGACAAATTTAACAACTTACTTCTTTTACCAGAACTACAAATCTGCTGTCAAGGAAACTGTGAATTCTTCTCAGTTCAAATCTCCATGTTTCAAAATCAACTTTTTAGTAAGTACTGGGAGGTCTTATTACTTTGGGTCTTATAAATACGTTTTGGGTCATAGATTAAAGAATCATTGAACCAGTGAATTGTTTGAGTTGGAAGGGACCTTAAAGATCATCTAATTCCAAGCTCTATGCCTGGGCAGGGACACCTTCCACTAGACCAGGTTGCTCAAAGCCCCATCCAACCTGGTCTTGAACACTTCCAGGGATAGAGCAGCCACAGCACCTCTGGGTAACTGTTCCAGAATCTCACCACCCTCACAGTCAAGAATTTCTTCCTAATATCTAATCTAAACTTGCCCTCCATCAGCTTAAGGCCATTCCCCCTTGTCCTGTCACTACATTCCTCTGAAAAAATCCCTCTCCATCTTCCTCATATGTCCCACTCCAGCTACTGAAAGCTGCTATAAAGTCACCCCAGAGCTGAACAACCCCAACCTTTTCAGCTTATCTTAATAGGAGAGATGCTCCAGCCCTTTGATCATCTTTGTGGTCCTCCTCTGGACTCATTCCAACAGGTCCATGTCCTTCTTCTGTAGGGTCCCCAGAGCTGGATGCAGCACCCCAGGTGGGGTTTCACCAAAGCTTAGCAGAGGGGCAGAATGCCCTCCCTTGCCCTGCTGCCCACCCTGCCTTGGATGCAGCCCCAGACACGATTGGCTTTCTGGGCTGTGAGTGCACATGGCCAGATCATGTCCAGTCTCTCATCCACCAGCACCCCCAAGTCCTTCTTGGTGGAGCTGCTCTTCATCTGTTCATCCCACAGTCTGTGCTGATATTGGGCTTTGCCCTGACCCAGGTGCAGCACCTTGCACTTGGTGTTATGGAACATCATGAGTTTCCCATAGGCCACTTCTCAAGCTTTTCCAGGTCCCTCTGGATGGCATCCCATCCTTCAGGCATGTCAAGCACACCACACAGCTTGGTGTCATCTGTAAACTCACTGAGGTCACACTCTATCTCACTGTCTATGTCACTGATGAAAACATCAAACAGCACTTGCCTCCGGTTGTCACCCATCTCCGTTTGGACATTTGGCCACTGACCACTCCCTCTGGACATGAGCATCCAACTGATTCCTCATACACTGAACAGTCCACCTATCAAATCCATATTTCTCCAATTAGGAGAGAAGGATGTTTTGGGGGACTGGCTCAAAAACTTTCCAGGAATCCAGATAAATGATACCTGTAACCCTTCCCTTGCCCACTGATGGAGTCACCCCATACTACAAGGCCACTTGGTTGGTCAGGAAGGACTTGCCCTTGGTGTGTTGGTTGTATGGAATCACCTCTCTGTCCTCCACATGCCTCAGCACATCTGCCAGGAGAATCGGTTCCATGATCTTCCCAGGCACAGAGGTAAGGCTGACAGGTTGGTAGTTCCCAGGGTCCCCCCTTCTACCCTTTTTTAAGATGGGTGCAATGTTTCCATTTTTCCAGTGACCTGGGGCTTTGCCTGAGTGCCATGACTTTTCAAATATCATGGAGAGTGGCTTGGCTGTTGCATTATCCAATTCCCAAAGGACTCTGGGATGCATCTCATCAGGTTTTATGAACTTAGGTATATTCAGGTTCCTCAAGTGGTCAAGAACTTGGTTTTAACTTACAGCAGGAAGCACTTTGCTCCCACAGTCATAAACAATAGTAAGTATAATTTTAATAAAAATGCAAGTAATATTAACAGCAAATAGTTTACTTACTGCAGATGAGAGAAACATCAAAATATAAACAGAAAGAAAAACTATTTTAAACTATTTTAATTTACCTAAGCCACCAACACACCCACAAACTGACTCATTCAGAAACAGGTTTTCCCCAGATCTCTCAGTCATTTTGCATAAAATGTTAGATTTAGAAAAGATAAAGCAAGTCCTTTTCAAATGTCAATAAAATTATTAGCATCTTCAAATGAGAGATCCACGGTATTTTTATGAAGAACTTTCTGTCATTATGTGTATTTTGATTGCTGTCTCGTCCAACTGTTTTCCACAGCATGTCAAGTGACATGACTAATATGTAACTTTTGGAAATAGTTTTCTCTCTGTGTGCATTTCTCCCACTTTTGCTTCTCCAGTTCCAGTATTCATTTTGGCAGAGAGTTGCTTATTTGTCTCTTACAAATTCTGAGCATATGTACCGTGTATCTGTATTAGCAGACAGAACAGAAAAGAGTTCAGCCTACATTATGAGTGGATGTGACATAGTTCTCAGACGGTTCTTAGTCTTGCTTCAAGTTTTTTCTGTAAGTCTCCAGCTACTCAAAAACCTCTTTCCTCTGTGCAGGCAAGATTTGCCTTTGAAAAACAGAGGTTTTGTCACCAGTTCTCATTCTGCATCTCTGGTGGAACCATGATACATCTTGGACTGTTGGAAGATCAGGAAGCTGGCTTGTCAGTCTCTTGTAAACAAGGCTGTAGGCTCTGAGCTTGATCTGCAGGCAGCGAGTGTTCAGAGCAGGAAACAACTCACCTCTGACTCTGTTGCTGAATAAATCCAGGGCCATGTTCTGGATTACCTACCCTAGAAAGAGTGACTTTAAACCACAGTGTATTATTCCACTGAAATCTAGATGAGAAGCAGGGAAAGTGTATAAAATCCAGCTGTGATCCTCATCTATCAGCATGAGACATGGCACTTCAGCCAGCTGGACTGGTAAACAGGGATTCTTAGAGATAGGATTGTATGAAATCATCACAGACATTTCAACAATTCTTGAACTTCAAAGGAATTCAATACTTGGGTTTTTTTCCCCTTCAAGAAAAGGACATCTATGTAAAACCAAGTCTTCCCCCCAGAATAATGTAGTTTCTCTGCTGTGCTGTATTTTGCTTTTACAGACTGCACCACCCTAATCGTATCTTACATGGTAAGATCTTATTTGAAAAACAAAATCAATACTTGCAAGGATTGCTTCTGCAGCTAGCAATGGCATTGCATGTTTCTCCTCTGTAATGAATAGGGACATTAACAGTTAGTGGCACAATATAATCTCCTACCTCGGTATTTTAAGAAAAAGCTTGGGATCATGAAGTACAAAAAGAAGGACACTTCCTTATGAACTATTCAATATGGTGAACTATTCAATATGGTGACAGACTGGAAAGAAAATCACCTTGGAGACATCTGCTTTCCATAAATAAAAAGGTTTGTATACAGAAATCAAGCTTGCAGCACTCTTGATTACAGCAAGATATGTTAATGAATACTACAAAAATTAAGTGTAAACTCAAGGAAGCTGCAAATCTAATGCTTTTACATCACCGTGTTCATTTCAGAATTTTGAAAATTAATATAAATAACTCATTTACATTGCACCAAGATCAGAGCTGTCACCAAAGTTCACTACTTGGTATGCAAGCATTATCCACATTTTCTACTCATAAAAACAGAGAAATGTCATGATTTGCCTAATGTTACATAGCAGGAAACAGAAATCAAATCCTGTTGTATGGCCACTTGACATTCAAAGCCCTTCATAATCTGCTTCCTAGGATTTCTTTCTTCTCCCATCACCCCTCACCTGTTCCAACAGTCAAACAACTTGAGTTCTCTGACTCCTTTTATTCTTGTTCACTCTTTCTTTCCATGCTGCTAATACATTTGGAGTTCCCTTTCAGAACCAGGTTACAGCTTCTCCTCTATTATGTTCAGTTTAAACCCCAGTCCCCCCTGACCATCACAGGCCATCCCAGCAGGTGCTCCTGTGTGTGACCAGTTCTCAGTCCTTACCCATATCCCAGACTCTGCAGCCCCTCAGGCCTGGTGCAATTGGGTTGCCAGCACACAGTGACCGCATCTTGCTCTTACTTCAGTGAGCTAAACATTTTTCTTCTTACTCCGGAAAAGCATTCCCTGTCAAATTCTGTTAGTGTAAACAGCATATTGTTAACCATCTTTATATGACTAGTAATTTATGCAACTTCTAAATCCTTACATTAATTATATAGCCCACCTAATTCAAACCCTTCTGGCTGGAAATGCATCTTTACAAAAATCTTTGAAATTTCCAACTGACTTGGTGGCAACATAAAATAGATAAGCACCCTATAGTTCATTATAGATAATTGAAAAAAACCCAGCAGTATTTCTAGATACAAAGCAGTGTGCATCAAATAAAAAGACAAGTTTTTTTTCTCATGAGCACAGGTGAAAGAAAAACCCTAAAAAGTATCTCTACACTTTTCACAGTATCGAGAAAAGTTAGTCCTCTGAGAATTTAAATAGCTATGCCAAGCACAAGCAGGGCATCATAAAGCAAAGGTATCATCCAAAATCATGAAACCTCATACTGTCAAAAAAGAAGGGAAAAATGTATTTTCAGTCAATGGTGTATTTGCTGGTGCATTTGCATGGCTAGATATCATGGATAAATTTTTTTTGATATTAGAAACAAACTGGAATTTAATTACATCTTCTCAGTTTAAAGTTAGTGATTGTTTAGAACTTACTTGGAGGATCCTTATATTTTAATTGCTTATTTCAAAGTATGAATTAATTTATAAACAAGAAGACTATTTTTAAAAAATCAAAATGATTTTTCAAAAGTATTGTTTAATCCCAAACCATAACATACTCCATTTCTGTAGAGCTAAAATGTGATTCGAGAGAAGGAAGACTATGCCATCCTTCTAAGAGGTCCTGTTACTTAGTTTTAAAACTTTGCATGAGAATATATTTGCCTTTTATGCAATATGTGGTTTTTAGGTACAGCAACACACTTCTCTGTCCGACACAGCTTTTGCTCACACAGAGGATGGGGGAAAAGTGAGCAGTTTTTCCAAATGTTCCTGGACTACCATTCGTCTCATCCTGATGCAGCCACGTAAAATAGGTCAGATCAATTTTGTCCCAAAGTACCTCTCTCCTTTCAATGACTACAGATGGGACATGGAGTGACTGACTCAACTGCAACGCCTGAAGTGAGATGAATCCCACAGCCCATAACTCACCATCCTGGAAAAGTTTTCTTGACAAAAAAAATGTAGAAATGTTTCTTACCAAAACCATATTTAAGCAAAAGAAAAACAAACAAACAAAAACAGACAGATTTTTAAATATCTAATCTAATTTCTGAGAAAGTACTAAATTGTTAGAGTTAAAAAGGAATTTGCTGCATGTTGCTATTTCTCATAGGGTTTGCCAATAGGTGTAGCTTTCAGTCTGTCTGGGATTAGAAAATAATTGAAAAATTGAGCAGAACCCATTCTTGCTGAAATTCTCACTGGAGGGTAGATATCTACACATTTTGTGATTTTTTTGAAAAAAACTTCTGAAAGCACATAAAAACACACCTATTTTAGTGAAACCAATATATTCTTTGAAAACGTTTGAGAAATGGGATTTCTTTTCCTGGTATAAAGAAAACAGACCAGGTGGCAGACACCTCAAGAAGAAGTAAAAACAGAAATACCACTTGCAAGAAAATTCCACTCACATGCTGCTCTTATGTTACTAAGATTAAAAGATTGCTTTATTTTGTGTTTTGGGTTTGTTTGTTTGTTTGTTTTAACAGAAGCAACTGACTTCTCTGAACATTCTGAGCCTTATATAAACTAAAGGTGATGGAGACTATTGACAGATCTTTCAAATAAAAATATAGTTTTCAAAAAATGGAGGTTCTACAGGATACTTCTAATGAAACACGTCACTGAATAAAGTGTAAAAAGCATTTTGGTTAATTGTATCAAAATATTTCATTTGGGGTCAGTTTAACACTACAGTGCATGTGAGCCAGATATGAATGGTGGGACTTGAGATAAAAGAAAGAAGTTTTTTACAGTGAGGTTGGTCAAACAGTGGAATGTGTTGCCTGGAGAGGCTGTGATGCCCCATCCCTGGAAACATTCAAGGTCAGGTTGGAGGGGGCTCTGAGCAACCTGATCTAGTTGAAGGTGTCCCTGCTCATTGCAGGGGGTTGGACCAGCTGATCTTTAATAGGTCCCTTCCAACCCAAACAATTCTGTGATTCTGTTCTATGACTCTGTGACTTTGATTTCAGACATTTCAAATGCGCCTTCCAAAGTGTGGCAGTGCCTCAGGAAGAGCTGGACAAATGTTGAAAAATTCTGAATGTCAAACAGATAAAATTTAAACCTCTTCAAGGAACACTCTCTGTTGCAATTAAGGAGTGAAAACAAAAAGCCCAAAAACTGTACAAGCAAAACTGTCCCAAAATATAATTTATTTCCTTGTTCTGTTGGGTCCTGTAAAGCATAACTTTAGTATCTGTACTACATTTGGAGTTTCAATCCAATGATCACACAAAACTGGTGGCCCAAGAAGTTAAATAAAGAAGCTATATGGTATCTGGTAGTCATATTGCACTTGGGAGCAATTAGAGACCTCTTGCTCTTCCAGTGAAAACTCACAATCTCAAATAATCTAAATACAACAGCCAAAGATTAGAAAACAACAGCCATTTTCTCTTGCTGTAGTGATTTTTGGTGAAGATTCAAATGTTTCCTTCATTATTTTAATTTTACAGAAAGTGGTAAATATATATTAGGCTTGTTTTAGAAGAACAAACCTGCTTTGATGGCTTGAAAACTCAAGCAACTCTTCTGTTTTAAGCTGCATATTCAGATAACTAGAGGTATTGTTAAAAGGAGCAAAGCTGTTTCATTGTAGTTAAAGTTCTTCCTTTACAGAAGCTTTCAAAAGTTAGACTTCTTTAAACTGCTTGACTTCAAGGTTACAAACTAACCCCGGATCTTCCTGAACCTTTGCCTTTCTCCTCACTATTATCATCTTTCGTTTGCTTGTCTCCACAACTATTTTTTAAGACTCTGTTCATTTGTGAAAGTAAGACAAGGCAATGAAAAAATGGATTCAATATCCACCAATTTGATATACGATCATGATAAATCAGTAAAATATACTTCTACTGCACCTACTTCTACTTTATGCAGTTACAAGTGATCTGAGTGCACTATAGAGCTATTATCTCTTTACATTCAGTGTGTTTCCAGTTTAATCTGCCCTCTCACGCAGATGTCATGCACCATGGTGCACTTTTATTATTTCACACCCAAGGAGTAAAACAAATCCTTGTCCTGTTCCTTCTGATTGCCAAGGCCAAAACAATTATCTGAAGACCTCACCCAAATCCCACCTACATTTGCTTACTCAGAAGCCCATGTAACTGGATGGACCTCAGTAGGTCTCCCATGCTGCCATACAGAATGGCCACTGCAGGCAGAAGGCTGCAGGCTTAGGTGGGTAGAATGATCCAGCTCAGCAGACCATAATATTGTGTGTGTTCTGGCACTTTAATGTAGAGACTTCTAGACAGAACACAGTAATAAAACCCCAACATTTAACCCAGAGTATTTTCTGCCCACACTGCCAAAAAATACTTAGCACTGTATTAGCACTTTACTAGCAAAAATCCATGGAATTTTCCTTCTTTTAAAATGTTAGTTATCCAAGGCCTAACAACCAAATTATAGCATAATTTTTTACTTATAATTATTATATTTTTTATGTTTTAGAGCCTCATATAATGGAATGGCAAAATATTACTGTAGATAAGATTCTTCAAAAAAATTGATATCTAAAATTTTGTCTTTGCACCATTTGACTATTTTTTGGTAATTAATTTCACAAATCCCATACATGACTATGAAAAAAACTTGTACTGTGAAATCTGGGAGCCTCAATCAAGAAGGACACCAAAGCTTTTTGTCAGATCTGAAAAGAAAAATATTACATTACTGTTGCTACAGTAACATCTTCCTAACAAGCCCTTCAAATTTAAACACTGTCTTAAGAGAGTTCTAGGTCAAGTGAAAAAGCACAGTCAAGCCCTTCAGAGGAATCCAGTTCATATTCAGCATGGGGAAGAATGCAACAGAAAAGGTGAATAAAAGTTTTTACCTATTTCCAAAATGACTTCTCACTTGCTCTGGTCTGTCCTACTTTCTTTCCCCTCAGCCACCCAGTAATCTCTCTTCTGAGGAGAGAATTCTCAACTGTCTCAAAGGCAAATTTCCTAATAATTTTTTATCCTAGAGCAACTTATCACCTTCATTAAGAAAAAAAAAAGCTTACACTTGCAATAAGATATATTTGCAGAAATAAGTTTTCACCTCCTGAGATGAGACTAAGAATAAAAAGCTATTTCCAATTTGTCACATATGGAGAATACGCACAGATAATATATGAACTGAGAAACTGTAGACTGAATAAAAAATTCATTCATGAGGCACCTGGGGATCATAGCATGAATTTATATTTATTTTTTTCTATCACTAGGCAATATCTGGTGTTCTCTCCCTGATCTTTCAGGTGAGGCCCAGAGTTAAAGTCATTCTTTAGAAGAGTTGGCAATATGCACACTGAAGATCATCTTTGGAAAAGGAGGAAAAACCTCTTTCAGTTTTCATGCAGTTGTAAAGCATCAGTTAGTGGATTTTTGGCACCAATCTGATTTCAGAGAAATATTCAGTTCATTTGCATGTCCTCAAATGTAGGTTTTACAGTCCTTCCCAGATGTCAGCACATACCTACTCATCAGCAGAGAATGAAACCTCAACCTCCTAACTCATCCTAAAGTGATGTGCCATATCAATGTTAAAAAGTAAATGAAACACACAAAGTATTGTTATTGCAGAAGGCACTCCAAGCAGCACACTCCAGGCAGTTCTATCTAGTTTCATTTTTAAAACCCTGTTCTAATTATCTCACTTGGAAATGCAATGAATTCTTTGAGTAACCCTAAAAGTATGCAGGTGACAGCACTACACAGTTTGAATTACAGACTTTTCTAGTGGGCAAAATTTTGATGATGTCATCAAAGTACTCAGTTACCAAAGAATTGAGTGAAATGAGAGGCCAGATTCTACAAAAATTCAAGGAATAATCCAAACTGCTGATATTTATTTTTCCATGCTGAAAGCAGAAAAGGTGACACTAACATTTACTAAGTGACAACAGCACTTACCTACAGTTAGGCACATGCTTAACTATTTGCATTGGTAATCAGGACCAAAATTAAACAGACAGACTTAATCATGGCTTTTAGGTAATAAACTATTACAGAAATAGCTCTCCTGTGATTTATGAAGTGAAAAAAATATCATCATAATACCTGACATACTTTATTCACAAATGAAATGTGACTAAAAATAAATTATTAATAAATATAATGTAAAATACTGTGGAATGAAGAAGCAGTAAGAAACTACATACTGAAATTAATCTATTTCCAGCAGAGCTGCCAGTTCAGCTTTTACTTACAAAGACTAGGAAAAAGAGTGTATACTGACTCCAGCATAACAGATAATATTATACCACACTGACTTCCAGCTCAATAATATGTATTCAGGAAGTGTCGTACTGGCAGTCTGTAAATGGTTCAGGGTTTTTTCTTTTTTTTTTTTAATGACAAACTCGTATTTAGTTGGCATCTGTACAGCTGGGAAAGGCTTTCCAAAGGTTACATGGCAATGATGAAGCTGGTCAAATAGAGTTCTGTTAGCACAGCTGAGAGGAGCTGAAGGGACTGCGAGCTGGAAAAAATCCCAGGTATGAAGGAGACTTCTCTAAACGGAAGGTTAGGTTCTTCATTTCAAGTCAGTACCCATTTTGGAGGATAAGACTCAAGCAAAAATAATCTGTTTCTGGGGAATTTAATTAAGAATTCTGATCATTGCTCTGACAGTCTGATGAAGCCAAACCAAGATCACAGGTATAAGAATGTTATGTTACCTTTTTTGGTACCTATTTCTTTGAATAATAGTTGCTTCACTGAATTCTGCATAGAGTAAAATACTTTGTTTTCATTTCAACATGAACCCTGAGGAGTGACAGAGGAGTGGCTGGCACAACACTATGCCCTCGGTTTTCCAGAGTGACATTCCCAAATGAGGCACCACTCACACCCCATCCTACTGGATAGGATTATGAAATGGTGCACCATCAAACCACCAGAGCCCATCCTTTGGCAAGAAGAATTCCCTCCACTGAAAAAAATTAAGCAGAGTGTCTTTGTCAAATGGAAGGAAAACACGGGAACTCCTGAGCAAGTCTGTCCTCCTGACTGCAACAGAGACAATAGAAAATTGAATAAAATGTTCAAATATTTATTTGTTAATGCTCTGTCTTAAATATAACATAGAAATATGTCTTAAACACATTCTATAAAATCAGATCTAGGTAAGTCCTGTTTAAATATTTGATGTCTTAAGTCATCTTAAATCTTGGAACCCTGGACTAATATCAGTGACATCTAAAGGAACTGAACCTGCAGCCCCTTCTTATTTACATCAAACACAGAAACAGCTTCAGGAAAACGGGTGAAGCTACTCATGAAAGGTTGTATTTTTCTATGCCTCTATTGATGGTAGAGTCTCCTTGTTCAGGGATGAACTTTCATCTGAAAGCAAATTAGCATTATTCTAATATTAGATGGACAAAAGGAAAGATACTGAATGACAAGAAGCCCACTTCATTAAGAAGTGTGAGGTGGCACATGCAATTTCAGATTCTGGTAGTTTCATGCAAAGACTTCGGTGAAGATCACCTTTTATATGAACTATTTAATTCAGTCTCTCTGGCATGAACCTCCCTAACCTGCAAGTTAAGAGAAAGAAGCACAACCACTCTCCTTTTAACAACCCGTGCAGTCATCCCATCAGTGGGGAGCTGATCCGTTCAGAATGGTTCCACAGTGTGAAGAGGACAAAGTATTGTTCTAAAATTCTCTCAAGTAATTATTTAATTAGGAAAGTTTGACAACTGTGCGTGATCAGTTCCTTCATTCAGGCTGAATCAGATCCTTCAGCAAAGCTGTGTGTTCCACTTTGTGAAACACCAGCCATTCGACAGCTGTTTATTCTCCAGCCGGGGTGTTGTGTCCATTTCCTCCTCCCTTCTCAGCTATTTACTTTCAGATTACAAACTCTTTAGAGCAGGTGTTACTCAGACAAACAAAAGCAAATGGACAGAAAAAACCCAGCCCTCATCTGTAGATCTTTGTTGGGTGGCATAAAACCCAGCACATATAGTACTAAAACAACTTCCCCATTCTACTTTTCAATTGCCATTTGATTATAGTGTTATAAATTTTATATTGTCTAAAACTGCAAGTGATTGCTCCCAAAGAACATGATTGTTTTATTTTTCTGCAGCTCTTTAGATGGAAATTCACCACATAGCACCAGTTAACTTCAGTTTTTCCTTTAAAATTTCTGTTTTCATTATTGTTGCATTGATTCTGGATATACAGTTTTTATAGCTGCTCTTTGCCCTTGAAATTCATCCCCTGCGTGTAATGTATACTGGTCAACTGCAATTATGAGCTGACCTACTTAACTAAAATAAGCTGCCAGGTAGGTAGGACTAACAAGAATACTTTAACAACTTTGAAATTTCACTTTATAATTCAGGAAAGACAAATTTTCACAACCTGACCTCAGATTCCAAGGGTAAAAAAAAAAAAAAAAAGAACAAAACAAACACAAGCAGATATTTGGTAAATATAGACCAAGCAAAAACCCAAAATTTAAAGGTATACTCTGTGCTGAAGAATTTTAAGGGGAGAGTTATGTCTGTCAACTGTGTCTCCAACTCCATGGTGCATTGACCTACCTAAATGCCTGATGGTATTTAGCTTGCTATCTTGTTTTCATTAATATCCAGCCAATTCCAGAAAGACAGATGACTTGTTCCCAAATTTCTCTTTCCCCTACTTTTTTTCTTCCTTTAGGACATAAGAAAGAAGTGAGACAGTCATCAGTGATTGCAGCCTTCTCTGATAAACAGGAGTTGCAGAATCCACAGGTGACCCCATGGAAGGAAGCCCCAGTCAGTGCCAGCTGAGCAGCTGGGCTGAGATGGAGCCAGGTCACAGAAGAGGGCTGGTATAATATTTTACTGGTGTAAGTGAGGCATTGCACTGACCACATACTGAACATACCGACCCGTGCTATAATCTAGAAGATTTAATGAGTAATAGCTCACTGAAGATATTTGTTAGTTAACATCTATCATATCAGATATCAAATAAAACTGAAACATAAATATTTTATATATAACATTCCACAATATAAATTAAAATTATAACAAAATGTTTTGCCAAGAGGAATAAACCATAATGTATATATTCTTTTAAAAAACCAATAGAACAGTCATTCACATTCTTTGCATTAATCAAGGCTTATAATCTTTGATGTCACAGTTTTAATTCAGTACTCTTTATACAAGAGTACATACAATTTAGTGTCTGAGTTATAAATCAATTCTGTACGAGAGGTCAGGTTAATAGGAGACTATCTTTTACATAAACACAAGTCAAAGTTTCATGCCATGGAGAGCTCAGGAGAACCAGTGGCATAAACTAATCCTGCCCCCAACTCCACCTCCCTGTTGCTATTTTGTGGACACCAGCACTAACACCAGCACTTGTTTCGCTGCTTGTGAGCAAGCCTGTGGTTTATATCCTTTTTTTTTTATTTCAGCCAAAGCGAAACCCTTTACAAAAGTAAGATCAGCACTGTAAGGAATACCATAAACTTTTGGTTTTGCCATTCTGTACTGCAAAGCTGAAGCCTGATAATAGTTGAAAAAAAAAACACAGACAATTTCTTAACACAAACTCTTCTTCAGGCCTGAAGATGAGGCATGACCTTCCAGGTGAAGTAAAGCTGTTGCCCAAAACAACTTTCAGTGAGTTTAAGTGAATTGTATTAACCAAAAACAACAAAAAAAGTTGTAGAGAAAAGATAGCCTTCTTGGTGCAGAGCAGAATATTCAAAAGAGAAGAGGTTAGAACATCTTTAACCCTTTTAGGATAGCTACAGACAAATAGGTAATTATCCCCTGCAGAATAATGAGAGCAAAAGATTTCTGTGTGCCAGAAATCCAAAATACCTCACTCAACATCCAGATTGATTTTCATAAGGCATTTTGTACAACATGTTGAGGTTCAAACTTGAGATTGAGATTAATTGTGGGAGAGGGAGTAAAAAAGGGGAGTTTACATGTATCTGAGTATTTCGTGACTTTTTGTTGAACTTTGTAAGTTTATTACAATATGTTGTGAGTGTTTGGTCCCTGTTGTATTGTTTTCTATGAGGACATCTGGAAGTATGTGACATTTTGGGAGACACATATATCTCTGCACAGTACCTTGTGCTTGCTGGCTGTGATTTCAAGCTTATGCAACCATCATTGCCTGCTGTTGAGCTATGACTGAAAGAAAAGACCTTACACCCACTACAACCAGCTGTACTTCCCATGAAACTTCTAGTTGTTGATTTTACATGCTAAAATAGCTTGTTTAATCAATGTGTTAGTTTGATATAAAATAGGTATGCAATGCTAAGTGCTCTTTGTCCAGAGAGACTGTGTATCAACAAACTGTGTTTGGTCTTTAAGCATGTTCTGCTCAAAAAAATTATATGAAAAAAACCCACAGTAATTCAGTAATCTACTAAGCTACTTCACAGAAAATTCCTTCTCAAAAGGAATCACATCTATAAAGTGACTCTAATCTTTTCAGAAAAAAAACAGATCTCTAGTTGTTTGATGAGTACAGGTGTTCTGAATGGCAAACCTTACTGGGAATGCCACAGTGTACTGACACAACGAAATGTTTGAGGTAGGTACAGAGCCCTTTCACTTCCCTCACAAGTATAGCCCCTAAAACTCACATAAGCAAACTCATTAATCCTATGTACATATTAACATCTATACCCTTCATGCTTTCACTTGACTTTCCAAAACTCATGTCTTCATGGTGCCCTTCCTTCAGGTGCCCAGGATGAGACTCCCCTACTTTGCTCTGTCTTCCCTGCAGACCTCCTGCTCATTTGCCTGCTTTTATCCCTTTGCTTGCTCATTCTGTTACGCCCATTTCTTCTCTATCTCATTCAGAGGTCACCTTCATTTGTTTGCAATTACCAGAGGGTGATTTCCTCAGAGAAATTTCTTTCCAGGATTACAAATATCCATTAGCCACCTCACTGGTTTCAGTCCCTTATGTGAAAAACCTGCCTGACTCCTCACAGAACCTTCCTAAACAGCTCACTTGCAAGACCTATAGATCTCAAAAGACAGTAACGTAGTAATGAAGTAATGTAGTAGATGACCCTCAACCAACCTGACTTTAGATTAAGCTATCTCATTAGTGTCACCTCACTGGGGAAGGACAGGTCAATGACTCTCCAAACATGTTCACCTCTCCCCCAAGTTTAACATGAGCATCTGATTTTTGAAGGGTTAAGGTGCAATACCCACCACATAGATATTTACAGCAACTCACTCTGGCCTGGGAAATGTATTAAGATAATACTAAGTAGAAAGCAAGAGCTGCACTCAGGGAGACATTTATTTGACCTATGTTAGATATGTACAGTTGGGTAAAATTAATGGAAATTTATAAACTAGAAATAGGTTAAAAGGAGCCTAGAGTGATTAGCTAAATTAATTACATTTAGTTAGATGATTCCCACCCCTTACATTAAGAAAAATAAATCCTTTCTATTCCCAGAGCAGTTTCTCACAGTTGACATGAATTTGTTCGCTCTGTTTTTTGTCACAGCTTTGGCCTGAATTAATGAGTTAATAGTTCTATTTTGCGAAGCCCTTCTCTTTCTTGTCACCTTCCCTTATTTTCTCATGCCTCAAACTGGTCCATTGAATATCTCAGTTTTGCTGCAGCATTTGACTACCTCTTTGGAGAGAGAGAGTAACTTCATTTAATCTTAAATGTATATATTTACAGATCATATACAACTCATTAATCTCCATTTCTAATCTCCAATTCCAGTAATTTTACTTCTACTAAAGATTTAATTTCTCATTCCATCTTTTAAACATCCACATTCCCAATATGCCTCTATTCCTTTGCTTCTCTTATGCTTGCTTCCCTCCAAACACACACTTAATCTGCATCTTCACCTGCTTACTCCTCATTTGCAAACATAAAGCTGTTTGATCAGGAACAATATTACTCACTGCCTTCCTAGTTTTATCAATAATGGCCATGCTGAGCCTAACCAAATATACACCCAGCTCAGCATCCTGTCTCTGACAGAGGCTAGCAGTGGACTTTGCCTCTTGGAGACTTTCCATCCTTTGCCAATTTTATGACCAAAACCAAACTGATCTTTCCTCCAATTACTGAATGTCCTCTCAAATCTTCCTGTAAAAAACACAGATTTTAGCAGGACACTAGATATACTGATCTTGTATGAATAACTGCAGAGATTTTAGCATGATTTTAGGCTACACTGTCAGTGGAATGAGGCAAAAATATGTATCATTCTTGGGAAGCTGTGATATACTCTGCCCTTTGGCTTACACAAGTCTTCTTATGGATTTGGATCGATATGTCTGATGGTAAACACCTACAGCTTATGTTCTCTTTCCAGGCAATGGAAATGTGATGGACACAGGAGGCCTCAGCTCCCTGTTTGTCTGTGAGCCCCAGCACCTTCAGGGACTGCAGGTGCCCTTTTCTCACCAGTGTCAGTCTCTCCACACTGATGTCTACAAGCTGTTCACTGTAACAAAGCACACAGGCTATTGTGCCTATTTATCATTAGTCTGTCAGCATTAATCACCTTTTGCTATTTTAGTAGAACTGCCCAAATATTCCACGATCTAACTACTAGGAATAGCATAATTTCCTCTCAGTAGGCTGACTACTGATGTCATGGAATAATGATGGCATGGTGTGGTGAAGTTTCTGGGACTGGTATTATTCATTGGTAGCAAAAAAAAAAAAATAAAAAGGAAGACAAGTAGAAATATTCCCTTTGGTTTTATCAAATACAGATGAAAGTTGGGATACGCTCAGGTAGGAAGCAGAGTCAAGCTTACATTGCCAAAAACTTCTCTGTTTACTCTTAATCAGTAAGTCAAGAAGACAAAAACTCCCTAGAAATCCCTTCCTATGAACAACCTTTAGAGCACACTGCAGTTGTTTTCTTCGACTGATAGAGAAATAATACACTTCCTGTCCACTAGAAACTTTCAACAAAAACAAGTTGGATTGTAAAAAAGATATTACAGAAGAGTCATGGCATGATGCCAAAAACATTCATGCTGTAATTCAGTGGAACTAACAGATGGACATGGGTATGCCTTGACATCAAGCTACTTCCAAGTTGCTCTCCCTAACGTAACTGATCACTTAAGAAACATTTGTAGGATATGCAAAAATATTTTTGATGAAGGGAAGAATACAGTTTCCTACACTGAATCCATCACGTTCTGAGCATATAGCCTTGTCTAAATTGTCTTACTGCTATGTTTAATTTCTAGCATTGTGTAATAAATTACACTCCATCGTCAATAATTACATCAAATAAATATGGTATTGAAATACCTGAGTGCCTATGAGAAGTTCCAAATTAATCTAACTGGGAAGTGAGGCAATTTTTTCCACTGAGCAGATGGTAGCACTCTAATTCTCCTGTATTCTCAGCCAGTCTGCTACAAGTCTCAACCAGAATTTTGATCCAAATGCTACTGAAGTCAATGGGAAGGTTAATATTGACTTGGGTGAGCTTCAGCTCAGCTCAGAATTGCTATGAGAGGCAAAATTTCGGTCCTTGTAGATCTTCAAGACAGCTGACAATGATGGCTGAGAACAGCAATGTTCATTTTATTATGGTAACATCTGCCCAGCTAGAACTAAATCAAGAAATAGTTCTTTTCTATTCCCCATGCAACACCCATAGGCAAAAGGTCTTCTGTATTTGAAACATTGACTGCAAAGCCAAAAAAATTATTGCTTTTTTGTCTCTCCTACTCTTTAATTCATTCTCTTGAAATTTAAGAATCAACACTGGAGAAATGCTTTCCACCAATGATAAATGAAGTCCCTACTCTTGCTGTTTCTTAATTCTGATCAACTTCAATCACTTGGATTTCCTAACTCATCATATTTTTTCCCCAGTTAAACATGCACATAGCACTTTGTGAAAGTACTAAAACTAACATGAAACATTTTTTACAAGCCTTTGTGTAAAGTTTCTATGCTCAATTGCACTGAAACCCTGCTGGAATGTAAGACACTGTCTTTGCTCACTGCATGTGTCAGGAACCCACAGGTACAGGTTTAGGAATATATTTCATGTTTATAAGCTGAAATGTGACTGACTGGTCTTTTTGTTATTTACTTAAAAATTAAACTCACAGGCATCTGACACACAAAAATTTTGATTGTGATTATCTGAATACAACTTTGAATGAACTTTTATGTTGTGTATGGAACAAATTTACACTGTGTATGGAACAAATGTTTCCAGAAATTTACATAGCGTATCAACATACTCATTTAAGAAGAAAATGCAAACTGAAAAATGGAATTGCACACAGCACAAAAGATCAAATTATATTGCAGAATCATATTCACTGAAGGTTATAAGCATCATTTTACACATTAGAGGTCAATGTGAAGGCACTGCAGCAAGCACACTTACTCTTTCCTGATATCTATGAGGACAAATTCTGCTGTCCAGTATTGTGTTTTAGTGCCAATGAAAGAACATGATTAAGATGTTCACAGTATACTTTGTTACCAAGTGCTCCATCTCATCCAGTCTATCTCATAGGAAAATAAAATACCACTGCAACTTTCTGAATCAATTGGTCTGCTTAAAAAGCCATACAATGAAAATCCTTCAACAGCCGGAGCTGCAGTTTTTACTGAAGACACTGCTTAGTGTTATGACCATCAACACAGGAACGGAATAACCCACACCTGTGGAACTCAGAAAACATGACGAGGATATATTTCCCCACAGATGATTACTTTGTAAAACACTTTAAAAAAGAGTCCCACAATCTTCAATGGAATGAATCTCGAAAATTAATAAAGATTTATTTAGAATGTTAAACTCCGGATCCATTGTGCCATTAAAGAAAAATTAATCCTACTATGTACTCAGTTGATTTTTTTTCTGTGTAAAAGATAAGAACGTCTCTCCTATCCTAATCCTGGGCAAGAAAAAGAGAGAGCAAAATGGATGTACTTTTCATCATTTTTTCACATTTAATATGCTACTATAAATCATCCTAGAATGATGAATGATGAAGGATAAATGTCAAGAAATGGAAGAATATGTGCTTTTGTTGATAATAGCTCTTTATAAAAACACCTTCCCACACGGGAGCAATTTACAAAGCCTCATAAATTAAAAAGGCTGAAGCAGCAAAAATCTAAATCTTGTATCTTTTTAACTGTGACATTAAATCTTCCAATTTCTTAAACAAGTTTGTAAG
The DNA here is from genome assembly GCA_013396655.1 of Campylorhamphus procurvoides. Taxonomy (NCBI): domain Eukaryota; kingdom Metazoa; phylum Chordata; class Aves; order Passeriformes; family Dendrocolaptidae; genus Campylorhamphus; species Campylorhamphus procurvoides. Next base: position 778,535 of record WBMV01005060.1, read on the forward strand.
TATGTTACAAATAAATAGGTCACCGTTTGGAAATGGATACTATATTGGAAAGCACAGACAAAAGTTGACCATAAAAAAAGTGGAAAATAATGAAATTAGATGAAAACATCCTTTGAAATGGTGAAGGTCATGAACTTCTGAAACAGCTTTTAGGAAGAATTTCTGAACTAATAGGGAAAAAATCATAAATATCTGTTTCTATAATTACTTGGTTTTTAAGGCAGTTTTCAGCACACATTATAGAGGTTTGATTATGCCTCGGTGTTCAATTTTCACTTAAAGAAGGTGGGACAAAAAGAAACCAAATTGAGTATCTTCCACCTATAACCACAAATAATCCCAAAACTAGGACTGTAAAATTAGAATTGCATCTGATTGTGTCTAAAAATTGTGGTCTAAAATTGAACAAAATCTATTATTATAAATAGTCTGAACTCAAGATTAATGAGAACTGAAACACTGGTCAATAACAGAAACAAAGGAACTGTAATGGAAGAGACAGCTAAAACTGTTTCACTTCCAGCAATGCAAACGCTTTCCTGCATCTTGTCAAACCCAATCAATCCTTTCCCATGTTTCACAGAGATCCATGAGATATTAGTCAGGTCCCTATCCCAGCAAGAAGTGCAAAGGCTCAGCTTGTTTTGCTGCTGTTGAAATACCTGCGAATTTCACCTCCCAGACCACTGTGTAAAATCAAGGCTGCTCTTCCACGCAAGGACAGCCTTAACTGGCAGGCAGGCAGGCAGGCATCGCCGCCGAGGCAGGAGCACAGGCAGGCGACGGGGAAGTGACAACCACACAAACACTGTTTGGTAGCTACAACAAGCTGAAAAATATCCTGTGACCCAGACCGACTTGCAGTGCGTGTTTAGGGAGAGAGAAGCAAAACCTGACTCGTTGGGAAGCACAATGCATAGCCTATTGCATTATTAAAGGTAAAAATTACAGCTATTACTTTCGGTATTTTTATGCAAGCTTTCTCTTCGGCAGATTAGGAGAAACAGTCTATATCTATAGCAACCAGGAGAGAGGATGGAGGAGCAAATCCAGTCCAGACCATTTCTCCTTAAAATCTTGCATCACTACCTTCACTATAGCAAGCATAATACCTCATTTTTATTGCCACTTGACTGAAACCTCATAAAAAACATGGTCAACTGATTTTAATTCCTTCTTAATAAACAGAATGTTTATGAGCAAAACTGCACTGACACTCCTGTGCAAGGTTTCCTTTGTTTCTTAAAGTAATTTATTTTTTTGTCTTAGAAAAAGATTTCTTAGGGACAGTTAGTTTAGCTTTCACTCTGTGATCTCCATAACCACACTAGGCAGGCATTAAACTGGGGAAAAAATACCAAATTCTCCAAGTTATGACCTTCTTGACTTAAATTGAGCTCCGGGAAGATACAGTAAGTGAAACGCGACTGGCTGTATTAATAGATATTAACCTTAATAGACAATTCAGCTAAGCATACAGTCCTGAGTGTCTCAGTGCAGGGAAAGGACTGCCAGGGAGGGTGTCACAGGAGAATTGCATCGATCCTAAACACAGAGTTTGTTTCCAGGATCCCTTCCAGCCTGTGCGGGTCATTTCGCAGGTGGGGATGCTCAGTGCAGATGGTGTCTTCTAAAAGAGGAAGGGGGTGGTCGAGACCGTCTCACCAGAAAGCGGCTGTGCAATGGTCTAATGGGGGTTTTCTGGCAGCTCCAGAAGAGCCTTACCCCGGTGCCGGGGTGACTTACACCCACAGCAGAACGGGCTGGGGGGACACACGGGCAAAGGGGCCCTGGGGGGTCGTGGCCCGGAGATTTCCTGCCCTCTCCAAATGCACCGGCAGTTCAGCGGGCTGACCCCGGCAAACCGCGAGGAGGGTTCAGCTGTGGCAGCTGGGGGGCATTTTCGGGGACTCGCACTGGGAGGGGAAGTTCCGAGCGTATGGGGACAGCGGGG